>OZ004316.1:16054900-16654900 GCA_963924455.1 Pelagia noctiluca
TCGAAAAATTTCTCAAATTAGATAAAGATAATATTAAAATTTCTCAATTCCAATTCAGTCTTCTATATTGCTAATATCGTTTTGATTTGACTACTGTATTCTGACGGCTGACCTAGAGACTGATAGTGATATATCATGTTTATTTTGAATCCTCGATTAATATTTCAAAGATGGAATTCATGTTTTGGCTATTGTTCCTTTCAGGACAGTATAATGGAAAAATACAATGTTGACGAGGTACCTGCTCTCGTCCTAGTCGATCAGAAGGGCAGCTTTAAAGAAGTCAGCAAGTAAGCATTTATATTTTGTTATTTGGATTTCCTGTTGAAAAGATTGATATACCATAAACATTCTGCCTGTGTTTTTATTCAGTGATCAAAACAAGCTTTCAGGTCGTAGGCCTCGGTTCGGTAAAACTTTTACCTTCAGGTTACCTAGGGTGAAACTACACCTCAGTGTATAGCTCCTTGTGCTCTTTCATTCATGAAATTATCAGGTGATTTAGTATTATCCTTTTTGGAGCAAAGCCATTTTGTATTCCTTGCTGTGAGGCTCTACAAAGAAGATTGGTTGAAAAGTAAGTGATTGACATCACGAAAGAGACCAGAAATACTTAACCGATACAGAACCAATACTATTGTCGATCCACAGACACAGAGGTGTAATCAACTGATGATGCTACAATCCCCGCCAAAAGTAGTTGGAACACTCTTGTTTTTCTACATTTTTAGCTTTCCTAGCATTTTTTCCAATCAAACCCCCCTCTCCCCTCAAAACAATGTTGTTTACAACAGGAACTTTATGAGCCTTCAAACACCAGCTGAATGTTATAGGGCCAGATTTTGTTATCGGAAACAACATTGTTATGGGGGAGGGGAGGGGAGAAAATTTAGGAAACTGTAAAAATCATGCCAGTGTTCCAAGACTTTTGGCGAGAATTGGAGCATTGGGTAGGTGGGAACCGAAGGGTACTTTGCCAAAGTCAATGATGTACTCTTTTTTCTTTCCAAATGTGGCCCTTGAGCTAAATGAAAATGTGCCCTTGATGTGTTATCCTCCAAATTTGAAATGTTTCCTATCCATGAAGGACGGATCCATCGTGGGAAGTTGTGATTATTCATCGCAGTGGTGTAAAAATAACGCCAGCATCAATTATTGGCTCATTTGCGTGAATGTTTTCATGGAGCTCAATGGAAATTTTCGTTTAGCGTTGATTTAACTACGATATGATTTTCTATTGTTTATTTACCTAATTATTCTTGAAATATCGTTTCAGGACAAATCGAACAAGAAGAGGCTTTCTCTATACGTTGAATAAAATAGAACCTATTTTCAAAGTGCAAGAGGATGTTACAAAATCTCCGGTGAAACATAGAAATGCTACGAAGGAGAAAGTTGGCTATGACATGTAAGAAGAGAACCTTTAATTTATGAGAGTAATTTCATTTGCAGACTGTACACAAATTATTTTTGCGAAGTGAAATGATTAACTCCGTTTCTGTTTTCTTTGGTTTAAAAAAGAAAAACTTGTAAGTAAAGGATAATTTCTATACTAGACATACGTGCTCCCAGATCTCGTATCTATTGCCTAAATTTTCTTAGCCATTCATTTGCTCTCAGAAATCCCTTTGTCAACTTTTTGCTTGTCGAAGTTCTCTGCATCATAGCCTAACTTACTCACTTTGTTATTGTGGTTATCATCTTCTAACTTTCTCAGAGTCAACCTTAAGTCATCTATTCATCTTTGGTAACATTCCATTGTCTTCAAACTGACGCCTGACCTCACTTAGCTTAGCTATCGATGTTTTATCTTAGAGCCTGAATTAGAAGAAAGAAAAACTACTAGGCCAGAAAATCTAACTACGGCTAGAGCTGTAAAAGCTGTTGTTTGGATCCATCCCTGTATGCAAGTCAAAAAGATAAGGATCAAACTCCAAGATGGGTCGTTTTAAAACATTCAGGGGCTCGCGTAACATCGTATTAAAAAGTATTGCATCATAAGTCACGGTCAGAAAGAAATTAATTATCTCGTATCTTCCATCACAATTCATGTTTGGAAAGAGCATGAAGATTTGTGCATAAACCTCTCATGGACCTATATCCCTAAGATGAGTAATCCAGAGAGGAAAGGCGAGCTACAGAAAAGCAGCCATATTGCTAGGTGCTAAAAACCGATCCACTTTTGAAAACTACCGCAACAACAATTAACACAAAAACAGGTGCAAGAACAATATTGAAGGATGTATACCTCTTAGATGAGCAGCCGTGGAGATATTAGATATAGGTATATAGGTATTTCCTTTATTTTCTTTATCAAATCTTAAAGACAAAATATGATTCAGGCAGTTTTTATTTGATTGTGTATGTTTCTCTTTTAGCGCATACGAAGTTTACATGACTGATTTGGTCAGTAGTATTAGTTTCTCATTGAGGCGAGAGGTGCCCAAAGTAAGAGTGATAAAAGGAGAATCTCTGACTGCTCTGAAAGGCTGGGTTAACCTTCTTCTGCAGGTATTTTACCTCCTTTAATTGGCGCTAAGAGGATTGTTAATGAGCAAATACATACTTACACTATGCTTTTCCTGCTAAATATCGTTAAGACAACTTCTTAGAGTTCCTAAACTTATATTATAGCTTAAAGCACTATCTATCAATTTGTATTGTGTACAAGAGCCATACTTTCTTTGGCATACAAAACCTTTTTCAACTACTGGTAAAGAATAGCTAAATTAAACTGGACAAACAAACACGTAAATCAAAAAACATGACGGCGGTGATACATGACATAGATAACTGTCTCATACGCACTAGACCTTAAAAATTTACAATACAAAGGAGTATACCATGTACAGTTAAGATGCTCCTGTATGACCCATCTTGGACAATGAAATACAATACGATATAATGAAATAAAATGGAATACAATACAGTGCAATAAGCGTCTTTGGTTTTTTCTTCTGTTATGAATGCCAACTTTCTAATTTCATTGCAGTGCACCCCTGCCGAGCCATTCTTATCGAGGTACCTAGCCACACTTGATAAGTGGTTGCACAGTCCTTCTCACGAAGAATCTGTAACATCTGGTGAATGGCTCCAGTACATGGATGAGAAGCAGGTATCTTCAATGCATTTTTCTTAATGCCTAATATAGACCGGCATGACGCAGACAAAGTATGGATAAACATAATCATAAATATTTATGGCAAGAATGAAACCAGGCTAAGGATAACGCTCCCTAACATATCCTAAAAGAAACGTAACGATGAGCAAGTACGCCAGGAAATATTTAGAAGCATGACTGAAATCTTTTAAACTCCCGCCCAAACTATTGCTGCTTAATTGGAGGTGGGGGGAGCCCCTGAAAAAGTTAGAAAATCTAGTCAAAAATAATCTGAACTGTGAATTAAAGCGACTTTTATTGATGGTTGATTGTTACGAATAACAATCGAAACCTGAGAATTCCGATTCATTATTCAATTTCGTGTGAGAGTAAACTTTTCACCAAATAGCATAAAGCTGCCTTGGGCACCGTTTCCGAAGGGCACCCGTTCCCTAAGCTTTTACAGGTGCTTTACCATACTTGATCATATTTTTCCGGCCTCTATCACGTTCCAAATATTTTGATTCTTTTTCCAGAAATTCGATTCGTATCTGCCGTCTGAAGTTGAATGGCGTGGTTGTCAAGGCAGCAAACCGAAGTACCGAGGATTCCCGTGCTCTCTGTGGGTCCTCTTCCACACGATGACCGTTCACTGTGGTACTAATTCTCAATCTGGCCTTAGTGGACTGGAGGCTTTACGTCGAATTCGTGGCTTCATCGATTATTTCTTTGGATGCCGATATTGCAGGAATCACTTTGTTGCAATGGCATCTAATTTGGAAAATGAGGTATTATTTCCGATTACGTAACAGATCTGAATATTCGTGATTGTCCTGATCCACCTCAATTTCTCCTCAGTTGCTGTGTACGATCGATGAATTCACCTCCTTATTCAGACTTCGATGAAACCCCCCGTCCGGATGTGCCCTTCAACTTAAAGATGGCCACCTGACAGTAATAAGAAATGATAGGTTTTAACTCCCCACGTAACCCCCTTTTCAGCTGTTTAAATTAAGTTGATTCATAATGAAAAATTTATTTCGAGAATTAGTCATTTTTAGGTTTGAAAGACATTTTCAAACAAACAAAATTTTCATTACGAAGCAGAAACTTTTCGATATCATTGATGATGATATATGATATCGAACATCTTCTGCTTAGTAATGAAAATTTTGTTTGTTTGAAAATGCCTTTCAAATGATGAAAACTGTGGTAAACATTTGTTTTTTCCGAAAAATGAATTTTGAGAAAATTATCAACCCTCGAAAACTTATTTTTGGCTTTAGTTTTAAGATCCCAATATTCAAAATTGATATTGGGGTGAATTTCAAGTGGCTATATACATATGCAAAATCTATAGTTAAATCAAGAGCTTGTGAATATCTTGAACAACAGAGAAGAATGGAAGAAGCCGGTCGATGAGGTTCAAGGACACTCGAAGAATTGAATTGAATTGAATATACTAATTTGTGAACAAACTTTTAGAATAGTATTTCAGTATAGCCAGAAATATCGGAAACATAGGGAAATGAACAAATAGATTACTTCAGCTTTTCGTTTGACACTCAACAGAGTAATACGTCAGAAAGAGAGCGAAACAGAAACCTAACTGATTTATATACCCAGATGTGGATCGAAATAGGCCAATCTTTTGTTTCGTTCTCTTTCTGACGTATTACTCTGTTGAGTGTCAGACGAAAAGCTTAAGTAATCTATGTGCTCGTTTCATTATGTTTCCGATATTTCTGGCTATACTGAAGTTCTGTACCATCCAAAGAATAGTATTTATTCAAACGAAGGAAGTCCACAATACTAGGCTCTGTGCCGGATCCTCTTCTTATACTTGCGGCAAAGTAGGTAAAATAGAACGAGACAGGAACAATGCAAGACGACATAAACAGAAAAAACTTTGATAGATTAAATATTATATTTGAAAAATGTTGTCAATATTTCGCCCTAGCATACAGGGCTTCTTCAGGACTGAATATTCATTAATTCTTTAGAATAGTACACATATGTAATATGTGGTCTACGATACTTATAGTCTTTTCAATTGTAGAGTATTTATAATGATTCCTTCTGACATACTACTACTTTTATATTTCAATTCTTGAACAGGTAAAATCTTTCGACGATGCAATTCTTTGGCTCTGGGAAAGACACAACCGCGTGAATGCAAGACTGGCAAGTGACCTCAGCTCCGATCCCTCATTCCCGAAGACCCAGTTTCCTCCCGAGGAGCTGTGCAAGGAATGCCGAATACCTTCTGGGTCAGCTGAAAACACGATCATCACCTCTCCAGGCTACGGCATACCAGAAACGAAATGGAACAAAAGGATTGTTCTGGAGTTTCTCAAGAAACATTATGGTCCAGATAATATACGATTGAGAGACAAGAATCCATTTTCGGACGCCGAAAACGAGGAGTCAGATTCGGTAAGAAAGTCTTCTACTTTTATTGTGACTGGAGTGGGCCTAAGTTATCTTGATACAAAAATGTGTGTTTTTATTTACTGTTCGACTATGGTAATTGTTCTAGGACTGTATTTCTATCTTATTAAGAAGCGACGAAGGAAAGAGATAAAGCATATTGTTTGAATGTAGGAACATAGTATTAGTCAGCGTGGCATAGGCAGTGAATGTTCAAAAACCTCAAAGGGTAAAGGCTTTAAAAATATCTTTATAGGTTATGTAGAGCTTAGCTGTACCTAAACCAAGGTATTGCCCAACAAAGTTGAGACGATACCTTGTACTCGATATTATTTTGCCTCCTAATGAAGATAGTGAACCCATGTAAAATAGAAAATTAGCGTATATACTTCAGAGTAGCTGATAAAGGGCATAAAGAGATTTCCTCTTCGTTTCTCTCCTTCTCTTTCTCACCTTTAACTCAAGTGAGTGTCTGATGAAGGGTTGGGAAGGATAGGATATGGTTTGATTTGGGTTAGAGACCTATGTATTGACCAAATACTGTCCTTGTTGAATTTATGAAATTCTGATCACGTACATTCAGAAGCATGCCAATTTGATCGCAACCAGAGAAATATTTGGAACTTTTTTGCCTATGCCACGCAGTTTGAATTTCAGATTTAGAATTCCCTTTCAAATGCATTTTAACAGAGAGGTGTCATTTAAAATTTTAGATTAAGAGTATCTATTTTGTTCTAAAAAATAATGCTTATTTTATTTATTAGATTGGTAAATGCAACTACTGTAGAATCATTTTCAGAAGTCTTTTTCGGTATCTGAATGATTTTCTAGCAAGTTTGCAGTTAGCGACTTCATGTCTAATATACTCGCATGTCTAATATACTCGCCTGTCTAGCTACTGACCATTCTTTCAGTAGAACGATATCTAGCCTGCGCGCAGACTCGACTGGGTTACTGGAAACGGATTGAGTTGAATGGAAATTCACACCCAGTAGAATCGGCGTGGATTCTCAGTTTTCCATTCAATTCAATTCCATTTCAGTAAACCAGTTGAGTTTGCACGCAGGGTAACAATAGCATGCTCTACATGACTTCATAGGCCGGGTGGATCAGAAAGATGAACCTTTGTCTGCAGAACTCTATTTGAAATAATGTCCGTTTATGTTCAATGTTATCTATATCATCCTAGAGCCGAATCGCTAACTAATATTGGAGGCCTCATTCTTTCTTCTTGATAACTGAATGGCCTATGGCCTTCAATTGGCAAACAGAAAACAAATGGTTTCAACAAGTTCAGCTTCGTAAAAGCTAACAAAGCGAATTGCAAACATTTACGTTACGGAGACGATACCCTGAGAAGCAAAAGCTCGTTTCTTTCCCAAGGCTATTGTATAAAACAACTAGTATTAAAAATTGCGAAAAACACAATTACAAAAATCAAAAATCATAACTGAATGAATGTTAAGAAATGTGGCTTGCTGGTTGCATGGTGTAGAAAGCAAATAGCTTGATCTGTGTTGAATTGACCTGTTTCGTGGATGAAAACTAGAATAAGCTATTGACATCAATGAGTTCGTAGTGTATTCCATTGCTGCAATTTTTAATACCGAAGATTATAACGTGAAAGTCACTGCCCATTTGAAAACCAACTCAAGTTCAAATAAAATCGAATTCAAGTTCAAATGGAACGCAGGGATGTCTCATACCACAGCGCTAGGGACAGTACACTTCCCAAAATCGTTGTTAGAAACATACACTACCACCTCCCTCAAGGATCAGTCACTGTAATGGACCACTATTACAGTAAATTACTGTGGGACTATCAACTACGCAGGCGAGAGTATCGTCAACCAGCGCCGACGCCATGCCAAACTTACAACACGCCGAAAGCAGAAGCTTTACAGTGGTGTGCGCCATTGAACTTACTTATGACTTAATGAAACAATGACTTACTGAAAAGTGTCAAATATGTTGCTTACCTTTTTCAGGAATTCGTCCGATTTCACTGCCCGGAGTTCCCGGAGGACACCACAGATATTGCCCATCTACAAGACGGTGACGAACGCTCCCTTGACCTGAACGTAAACCATTATGAATAAACGACTACTCACCCGACTGCAAACCATTAGCAATAAACGACTGCTTATTTGACTGATACCCAAGTTTTTAGTCAATTTAGTATATTTAGTCAATTTACCTCCAGTGGCGCTTGTCTATCCTGGCTATGATGCACGGCATACGTGAGTATAGAGCAATAAGATTATAATAGTCTGACGAGTGCGCAAGTGCACCAAACTCAGAGTCACAGAAGGACATATCTATTTATTGAGTTGATATTCTACTATCTATCCATTTACATATATTCCTTGCCATATATTTGGCTGTTTTTATCTGTCTTAGCCTCATTATTTCTTGCCAATTTTTACAAGAATCATTTTTTCAAAGTTTTTGTTGTTTTTGGAGGGAACATATTTTGGTAGTTTCTTTGGGTGGAATATGTGTGTTTTCCAATGCTATTACAGCCAAAAATTGCCCCCTTCAAAGAAGTTTATCTAAAGCTTACTCAGAAACATTCATTTTTGGTCAATTTTAACCAACATCTAGGGGACAAATCATAATACTTTTTTCCAATTTCTAGCCAATATCAAAGGTATATATTATTCTAGGCGAGCACTCGACAAGACAAAAAGTTGAAGAATCCCAGTAGGTGGGAACGTGGGACAGAGCCAAAGGAAAATCATTAAAAATATTTATATATTATGTTATCAGAAGTCATATTTTTGAATCGATTTGAATCACACGTACAGATGAAAGATTCTGGGAGTTGACAATGCTGCCCCAGCATCATAGTTCAATTTCATGCTGTTAGTATTCTAAGAGCATCAACAAATTTCAAGAAAGTAGCAAGGATTTGCTAAGGAATTTCGAGTATTAAATTTCGTTCACTAGCTGAACTGAAGTTTATTGTGACAAAATACCTGTGTATGTAGGGGGTGCTTTAGCTTTGAGGCGGTGGATACAAAAATGGATAAGATCTAACGAAATTGGAAGCGTAAGATCTGGCGATTTTACTCACCACCCCTGGGCCTGTTGGGAACATGACTTAATGATGGGTTAGAGTGTAAACCTGATATTTCGTAAATATACCCACTTAAAATATCAATTATTTTCAAAATGATACCTAGCATTATGAATGAAACTGTCCAAAGGAACCCTGTTTTCCGATGAGATTCTAAAATTTTGGATATTTTTTGTATGTATAACAGACTTGACACCGCATAAAGTCACAATCAAATATTGCCTTCAAAATCCGGTGAAATTGCAGAAAAGTCTGATGGTTAGCCCATGGTTTTTGGTCAAAGTTGGCCCAAAATAAATTCTTTCAAATAGACTTTGGATCCACTTAGGACTGTTGAGGGACCAATATTGGAGAACGGCCTGATGGTTAGCTAGTTTGGTGAAAATGGGCCCAAAACAAATTCTTGCAAATAGGCTTTTGATCCTCTCAGGACTTTTCAGAGGCAAATATTTGGCTATAATAGCCCTAGAAAAAGCAAAGAATAAGCGAAAAAGATTTTCTTGAAAAGATTTTTCGGTCAAAGTATATATATATTATGAAAAGACCCCGTTCGTCTATTGGTGGCCTTATTCTATCAAGGGTTCAAAGTATAGCGATGCAGTACAGCAATCAGGCTATGGTCCGGTGCAGTAGCAAACAGGAATCAGGCTATGGTCCGATGCAGTACAGCAATCAGGGTATGGTCCGGTGCAGTAGCAAACAGGAATCAGGCTAAGCCCGATGCAGTACAGCAATCAGGCTATGGTCCGGTGCAGTAGCAAACAGGAATCAGGCTATGGTCCGATGCAGTACAGCAATCAGGCTATGGTCCGGTGCAGTAGCAAACAGGAATCAGGCTATGGTCCGATGCAGTACAGCAATCAGGCTATGGTCCGGTGCAGTAGCAAACAGGAATCAGGCTAAGCCCGATGCAGTAGCAAACAGCAATCAGGCTAAGGTCCGGTGCAGATGATTAGATTTTAAAATCCGAGTTCAGCAAAATTTACTGACAAGTCATGACCATAATCTCGACTACACATCCAAGAAGACCTTCACAAATTGTTGTCCAGGCCTTTTCCATGGTAATGACTTTCCTTTTCTCTGATCTTCCATCTGACAACTTCATTAAAGTTGAAATTTGTGTACGAAAAGATGAAATAACTTAGTTACTACGTATCAGACTTCCACATTTTGATTGTTTTGTCATTTTCCAAAGCCCCAGAGGCAATGATGTTTTCTGATGGGTGACACGCACTGCAGAGTACTACACCTATAAGGGAGAAGCATGCTTGATATCATAATGAGAAAAAGTAATACTTGGTTGATGCGGGTTTTAGAGACTGCAGAGCCCGGGGCCAAACACCTTGATTTGACGTCTTAATACAATATTTTGCATTTTTCCAGCTGATACAGGATCCGAGTGAGCTGGCAACGTTTTTCAGCATTTTCCAGTCTTAACATCCCAAAGTCGAACACTTTCATCAAGCTGAAATTTAGATAACAACCAGCTGAAAATATATTCAACAAGAGAAATGGCATAAATCAAATCAAGCAAATATTTGCAAATATGTTATGAATATTGGGTTGGCCGGAAATGTAGATTTTTCTGAATTAATCACATGATGAGCACAGAGCCTGTATAACGGGTGCAGCAGCATTCAAGTGGATGAAATGGCATGTATCCTTGAGCCAACTAAACTATGCAAAAGCTTCTCATCAAGGTGGATTTCGTTCACTATGGTTGCATTTTTACCCTCAAGGGGTTGTCTAGTGGTTCGTCATTTTCAAATTTGAGACTTAAACAGCAGAAAGTAAACACTAGGGGTGATTGAAATAAGGGAAGGAATGACAATTATCAAAGCAATACAACTTTACTCACTGATCCAGAGACGATTAAGTTAGACTGTGGGTTGAAGTTGCAGCAAAATACATAATTGCTGTGTCCTTTCAGGGTTTTCAAACATCGCCCCTGAGATGAAATGAGAATAACATATTTATGTTTACGTTTCAGCCCATAACTTAATCTAGGTTAACCCTAGAAGTAAACTAACTACAAGTTCTAAACTTGGTAAGCTTTAACCTGGGGCAAACCCCACCATGTTTATGAAGTGCGTGGACCAAGTGATTGGCTAGACAATGAATGATCCAACTCAAATTGAATTATATCTATAATTCTTATTTGAGATAATTTTTGAGGATACAAATGAACCGAGTTGGACTCGATCACCTCCACGGCATCGCACAGACGTCGCCTAGGAGGATATTAACCAAAAACTTCATTACTCAGGTCAATTGTAACTTTTTTATGAATAACAAGCAAAGTTTTGTTTATTTGTTTGAATATCAATTTTGATGCAAATTGCCTTAACAAGCTTTTGATTCATCGATTTGATACTTGATATAATTCATCGAAACTGCATATGCTGTAATTAACAATTCAATAAACATCACCGCATCTGAAAAACAAGTTGAATCGAATTCGATATATCCATGGCAAAACTACTAGTAATAACATTACTTATAGCAACAACCTGCTAGGTATACAACCGCTTATATATTCCATACCGAATCAAAGTTTCCAGCAAACAAATGCAGTGGGTCACAGAGAAACATGGAGATACTGAGTGTTCGGCTCGTTGTGCTTTGCATATTTGCTCTGAAATGCTTCGCTAGCTCTTCTCAAACATTTCATATCCGCCATCACATGGGAAAATGCCTTGAGTTTAGATCAAACAAAATCGTGTACAGCTCCATTTGTCGCGATCATTTCAAATGGAAGGGAGGTGCCAGACTGGTTCATGTACCAACAGGCAAGTGCGTTGTACCAGAAACAACCATCTCTGACGACTCTTTTGGAGACGACTCTTTCGGAGACGACTCTTTCGGGGACGACTCATTTGGGGACGACTTTCTTGGAGACGACTCATTATCCAGCAGCAACCAACGCTTAATATTGACCAGTAGCTGCTCGGGCACAGATTCGATATTCCAATATAAAAGCAAGAACCACACTATCAAGCACTTGATGACTGGCAAATGCCTCGCACCCGAAGACAGCACGGCCAACGACCCAGCAGATAACATAGGCCTTGTCCTATCATCGGACTGCCACGCTAATAAAGCAAAATACTGGCTCGTCCCACAAGTCTTGTACGTCATTCGTCATTTTGGCGGCTTCTGCTGGAAGTACGACAAAGGACAAGATGTTCTCGAGATAGTGAAGACGTACGTGTGTGACAGGTTCTTTCAGCAAAACAACAAATATCTGAGACATTATGCCACTGGAAACTGCGTCATTTTCAGCAGGGGATATCTCAGACTGACGTCGAATTGCTCGCAACCAGAAACCAGCTTCAACTTGGACAGCAACAGCATTTTACGTGAAGTAACTTCGAATAAATGTGTTCGCACTGGCCATGACAGAGTTAATCAACCCTCTGGCACCGACCTTCAGCTGCTAGCGTCCTGCGGAGGAGATGCAGTCAAGACACGCTTCTTTGAAGAGAAAAGTAAGTCAGTTTTTGATGGGTACAAAGTTTGACGATGGCGGGGAAAATTTTAAATAAAGAAAAAAATATCAAGTACAGAGGCTTTGCGTTTAGAGTTGTACATCAGAATATAGTTGATATAAGGGAATGGTTATGATACCTTTTGTTATGTCTTTGTCCTCTTTTTTCAACCGTGATCCTACAAAAGCCTCGGTCTTGTCATTCTTTTGCCTCCATTGCTGACCTAATAAACTCAAACGTTTCTTTTCCTCTACCTGCTCGACACTTAATAGTTAATGAATCATATTAGGTTGTCTCAATAAGTAATTCGACCCACAACAGTTTGGCTTATCAATATTGCATAATTCTTAGTAAATTCAAACAAACTTTTACATGGGTAAGACCATCTCAACCCCCAGACTTGAACCATCAAAGTAAACAATGTAATTTCCAACCATTCCCTCTAACAACTATGGTAATCAAGAGATTAGAATTAATCAGCATTTTAGAAAACCGATTCCAGCGGACTAGATATAGATACAATGGCATCCTTTGTCTTGCAGATATCTTCAACATAAGCCTCATCTCGGAGTCTTGTGATGACGGCAGCTACGGAGATGATTGCACTCTTCGCAAGGCGTATATCACAGTCAACGGATACCAATACAGTTACAATACACGGGGTATTAATGCCGTCGTTTTAGATTATCGCAGTGGAATACTGGAGCACAGAAAAGCGTACGACGTATTGGAATACTCTAGCCATCGAGGGAGTTTAGCACAGCTCTTGAATAGTCTTCCAAGTGATAAACTTCTGTTTATGACTGTTCAAGACGCTGTTTCTAATTCTTTCAGCAGTAGTCTGAAGTCTGCGCTGCAGAGGAGAGGGGTTCCAGCTTCATTCACCTCGAATGACAAACCGAAACTCCGATGTTCGATGGCAACTATCGCATTTACAGGCCAGAATCGCCAACAATGGGAAGAGTCGGTGGTTCAACCGAATTGCGTCGGGGCAACACACATGCAAAAGACAATATTCGCCTTCAGGGACTTTAAAGGCGTTGACGACTGTTCGGAAGAGCTTGGTATTCGAACGGGCAAGATGAAAGACGCGCAGTTTTCTGCCACCTCTACATGGGATGCCAGCAATCATATGCCCTTTCACGCACGGCTGCATTGGAATGGTGCAGGCTGGTGTGCTGCTTATAAAGCACCACTGTCCCACTATCTCCAAATCGATCTGGGACAAAAGAGGATGCTTAGGGGCATAGCAATGCAGGGTCATGGAACAACCGGTCATCATTTCTATAAACAATTCAACCTCGAGTATTCCTTAGATGGCAGGAATTGGGCATACCACCTCGATACATCAAATAATAGAAAGATTTTCAATGGCGTCCAAAGACTTTTAACCGGAGAGACGAATGTGAATTGGTTTTCAAGAACCCTTACCCGATATATGCGAGTCCGTGCTGTCACAATCGATCCGTCGAGTCCAGACACAATGTGCATTCGAATGGAGCTTTTTGGGTGCTTTGCATGTGGTACAACCTTCGAAGAAATAAACAACAACGGCAAGGATAAATACATAATGCAGCAGTATAGCAACAAGGTATCCTTCTACGGAAATTCACAAACAGGCAGGAACATACAGGTTCAGTTCTCCGCTGCTGCATCTAATACCACATTGGCACAGAGCATTGATCAATATAACGTGGTGAACATTTATACGAAGGTCACCAGAAACGGCAGCGTCGTAAAAGGTGCTGGTAAGGCCTACAGGATACAAAATCCTGTGAGTGGAACCAGTCCACGCTTCGGATTTGGTTACGGTTTCAATTATGATGATTATCATGAACTTGAAATAGCGATCAACAACAAGGTAAGGGATTGTATTTACGTTGCTGGAATTAACTAATCAAATTAACATGTGAGAATAAAACATCGACTAAACTAACTACTACAGTCAAACTTGTGTAAGTCCGACTCGCATTACTAGGATATCTTTACAGGGAAAAGATGCGTTTTCCAGTAGTTTACATATAAGAATGTGATTTCAACATGTAAGTCAGATTCTCCATACGTCGGACAATTTTACCTGGTCCAAAACAATCCGTCTTACACAAGTTTGATTGTTATGTAAAATAAAGATTACAATCTATCAGGTGATTTTGATTGAAGCAGTTACCCCTAGCATAAAACTAATCGCTACTTTGTCCAAGGGTTGCAAGTTCCTGGTTGTTTCATACAAAATACTTTCAAAATGGGACTCAATACCTCCCTGTTTTGCACTAGGCATATAGTGTTGGATCTAGGTTCAATGTTTCTCGAGTCACGGGTAGGGGTACCCCTCCCCCTGTCTGGAAAGATAGCAGCAAGAGAAAGGGAAGCATTCCAGAGGCCTGTAACACCGTTTGATCAGCTTACTTACTACTTACTTACGTCATGTCACTGTGTTCTGCTAGAAATAAGTCATCCTGCCATTTTGTGAGCCTGTCTGTTAAATGATTAAACTCCATCGGGCTTGGGTATGTTTCTTTATAACTGAGTTACAGTTTTGTCTTCTTCTCTTTCAAAGATACTCGACGCGGGAAGAGAGTCTGGCCTGCCGACGTGGAATATATACAGCCACAGTGAAAAGGAACGTTTTCAAGTAATTGGAGATTCCCTTGCTATCAAGCGGGCAGCCACTGACCACAGCGTATTGGCCTACAACATCATTAAACCACCAAAGACGGAATATCATGATGGTGATGAGTTAGATTTCAGTATCTCCATCAAGCACTCAACCGGGAAAAGTCTCGCCAATGCCTACCAACTTCAACTCGCCGTGTATTATGACACAAACTATCTGACACTCACATCTTATAACAACATCAGAAAGGAGATCTACATGATGCGTCCAACACAAAATTCAACATGGCCGGGGATGATAACTTTCTACACTGACACACTCTGGCTTTTGAACCATCATTACATCAACTTCAACTTCAAGTTCAATTTTCCAAATCAGATTTTCAAAGGAAACAGCTGTGAAGGTGCAGTGATCACAGACTTTTCATATAAGAACAATCTGGCAAAGTTGAATGGAAACCTAAGCACAACTATTGGCGAGAACGTACCGTACAAGTGCAGGTTTGTGAAGATGAGAGGCAATATGGCTGCTGCCAGTCGATTTGCAGTCCCTGGATTCAGCATACTTCTTGATGACGTCAACAACAACCTGTACGTTTGTAAAAAGAGAGTGAAATACGCAGAAAGAAATTTGCCCTTCTGCTTCATGCAAGAGGACGGTAAAACATCCTGGCGCAGCATTCCGAACATTGCATCAGTAGTTGGCATGGATACAAGCAAAAGAATGCTGTTTGGTCTTGATCCCAATGGTCGTGGATACGTTAGATTGGATGAAAATCTGCAACCTGTCATGCATGTCGATGATAATGAGTGGACCTCGATTCAAAGCCAGCCTCATGTCAGAACGGCAAAGACAGCCACCGATGTGAGCTCACTACCAAAGTTCCCAGAGAGCTCTTGGATGCTACCTTCGTCAGGGACCCATATTTGGTCTGTGGCAAATTCGACATTGCTGAAAAAAGTGACTGGAAAATGGACCAGTGTTTTACGGCTTTAGATTTATCGCTGTACCATTTACTTATATGAGGTAGTCTGCCCACTAAGGAATGGCTCGCTATTCGTTGATATCCCTTGACCTAATTGAACTTTTCTAAATAAACGTTTGCCTGCATTTACATTCTAGGCTAACCCGTCTTCCAGAGACTTAAGTTCTCAACTACCAACTCAATACAACAAACTAGCAGAAATGTTCATATGAATGAAAGGAAAGGACTAACAGTCCGTCTGCAACTACAAAAAGCCACAAGCAGTCAGTCCATGGGCCAAACACATTTAACTGGACAAGCTTCATACAAGATGAAACTTTCCAAAACACCTTCCACCACATCAGGTTAAGTTAAAATACTTAGAAAAAGTTGGAGAAAGAAGCGATTGAGAGAAGCGGTCTTAGCGCTGGTCTCAGACCCCGGGTGGTCACAGCCCTTCATCTCATAAGACCGGGCAATTCAGAGGGTAAGTCCCTAAGCGAGCCATTTCACTAATGGGGTAGCTTGCCTCTTAGGCCAAATTACCTCATTTACATAGTTTCAAGCCTGCTTGCACGACATTATACTTAAAATAGATTCACACCTTGAGTAGCATAGATTGGTAGCTTTTCTCATGTGCAAGAGACCTGGCATATCCAAATAGAATTCAGATATGTTATTCATACTTCATAGGGTTTAGGATTTATGATTGTCTTTTAGACTATCCAATCCTAAAAAATCATATGCAATGTACAATGTTTATGCTTATTCATATCTATCATAAAATTCTGTAGACCAGCTGCTTTTGTGTATAATATTCTAGATGGCTTTGGTACGAATCCACCAATCAGACTTAATTTTTGGGTTGCCAAGTAGGCAGTAGTCTTCAAATATAAATTTTTGTTGAAAAATTGGGGGCATGAAACTCATAAAGAACCAGTGGCAGTTTTAGATAGAGACTGTTATGTTTCCTATACAGAAGTTTGCAACTTGCAATTGTCCCCTGGTCCCCTCTAAAACCACCAATGATTAGGAGCCCGTATAATACTACAACATATTGGGATTAGAGCATACTACTGTGCTGTGCCCTGAATTTTGATAAGAAAAGCAAAAACAAGAATGATCACAATGGTTATATTGCCCCTTGATTCTAATAAAATCTATTAAGAATAATGATTAATAAGAAATTCTTACTCTATTTACATTAAAATCTTTGAAAAACTCATTACAATACAAATTGCAAATAAAATTAGAAATTAAGACTTAACTGGAATGCAGTGAGTACGGTGTTCTACAAAGAGAGCAACCAAGAAATTCCTGATTCAAACCAACTTGAATTTTAATGTGCAAGGTGTTCACATATTACTTTCACAAAAAAGCAGATTTTTTCTTGCCAAAATACATTTTTGGTTCAGTTTATTTCCATTATAGATGGTTGCCTGAGAAATTTGCATTTGGAGGAAAATATGAGGCAAAAACTACAGTTTGTCTAAACTTTAACACTACTGTCACTCTAGAGACACAGGATTTACACTTATATTTGATGCGACCATAGCTGGAATAGTTCAAAACTCTCGTACGTACCTAGTACCTAGACAAGGTATGACTTCAGCAATCATTTTGCCAGAATAATGATTCATGGTGTTCTTTAAATCGTTCAATTTTCTACAATCCCCACCAAAAGTCTTGGAACACTTACATAATTTTCCACATTTTCCTAAATTCTGCCGCTTAACCTCTCCCTTAACAATATTGTTTCTGATCACAAAACTAAGCTCAAAAACAATTTTTGATTTAAGGAATGAAAAATGAACTCAGTGCCCAAACAAACCATCATTGGGAAATTCCCCCATTATAATAGACAAAAGCATAGGTGCAATAGTTACTACAGTTGCTTTCGCCTTAGATTCCCAACTTGAATTTGAACCAAAATCTTAAAAGACGACTTCTGGACACATTCTTTAATACACTCTTCGGGATTGAACTTTAGATATTCAATTTATTTACATCTTATGTAACTATATTTGCATTAGTAATAACATTTCACAACACCAACGAATTCGGTTTGATACTTTATTTGCTTTGTTTGGTCTAATTCATCGAGACAGCTAATATTGTTTACGAACGTGAGTTGAACTCTTTTACATCAATTTGTCCAAAGGTTAGACTTCGTGCGCCAATAACCTAAAAAGTGCACTCTGAGATCATAATGACAGGGTAAAGCGAAGGATTCATACTGCACCAAAAATCAATCTGCCAAAATCGCACTATTTACATAAAAACAAGCTTAAAACATGTTTCTGTTGCGTTTTAACGCTATATTTTGAAGGGCTAAAATCAAACTGTACGAAAAAGATTTTACATCCTCTATACTAAGAAGACGTAAAATTTTAGGATGATAGATTTTCGGGAAAGATTTATTACCAAAAATTTACAGGGAGATGGCCATGAATGGCTTCACTCTTTACTAGATGGACATTAATGGCGTGGGTTGGGATACAAAACCCTTTTATCATTTTTATCTTTTTCTATCTTTTTTTGATTTATGAAGATTTTCTAGTACCTATTACCCAAGATGAAGATGTAGAACAACAAATTAAGTAAGTATCTCTTCCTGTCATTCAGACCTTAATGCACCTCCTTGTTTAACGGGGATCGCTGCCTTTTCCAAAGAAATCGATTCAACATCGAACGGACACATTTGCGACTCTCTGAGAAAATATTCAATGCAGTCAGCATCATCATGTTACCAAGGCAACTAGTGTTGGCATCCGGCCTTATCTCAAATGATGATTCAAACCTTGAATGCGTGCCCCTTTTCTTTGAACTTACAGCAATGTGACCATTCTATCAAGTATCAGGCCAGTAATTAAGCATACCCAGATTAGAGAGCTTGATAGTAATTTCTCCGCTCCGTTATTCACTTCATCATCTTGCACATCTACGACGTAAATTGAATCTTTTTCCTCTACTGAGTTCTGCTTTGTGTGATGATCTTGGAACGTAATAGAATTGTTTAGTTCCGTGGGTTTCAAAGACACTGGTTCCGTTGTTGTGAAAGTAGTGGACATTTTCGACAAAACTGGTTGATCCGTCTGCGTTTCGTTACCGGAGCTTAAAGTTCTATTTCCGTTCACTGGAATAACAGTCTCCAGTTTTTTACCACTTCGAAACATTTCACAATTACCTCCACCCTCTGTGCCGCAAATCTGCTTGCAGCTTTTAGCATTACAGTGCATTTTACAATAGCTGCCTTTTTCGCAAATTTGCACACATAACTCTGCACTTTTGCCGCATTTCATTGCACAACTTGAATTCCGCAGGCAGGCTTGCTGGCACTCTTTGGCATCGCATACCATCTGCCGACAACTGCCACCGGCACAAACTTGCGTGCAATTAGTAGCATTCTGCCCCATACAATGCATCTTGGTACACAAGGTGCAAAACTGCTTTGAGATTTGCAGAGTCGAAACGATTCGTTGACAGGCACCTCCCAAGCAATTCTGCAAAGCTGCGGATGGAATTCTATTTCGCGGCTTCAAAGTACTAGTTTTCTCTTCGACCTCCCTACCTCTCTTGCGCATTGCTTGCTCCCTTGACCTCTTCCCTGGTCCTTTGGCGCGCATCACATCACACCTCCCTCCTGAGCAATCTTGGGTGATGAACGGCGCTCTCGCAAACATGTTTAAGACGTGTGGTTCTGCTTCTCCATTCCGATGTATCTTCTGCTTGCATATACTTGATGACAGGCATTTCATGTCCTTGCACAAGTCGATATCACAGTATTGTCGGCAATCACTGCGTGCAGTGCATGTGCAGCTGTTGGTGCAATTCCACTGCTCGCACCATCCATACAGCCTCAGGATTGCTGGGTTGCAACTCGATGTGGCAACAAAGTCTCCCATCTTCATGACCAGTAAAACCGTCAGAGGTAGTAGTATCATTTGCCTCGCTCTCGCTTGCATTTGAGAATCTGAAAAATTGAAAAATTAGCCTGAATGATTTTCAATTTAGCATATAATTTTAAATCGTGCATTAGGGGGTATTTCCTCACACAAATTCCTTACTAAACCTTAACTAAATCCTTACCATGCATGATCATCAAAATCAACATTTAAAAAACAGACACTTTTTGCCAGTAACGGACACTTCACTTCAACAACTAGCATATACTTGCCCAACTATGTAGCTACATGATTATCATAAAAACAGCCTCTATAGCGGACATTTACGACAGACACTTAAAATAATTGGTCTGTAGGGTGTCCATCATGTGAATGTTTCACAACACATAAATGAATTCAAAAAGGCCTGATTAACAAATGACTTAAACCACTTTTTTCACTTATCCTAGTAGGGGTGAGCTCATTTACGTTGGTTTCACCTGTTAGTAATCTGATAGCTACATACAAACAAGCACAGACCTCGAATACAAATTTTTGTTACAAGAACAATTCAAATTACTGACAACCAGTGCTGGAACAAGCGCCCACTTCATTGCTCCTTGCTGCTAAGCAAAACAATCTAGCCATTTTTGCCAGGGAACAATGAAAAGGAAACCTAACAGTAATTTAGAGGTAGAAGGCCTATCGCTCATATTGCTTTGAGGTACAAGAAGTTTCCAGCATCTCAAAAGAATTAGTTCTGCCAAGTAAACGAGTCATTTTTGAGACAATAGTTTCTATCAAAGCAATTTGCACAAATGTCAAACAAAGAAACTGTTGATGCCTTGTGGATGCCTTACTCAACGGTATCTATCAAGGCAACTCGTTAAAGGTGCATAATAGTAAAATAATGATAATGAATTTATTCAAAGTTGACTTTAAATAGTTAGATTAACAGATGCCAAATTTGAATTACTTCCACATAAAAAGCTACCTATGATGTAAACAATTCCATTTTTAAGGTCAATTTCTACATCTCCCTGAACTACTTGTCCGATCAAAAGCATTTCACCAGAAATAATGGTCTTGTCAATATACATTTCGCCTGCGTACTCCCAATGTGCTACAACGAAGGCTACCATAATTCCTCCGCAGCTCCATAAAGTCAAAGTCCAAACAGTCTTTGTTAGGATGATTGACTCGTCACTCACTCGTGTGAGAGTTTATTAGCTTTCACCTCAACAACGGTAGAGACATTTTTCTTAGCAGGTTTCTTGAAACACAATAAACTAATTTTCCTGAAATTCGTTTAAGAAATTAATCTCTAATAACATATCGTCTCATCGCATAGAGAATATTTCTTAAGACTGCCTTTGAGATGTGATTTGTCACAACTCTGAGAGAATAAATTCCTCCTGTTTTTTTCGTTCGCTTTCCATTCTGCTAATATCAAGGCAACATGAAAACAACTCTTTACTTAACAAATTACACTAAGCTCTCTACTGAATTTTCAATGTTTTGAAACTACGTCGCTACGAATTCTTACAAAGCGTTTCTTACAGATAAAGAAGTGTACATTGTGTGCATGAATATGACCAGAGCAGGACTTGAACCAGTGACCTTTTACTTTGTACCCAAGCACTCTGTATCAACTGAGCGATGAGGGCACACATTTTCAAAACCTGCTTCTTCTGCAGAAACATAAAAGTGAACTCGGTCAGTAAACCATCATTGCTTAACGTGTACGTGGTAAACGTCTCTATTGCCGGATGCTGGCCTAGCATTCAACGTATGAATATTAGCAACAAGTAAAATAATGTGATAACGTATCCTGAAATTACAATTCTTACTTACGATGCTTTGCAAAGCAAAGGCTTCACAGCTACAGGAACACTCTAGTCACAGCGCAGATAGATAGACGAAAAAAGCCATGTAACTCCACCGTTAGAACACTTCAACCTCTACCAAGCGGTGTCGCAATAGTAGATAGCCTGCCACGTATAATACTCAGAATCTCCTTGTGGGTAAAGGCCATGAAATCACAATTAAGTACGAACAACCTTTGAGCAGCATATAACGTAATAATTCCCAGGAATCAAAACATGTTTTTATTCCATTGTCGAATATATTATTTATCATCTATCGACTTCCTACTGTGTTTTGAAAACGTCTCCGTCCAAGCAGAATTTCAGGTAAATAATCTCCCCTATAAAACATTGATTCAACGAGCCCTTTCTGCTCTGAGTTCTGCCCTGTGGTTTTCCCGACCAACCGCCATTATGATCGCCAACAAAGGAACTTTTAAAAAGAAAATTCGTTCAAAGCAGAATAATTGATTCATGCGCGCACCTGGATCCCCACACTGGAGTAAACAAGCTGGTTTTTTATAGGAATACATTTATCAACTTGCAGCTGAACAATCTTTTCCTGCAGGGGGTATACTGGCACACAGGGATACCTGAGTCCCTCAACAACGCTTGTGTGTATGCCCTTCCTGACTGCTAAAGGGATTTTTCTTCATCCCATCAGGTTGGGCTTGATCAAACATTCTTAGAAGGGGGCGTAACATGTACATCCAAGCATGATATCATGGGAACATTTGTTTAATTGAATTGCATTGTCTCTCTGAAAAAAGTGGGCTGTTTGTGGTATGTTCAATAGTGTGGAGGGATATTATGACTTGTGCGGGGGATCCCCACACTACTTAGAGGTATTCCTTCGCACTAATTGATATCCCTTTCGATACTAAACATCCCCAACACAACTGGACTACCACCTACTACACTACCCCCTGTACTACTGCTACACATTGCATGGGTTGAGTTTGAAAATCGTCACTATCTTTGAAGTATTGAGAACAACTGTTATATGTACTGGGACTAAGGCAAACTCCACTAATCATTCTAAACACTAAAGATTCCTTATAAAAAACTTGATATGTGGATAAGTTGTTTATGAAATGACAGAGATGCTTAAACATTTCAGTGCTTGGTATTGAACTGTCAACATAAAGCGCTGAACTGAATTCCCACAAAGTCGTTGATGTAGGCGAAACAACAAAATATTTGAAATCAGAGTTAAGCGATGACGCATGCGAAGTACAGGATGCGTTTGATCAGTGGAGATTTGAGATCGACCGATGAATAATTAAAGATAGATGATAAATACTAAATAATTAATGATTAGCGATTAATCTAAACTAACCAATGTGACAAATAACGCTTATCATCTTTCCGAGGTATTGGTTTATGCGTAGAAAACAGGGGACAAACTAATGGAAGATTTTGCAGAAGATAGCGCAATGCATGATAGGAATTTGCTCCTTAGTAACGCGTTGCTAAGGATCAGACAGAAAGTATTGGGGTGGATCTGTTATGAACTAATATCAAACACATCAAAAACACGGCATAAGAATTATCACATGATTGTCACTTAGGCAAATGAAGACGAGCAACATTGTATTCTCGTCATTCAATTCATTTACCACTCTAAATTGCAGTTTATTATGCATATATCCTTGATGAAAGCACTATTCAAATACAAGGGCCCTTTTGATCACACATTAATTTCCTTCAACTTACACCTACGGACAGACAGGGTGTATTGAGTCAATCGTCCAGCATAACATTCTTACGTTGATTAGACAATATTTTTCCGTACCTTATTTTAAGCTTATTATGCATATATCCTTAATGAAAGCACTATTCTAACACAAGGGCTCTTTTGATCACTCATAACTAAGTCACTTCTTTCAACTTACACCTAAGGATAGGGTGTGGCCAGTCAATGGTCCTGTTTTCATGGACTAACATAACATTCCTTAACATGTTGAAAACATGTTGATTAAACAATATCTTTCCATTGTCCAAAGAAGACAAATACATGTGCAGATAGCTCTGAAAGCGGCTCCTTACTGACGCTAATGAATTATCAAAGTAACTTGATTAAGAACCACAATAAACATCATTGATATTACTAACATTTCCGTTTTGATATTGAAAAAAAGTTCTGTTAAAATGCCGATACATAAACACAACCACATGTTTTTTATAAGTAAAGTTAATTCAGAGTCAGGAAAAATTTACGGTGCATGGTCATTCAACAAATGAAGAAATGAAGGAAAAAATTAAAAATAGAGGAAGGCTGACAGTTGCAAGCAATCTGAGCTACGTTGCGTTATTTCAAAAACTATCATGCGCAAATGAGACCAGAAATCCCATTTCAAAGTTTAAGACTTCAAAATTACTGAGCGATATTGAGCTAACCATCCCTCTTTCAAAAGAAAAAGCTATTTATTCCCTCTACAATGAGCACACGACCAGATGTACAATAAAAGGTCCTCCCTTCGCAATCAAATAGGCGTTCCTTAAAAGACTTTAAATAATTTTGATCGGATGAGGCCCGATATTCGACATTGTATTTCCTATTGTGAGAACACGAAAGCAAACTCACATCCTTATTTCAGATATTTTTCAGCAAAACATCATGAGACTACCACAAAGAGATTTCTTACTGGCCAAACAATCCAACTCATCTTAGTTGATTAAATATCCTTTCATAAATTTGGAACCAAATTAATAGGAGAATAACATGAACCTAAAATAAAGCAACGAATGTCAGCACATATGATTGACCAAAGTTTCCTGGGAAATTCAACATTGAGGCTTAAACAGAACTATTAATTTTGCTAAAGGCCATCAGAGCTATTACAAGAGGTGCTTTTATTTGCAATTTTTAATATGGGAAGGTTAAAGTGAAAATTCAGCGATTACATCTCCAAAGATAAGCAAATCAATTATATTCCCAAGAATATGTTTTACTACAGCGGGTCAACTTTATGGGCTTCCAAAAGTTCATAAAAGCAAATTAATAAACCATAAGTTAAAATCATCTACATCCGAATATTTGGAAATCACACAGCCACATGATTTAAGTTTCAGACCAATTATAGCAGGTCCTGCTTGTGTAACAAGCAAATTGAGCGAATTTTTAGAGCTAATTTTAAAACCTTATTTATCTTTCATACAAAGTTATGTTCGTGACGACATTGATTTCCTTGACAAAATCCAGCGAAATGTCACAGCTTCGGAAACTTTATTAACGTTCGACGTAGTGAGCATGTACACAAACATACATAATCAATTGGGAAAAGAGGCAATAAGTTACTGGGTAGACAACTACCCTAATGAATTAAAAAGAAATATATCAAAAAACTTTATAATTAAAGCTTTAAACATAGTACTGGAGTGGAATACATTTGAATTTAACGGTAAATCTTTTTTACAACTTCAAGGGACAGCGATGGGCACAAAAGTTGCTCCAACATACGCAACATTAGTGATGGGTTATTTAGAAATAAAATTATACGAAAAAATTGCAGAAAAATATGGAATAAATACACGAACAAATTTCATTGGTAAATGGCGTAGATATCTAGACGACTGCTTCATTATATGGGATACCAATATTGACACACCTAAAAATTTACTTACTATTTTGCAAACACTGCATAAAAGTATCAAATTCACGATGGAGGAAAGCACAAATAGTATAAGTTTCTTAGACATCAAAGTCATAATTGAAAACAACAAAATAGTGACAGACCTATACCAAAAACCGACAGATAGCCAACAATATGTGCATTTCAAATCCTGCCATCCTCCCCATACTAAACGAAACATCCCTTTTAATCTTGCAAGACGTACTTGCACTATAGTGGAAGAGAACAAATCAAGAGATGACAAACTTGGTAATTTGAAAATCGTTTTATTGAAGCAGGGATACCCAAAGTCGCTAATCGAAAATAGTATAGAAAAGGCAAAAAACATACCCCTGGAAGAACTACGCCACCCAAAAGAAAAACAAAGTGCTAAAGAGCCACTCGCATTTGTTTCTACACATAACCCCAGAAACCCAGACATGTTTAAAATAATAAAAGAAACCATCTCATTACTAGATGCCAGCCCGAAAATGAAAAAAGCTCTAGCAAAATACAAGCTTATCAATAGTAAACGGCAGCCCAAAAACCTTAAGCAAATGCTAACAAGAGCAAAATTTATTGCAAACCAAGCAAATCCCATTAATGATGTGGACAGTTTCAAAGTAACCAAATGCCAAAATAAACGTTGTGGTACATGCCCACTACTTTTAGAAACAAGCACCATTAAATTTAAAAATACCGATGAAATTTTCAATATAAAAACAAAAATGGACTGCTCAATCAAAGACACAATTTACTTGATCAAATGTGCTGGTTGTGATAAAGAATATATCGGAGAAACATCGGATTTACGATCCAGAGTAAGAGTGCACAAACAGCAAATTTCAGACCCACGTTTACGACATTTATACGTCAGTCATCATATAGCACACTGCTCTATAAACCAACCCATCCCTTTCACAATTACACCCTTTTTTTCTGTTAATCGAAATGACAGAACTTATCGCGAGGAATTGGAGCAACATTTCATTAAGAAATTTGCTCCAGAACTCAACCGAGATTCTAGGACAAACAACAAGTAAGATCTTTAAGTGCGCAACAGCAGCAACAACAACTACAAAACTATCTCAATGCGATATCAAATGATTGTAAGTCTTATGACGTCAAATCTGTAAAATCTTGTAAAGTTGATACAGTAGAATTTTAGTGAATTTGTATTTAGGCTGAAGATTCCGCTTGAACGGATGAAACGCGTTCCGAATATATAAAGCCTTTTTCTGTGGAAATTCTCACTTTAAACCATAACCCTAATATATACTCTAGCCCTATTTACCCTAAGGCCTCACCCAATATATCCGAGCCCTATATACTATAGCCCTGTATACAGTAATACTATACACCCTAATCCCCATCGAGAAGAAGGGCCTTGGTCACACGGACACGGCTACGATGAGTGCAGCTATTAGGAGGAGCCTTTGTAGCTACTTAGCAAAAAAACCAATATACCTTCAAATCAACAGGTTATCAACTAGTTAAAACCTTTGAATCATTTGTGTTGCTGTTATGTAATTGAAGTGAAATGACTTCAGACCTTCTTAACCCTAACTATAAACCTTATTGAACATGAGAGGCAAGTCACTCTCTAAAAATCCTTTTGTGCTTAAAAAATTGGCGGGAATTGCTGAGTGGTTAGATTAGTTGACCCTTGCCCAAAGGGCCCCGTGGTTGAAACCATCTTCAGACCTACCACAAATTGTTAGGAGGAAATTAAAACTAGCCAGCTCTCTGTAATTCCAGAATATAAGGCATAAGGAATCACAAGATGTGGTCACATTGAGAGGAAGGACCAGGGTCACACTCAGTGGCGGCGCCAGCCGCCAAGAAGTGGGGGGGATATGTGAAAGACGGGGGACCGGGGATGGAGCTCCCGGAAAATTTTTCAGGGCCACGCCCTTTCAAAACCAGGGAAACGCCCTTTTCAACGCTGGGAACGCCTTTTTAAAATTCTGGAAACGTCCTTTCACAAAAAGCCTTATTGACATTAGGAAATTTCCTTTAATCAATTGCCTGTCAAAATCAACGATCGAACGAAGCTGTCCGAATCTTAGAAGTCATGAATGTATAGAATTTGATAAGAATTTATAAAATGCAATACTGGGTAGCTATTACATTGAAATAATCTTGCGACACAATCCACAGGACGAAGGCCTACCCCCCCCCCATTTTCTCATCGGATTTTCATGGATCTCAGATACCATCTTTCTGAAAAAGTGGGGGGGGACTAGTCCCCCCATTCCCCCCCCCCCCCCTGGCGCCGCCACTGGTCGCACTGCTCGACTAGTCTACCTATTTAGTTGCTCCTTTGTGCTTAGCACATAGACCAATACCTTTCGAAGGTAGTAGGCGTATTTGCCTATAAAATCAACTATCAATGCCCCTCGACTGACCCCTTCTGAACCTAGCTAAACCCTACTGAGCCATTCACCCTACTTGACCGACCTTGACCTTTAAAGACTGAGATTAACCCCAGATCCCCCTTTAATTTACCTCAATCCAATAAGAGTGTAAAAGATGAAGCTTGTAAATAGATAGCTTTATGAAAAACCCCTTCTTTCTATACAGGAAGTTCTATAAATGGTTTAAGGTTTAATATAAAGGTTTTGATTTAAGTTTGCCATCAGAAAAATATATTCGATCTAAACATCTGTAAGTTGTGTAAAGTTGGTAAATATAAGACATAAACTCACTGATTTGATGAAAAAAATTTGAGGAAGGTATTTCTTCTTTTTGCTTCCCTTGTTGACTCAATGAACATTGAAGGAACTCGTCAGTGTATAAAATAATCTATGCAAATGGCAAGACTGCGCGTTATAGCACCTTTGAAATAACCATAAAATGTGAAGGAGCATAAAGTTTGTTTACCTCTCCGCCGGAGTCCCTAGTTGAATGTGTTTACTCCAGCAAGCCTCTCAACATCAATGAGACACAAGGTCATTTGAATTGCTCACAGTGAAACAACCAACAATAAGAGTAACTTGATTAGTGGCGTCGTGCCATTCACGCAATAACAACAAAGTCACTAATTGATTGACTAAAATAGGCAGTCTTGCCATTGTCATTATTCCTTCACACAGAATGACCTGATTTTAAGATAGCAGAAGTACTCGAGTGGAAAACCGAGCAGGTTGCTATTCAATTCCTTTTGCATTCAGTTTGTTTTCTGATGCTTTGTCCTCCGGGGAGCAGGCTTTCTTACGTAACTGGGTTTCCTTGAGGAACGTCAGCCATCAGTTCATGTTACACTCTTAAGTTTTGGCCAAATTTGAGGCTGGTGTTCTTATAAAATTGTTCTTATAAAAAAAAGAGTGCATACTGTATGCTGGGGGGGGGGGGGGGGCTGACTGCATATTTGCCCTTACCTCACTAGTGTCCTGAAGCAGACTTAAGAAAAACAATAAGATCAGTGCAAACACCAGTGGAAAATGCCCTGCAAAAACCAGCTTTGCCCTGCAAGATACTTAAGTATTTGGTACTTGAGGGAGGGCTGAGCCACATTGGGCGAATAACTTCAGGAGTAGGTCTCTAATTTCATAGCCTATGTCTATACCTGGATTTGTTTTTAGAAAAGAATCATTATTAAAGAAAAGTTAGTTAGAAAAAGAAAAAAGTTATTTGAAAGAGTGTAAACCCAAACATTTTTGCTCACTTCTCCTGCGCCTCTTTCATCTCTACTAGCAATACGTAGGAAATTGACAAGGGCTAGATAGATTCTAAATGATATGTTCATTCACCAAGCAATGCTAGCATACGTATTGTATGTTAACCCTGGAAATTATTTAAGGCTGAGCAAAGTTCAGGTCTGTTCCCAAATTTGTGCATGAGTTGCCTTTGCTTAAATTTCTTATCATCCCTTCTGAAATCACCCAGATGGAGGCATAGAGCTAGAAATGAGGCTATGATAAAAGGACAGCAGGAGTATAAATTTGCAAGGCTGAAAGCCTAGGCCAATTGGATATTGTAGTTGTAGTTATCATGAACCAATTGTAAACTAACGTACGTAGATAGAACATCAATACTTTTATGCTTGCGTTTTTGACGAACCGTTCTCTTTGTCACACTTCCATACGTATCTCGATGAAACAAGGGCAATACTGAAGGGAAAATCTACGCAAAGAACATACGAATTAAAGAGTATTAATATAACCTTCGACTAAGAATTTCCTCGTTTCCAAAATAGTGTGAACACGCCCACTTCAGCTTTGAACTTGTGATTCTATTATCATCCTCCGTGAACACAGCATGTTTCACAAAGAGGAAGAAAAAGTCGAACGATACTCCTAAGCTACTTTTATGCGCCTTGAAAAGAACAACTGAAGCACAAAACCAGCATTAACACAAACTACTTGCCCCAGTTTAAGTGTGGGACAGCTTTAGCTTTTATGAGATAATAATGACCTAGACGTACTCTTGGCTGAACAAACAAAAATCTTACAGCAATAATTGAATCAGGGATTTGAGTTCAAATCTTGAATTAAATGACTTTAGTCATTATGGTAGAAATTACAACATCTTAACGTGCTTTTTTCTCATTGAGTTCACCTTGGATAAGCCGGTGGCCTATGGAAGGATAAGATGCAGTTTAAGATGTCTAACATTGCTCTGTCATTTCTTAATCGGTAGATCGAGGCTTCTTACAGTTGTATTAACGAATTTTGTTTTGTTAAGGCATTCCCTTCATGATGTGCGCAGAGCTGCATGGCAAAGAATGCGTATTAACCCGGAAGCAAGAAACCACCTCTAAATGCGGTATAAAGTGTCTACGAAAAAGACCTCGTTTTCCAAATTCGCAACTCATATCATCTGCTACCGCTGTTTGGGGCTTTGGCCTCCTAGGTTAAACTAATTATATGAATTATCGCCCATCATGAAACTGAGGCTAGCACTGGGTCCGCTCATTCTGGTTTGAGTAGTTTTCGTCGAATTTATCAATAGCAATAACTGCGACTCGTGTAATCAGTCAACTCCCTGGTTAGCTATAAGACGAAGAAGGAAAAGAGATCCAATGATTCTATGACCCATAACCAAGAAAACAATTTATAAACATGGGGCAAAAGCAAAAAGATAATACGAGAAACTCAATGGTACAAAGGCATCACGGCATCATGCAACCACATAGCTACCCATTCTGCATGGATGAATCATAGGCTGACAAGATGAAGGGGTCAAGGAGAGTCTATGTCAAGTTTATTACAGTTCTTTTTTGAGTCTATCCCAATCATCTTTATCAGGGGTAAGTGATTGGGGAATATTGCTATTTTGGCTCTTTGACTTTGTGCCTGCGAATACATGAAGTTTGGGTACGCTTGAAAGTAGAAAGAGATTACTTAGATGAACAGGTTTGTGAATACAATGTGATGAAAATTAATGTCTCTACTTTCTTCCTGTAAGTATTTGAATTAACTTAATAACGAACTTGCAAAAAGGAAATCGACTGTGTTAAAAGCTGGTTCGCACCAAGTTTGAAATAAGTTTAAGAGAGTATCTAAGACTAAGAATATGGTGTAAAACATTGAATGTTTCACACAACTGCTGCATCATTGTGAGTCTGCCTCAAAATCAACAATCTTTTTCTGGTTCTACCTGTTTTGGATTCGACTTAGACACCCGTACAATTTAGCTTGCTGTTGAAATTAAAAAGAGGAGTGGAGATCCCAAACAACCTGCACCTCATTGGACTCTGTAACGCCACCCAAGAGCAATAGACTTGAACCTAGAACTAGGCCCTAGAGCCAAGAAGCAGAGCCAATATGCCCTTAGAAGGATGCTGAAAGAACATCAAAATGTTGCATGAGAAAAATGCAACTCTGAATACAAAAAGCTATATCTGAACAAAACATGAGCCCGATCAAAAGAGGATCGAAATTCCCATAAACAAGATGGTAAACATGTTCATTGTTTACAGTTCGCTTGTAAACTTATCTAATTGAACGAACGATAAAAGGAACTGTAGTATACCGCCCGTTTATGTTTCGTTTTTGCCGCACTAAGGTAGGCCTTTCGGTGAATCGCGAAGGATGTATTGGAAACATACGACCTTCAACACTACTTTCCAATTTCAATGTTACAACCTTTAATACCTGAAGATTAAGCCGTTTCAAATCAGATCTAAGCCAGATTTGAGAAAGACAGAACAATTCTACTGGATGTTTCTTACTAAAAGATTTAGCCGGGGTCAACTATGCCATTCAAATTCAAAATGACGGCATCAGAGTTATTTTAACGAATAGAAAGAATTTTATTTGTCTCCAATATCAGAGCTTTGCTTTATGTTTTCAATAAGGAAATTTATTAAATCTCAAGAATCATTGCATTAAAAAATTTAATTGGATTATTGGCTCGCATTTATTTGTAAATGGAGTTTCCCACACGTTAAACCAAACGACGCCGTCGGTTTTTCGGGAGGAAACTCCACAGAATAACAGTAACCAAAGCATATTCATTAACAAAACAAACCTCACTCGTTATCTTTCATGCTCACATTTTTTATAAGGACATGATTGCCAGGACAACCAGCTACGGGTTATGTAGGCCATACTTAGTAAGACACTGGATTCAGCTATGACCTACCATCCTGGCCAATATCATTGTAAATAGAATTTTCAGAAAAATATGAAAATTGTTTATCATTCCTTGTGTCTTCCCCTTTCACTCCCTAGGACAATGCTGAGTTTCCAACCATGTATAGCAACCTCAACATTTTTCTAAGGAAGGAAAAGGAAGGATCCATGAAAAAAGCCAGCATTGTAGCTATGGCGTACTTAGTGAGACACTACTTGAATGTAGCTTGGGCAGCTACATGTAGCTCTAATTCTAGGCCTATTTTGATCACAGTCAATAGATCAGTAAAGGTAGGAAGGAAGAGAATCCATTATTTTAAAAAACAAGGAAAGTGACAGGTATAACACATAACTAAAAAACTCTTATTTCTTAGTTAGTTGGTCGAAGTTCAAGATCCATAGCAACGTCATAGCAACCATAAACCTTATCATTTCTTTACTTTTTGTTACCACAGAGATTATTAGTATGTTATGAATACAACTGACTATTCTGGTGCCAAACCCCCGCACAGCGTGAAGTCAAGGATACGTTTTCCTGTAAGGGAGTTTGCCAGAACATGTGTAGCTCTATTTCTGGGCCTATCGCAGTCCTCAATTAGTTCATTGAAACATTAGTGTTCTGAAGTAAATCCCTATAAAAAAATCATGCACGCTGGTAAAACAAGCGGCAGTAAAGTTACTATCTTTATCGTGTCTCTATATTGGTGCAATTTGTCAAGAAAAGGAAAGATACGGGACAAATTAGATACAAACGAAAGAAAAAAGCCTTTTCTGTGTATCTTTAGTGTCATTCGCATCTTTTATGTTCTATTGTATGACACAGTTCTTGCTCATCGCCTCGTGTTTGCAATTATGATAACCGAGAGCTTATAAAACTACGACGGCGAAGGTTGACCTTGAAACTGCCAACGTTGTTGCCTAGGGTGGGAGGGGGGGGGGGGGGAGATTTCTACTATCTAGGTACTGGACGTGATACTCATTCCAAGTTCATATTAGTACACCCAAGCATGGGTTTTGGCTAGATGCAGCGGCAAAGCGGCGTATATCTTGAACCAACTTCAGTCTTCTTACATCACTACATACATGGCATTTAAGCCGGATCTCCACTAGGCGGAAAAATGTCGCGGCGGAAAAATTTCCGGTAACCTCAATGGCTGATCGAATGTCGCCGCGGAAAATGTCGAGCCGCGAAAAGTAGAACCCATTCCTACTTTTCGCAGCTCGACATTTTTCCGCCTAGTGGAGATCTGGCTTTACATCCACAAGCTTTATTCCTAATTTCATTAGTATGACCAGTGACGTAGCAAGTGCGATAGGAACATGGGGAGCATTGATTCAGGTGCCCCATATCGTTAGTTGGCCGGAGGAAGGTTTTCCTTTTTGAGGAAGAATAAGATACCTTTTCAATACGACTTCAAATTAAATGTTTGGCTTATTTTGACCAGAGGCGTATACCTACTGAAAAGACTTTCAATTTCATCGTTATTGTGTGTCAAAGTCTATAGTTCTGTAGTTTCAAAACTATTAGCCCCCAAAACAATTTCCTTCACACCCCACATTTTCATTAGTAACGTGATTTGCTCATATCAAAAGCCCCACCTGTGTATACAGATTACACCAAGATTTAACTATTGAAAATGAGGAAGGTTTGGTGGTAAAGTTTCATCATAGCCAGAGAAAGGTTGAGAACTTTCTAGACTCTGAACTGACCAACCCACAACCACTCGTCAGTTCTCAGGATTTCGCAGAAATGAAAATTATGCATGATTTCCACATAACGCTGCACTGAAGTAGCGCAGCGGTTTCCTCATCGTAATCGCGCGGTCAGGCGTCAAAGTGTGCTTCACCTGCAGCAGGGAGTTTGCGGGATTGACACCAGAAACATCGAAACCATGATAATTCGATCCTGCTTGGATGCTTAGCGTACCTTATGCTAACGAGTATCAATTCCTTAACAAAGACTTAACGGCCTCCCACGACAGCTAACCCTGAAAATCTATGGATTTTTGCTGATGTGCATCTCTATATAAAATGTCTACGTAAAAACGAAATAGTACCATATTGCATAGAATGATAAGAATATGAGACTGATGTTGGTAATCTTCTAAAATATGGGAATTAAGAATTCTGCTGGTTACTTTTTCTTCTTCGTGCTACCCCAACTACTCAGTTGGCAAATTGGCAAGGCCATATCAAATCAAAGCATGCAGATATGTGGATGGCCTTAAAGCTTTGTTGAAAAATCTCTCTCTAGAAACAATAAGACCTTTTCGTGTATACAAGTCTTTAATGAAGACATTGCAACGTATGGTAGAACTAGCCTGGTCCCAGTGCCTATTTTAAGAAACATTTCTCCGTGGGGGTACTTAGTATATGTATTTGGGGTACTGGGAACGTGCTGTCCTTATTGGTATACTTTTTTGTGGTATAGGTATAAAAAATTGGTATACTTTTTTGCGATTCTGGTACAACTATGGATCTCAATTTTTCAAATACTGGTCTAAATATGGGTATCGATTTCATGAATTTGATATGAATAAAGATTAAAAAGACGAAATTTCAATCTAACATGAAGCCAAATAGAAACTTGCTTTTTGGTGGTATACGTTTAGTTGTTGTTTTAAGATTTGGTGTGAATGATAATACACATTTTTAGAAATTTGGTATAGCTATGGGTATACATTTTCAAGATTTTGGTGCTTTGAATATGGGTATAAGTTTTGCTTTTTGGACGGCACGTCTCCATCCAAAATTTGATCAAGTCATTTTCATTTGTTTTTTCATTTCATCATCATTTATACACTTAAACCCTTTAAGCTAATAAATAAATTTGCTATAGTATTACATATTTAGAATAAGTTTTAAAGAAAAGAATAAATAGAATATATAGAATTGATCTCAACATAATGCACTGCCCTACCAAGGGTTCGTGTTTTGGGTTCATTGGTTCAAAAGATGACGTCTGAAACCGGATTTAAAAAGAGTGATGGAATCTGTCCCTCGGATATCATTAGGGATAACGTTCCAATTTTTAACACCAGAGTAATATAAGCTTCGTTACAAATATCCTAGTCTGACTCTGGGGATCTGCAGATCTCCATGACCTCAAGTACCCTCCTGGAATATTTCGAAGACCTCAAATGCAAGAATCTATATTGCAAAGTGGTACATAATGTAAAACGAACGCGAAACACATACCAATTACAGCAGAAAGCTAGAAATTAGAAGTGCAGACATTGGGACAGAAATGCAGCCTCGGATAGCATGGGGATAGTCATCGACACTTGCTTCCCAGGGTATTGTTATGTAAGGTAAATAAGTGTGTATTGTATTGATATTGCAAGTTTTTAATACAAAATATAAAGAAAAATACAGCCTCGTCTCGAAACTTCTATATATTTACTATTTACTATATAATTTTTACTATTTACTATTTACTATATACTTACTATTTACTATATTTATTATTTACTATATACTTCTATATACTGCATGAAATACCACGTATCCTGTCTATATAGCCAGAAACATTGGAAACACATAGCGAAGTGAAAACATGGATTACTTGGCCTATTTCGATCCAAATCTGGGTATAATAATCCGTTGGGGTTTTGATTCGTTCTCTTTCTGACGTATTAGTCAGTTGAGTGTCAGACGAAAAGCTAATGTAATCTAGTATGTGTTCGTTTTGCTATGTTTCCGATATTTCTGGCTATATTGAAGTTTTGTACCATCCAAAGACTGTTATATCCTGTCCATGATTGAATACTTATTAGGGAGGCCTAAAGTTTAGATTGAACTTTTAGGTCTACTTTGTCAATCAGCTCGCTGAATCTAAAAAGCCCATGTTCGAATAATTGTTAGGACTCAATCACAATGTCACTAAGAAAGATATCACAGACAATAAAACGGTGAATCATTTTTGGATTTTAGACATTATGCCGGCCTAAAAACGAATTTACAGCAACCATGTAACCTTTCAAAGAGCCCGCACAATTAGAGCTTAATTTCATAAACTAAATCAGTGTATTTACTAATTGGTAGAAGATAAAATCTAAAAAGCGGTCACGGCCTAGAGGGTTGATAAAATTCTATTTCTTGAAATTCGAATGTCGGTACAACTTTCATCTTTGGAGTGATTGTTCGGGCTAGGCTCAGCTCGATGTCTGTCTGGTGTGTTTACCCGCTTGATTTCGCGCAGAAAAGGATTAAACTAATTAGACACCGTATATCGCAAATGAGAGAGATAAGGATCCTAATCGTAAAGTAGATAAGCTTTATTTTGGCTTAATTCGAGTATTAATTTCTTAACTGATCGATTTCCCAAATATTTATATAGCACCCCGCCCTGTAATTTACGATTCCTCAAAAGACAGCGAGTTTCATGCTCGCAATGCATGATTGGAATATGCTCCTTAGCAACCAATAGCAACAAAATTTGGAATGGCCTAAATCGTGTGTAGCTCCAGTCGAGCTTTTGTCGTTAGTTTTAGTGGCTAGAGATGTAATCCTACCATGCAGTACGTGAGATCCGCCATATTTTCCTGTATAATTTACAAAGTCTGCTGACTCCAAAATTTACAGCCAATAGAAAAACTTTGGATCCTTTAAGATTCCAGCTTATTGACCTGACAAAAATAGAGCAAATTGGCTACTTGGCTGAAAGGATAGAGGCTGCACCTCTTGCCCCTCCCTTAGACCTGATCCGGCCTACGATGAGCAAGGATCTGGGGAATATTACAACTGTGGTAGCCAACTCATGGAATATATTTCTAGCGTCTTAGGCTATGTTCACACTGCTCCGTATTTCTTTTAATGTTATCATTTTGATCCGTTATGCCTGTTCACATCGCTCTGAGAACATATGAAAACGCAACGAAAGCGATGAAGCGTTCACATTATTCTGCAATGGGTCGGATCATAACAATCAAAGGTATTATCATGATATAAAGTATCCGTTTTTGCGTTTTCCTTGTTCCCACTGTGCTTTTGCGTTTTCAAAGTCTCCGTTTTCAAAGAGCGTTTCCAAAAGTCTCCGTTTCAAGTCGGAGCAGTGTGAACACAGGGCGAAAACGGATATGTCTTATCCGTTTTCATTCAAATACGGAGCAGTGTGAACGGGGCCTTAGACCGTGCCTGGTGAATCTATATCTTCCCACATAACTTAAAAATAGGAACTGATGTTCACTAAATCTTCCATCTCTCACTGACTTGTTATTTCACAAATCAATTTGGAGGTTGGTTTACCTCGCTTGATATGAATCAGAGGAAAACAATGCGGTAGAGAATGCAGCTTCTTGATGTTCAAAACTGATTTTCTTATCACTATTGAAGCTTAGGTGTACCACAAGCTATTGAATTAAGATGCATTCCAGCCTATCGAGAAGGAGCGCAGGTGGACATGGTGGTCAACAGGGGGCTGGGGGCTGTGAGGGGCCAGTAAAATATGATTTTTCTTGTTTATCAACCATAATATTCCCTGCAAGACAATTTAGGCCCTCGAGTTCTTCCTTATAGCCTGGGGCCGCCAATCTACCTACAGCCCTTTTATCATTTATTGTACTAGCTGTTGAGATATAAATAGGAATTCCAATTTTGTATATTATCATATACCTTATGCATTGCAAATTAGTGGAAAGAGGTCCCAAAATAAGGAACTTAAAGATCTATGTGATGAGCATATGAAGTAGAGAGTGTATATTATTAGACATAAACATTCAATATCAGGGTCTTAAGCATCTTACAGCCACTGGAATCTTAGGCCCTCTTCCAACAGATTAGTACCTCATCCCAATATCACAGCTCTGATCAAGAAATCTACATACTTTTTATGGTATTTCTTACTGCAAAAATTAGAAATAATCCAAAAATAACCCATCTACAGTTTTAAAGTTGCCAAATGATATTCCTAACCAAGTAAAACTCTGATGACTCACTACCTCTTACTTATATAATACAAGGCAACCTCTTCACCAAGAGGCTTATTCCAAATATTAGAGGACAGTCTGTAGATTCAGACGGTTTTTATAATGGGTTCTTATCGCTATTTGAATATCTAGGTGACGTTTGTCGAACGAAATGGAAAAAATTCTTAAATTGAAAATAAATGGACGAAATAAAAAGCTAAGCTCTTACAAATATACATTCATGTCATACTGAATACTGACATCCATAATCAAAAGTTCCTCAAATTCTTTGATTTTGAGTACAGAAAGATTCTCAACAGTGCATTAACTTCAAAAATTGGTCTAGATTAACTAAATGATGTCGTTTACATTGTTTTGATTTCAAAACCGATAGTAAAATGAATGATATTTTCTGGCAAACTTTTTCTGCGCCATATTGAATACAACTCATGAAATGAAAGTCTTACACTTTGCAAACAAGTTAGAAGTTCTGAGAAAATTACTTTTCAGTACTGCCACCGGCCGTTAAAGAGTTTGGCTTACTAATAACGAGTTATTTAACGCGTCTCTTCATAAAAATACGTGTACAATAAAAGCTTGAATTCACCTGAAGAACAGAGGTCTTATCTGAGCCAAAACCACACTACTTCCATTGCCATCATCATTGTCACCATCCCTACTCTGACTACGATGAATCAAAAGTTTGAACAGCACTACTCCGTACTCCACTATATCTACGAAAACTCGTACGTGCTGAAGCTATACTTTATAACCTTTTCAAATCGGATTGAGTCCGATTATAGTCGAAATCGCCCAAAATTGGATCAAAAGACTTGAAAAAGCTAAATCAAAATTAGAATGAGAGGATATAATTAAATTGCCAAGAAACGTACCTGGGTTGGTTTCAAATAGAATTCACTTCAGCACGGGGCAAATCCAGGGGAAATCTCCTGGCTTGAAAAGACCAGAGTCTGCTGCCTTCAATCACTCGAGAAACGACACAAAATAAATTACTCTTCCAGCCGGATGGTCTTTTATACACACAGGATAATCAGTTGCAAAGTTTCTTTCATCCAATTGATCACCTGATGTGAATGAAGTGGCTTTGTGATGAGTTCCAGGGCTTCTCTTCGGCTGCTAAAAACCGGACCAGAAACAACCGTAGAGTCACTTACGAACGGATAATATAAGGCGATCAATCAAGTTGTTTCAATAATACAAATATACCGAGCGTGCCAGAAACACATCGCCTCATTTGACTCGCCTTAAAGAATGTTTTTATAAGTGTACAAGGAAGATTTATGTGCGCATGTTCTAACTAGTAATATACTACTTCTTCTAGAATGAAGAATCATTTTTCTGTCATTGCCAGTTGGTAGAACCACAGTCATAAGACTGAGATGTAGTCTGGAAACCGAGCGAGTCTTTTATCTTATCTTTTTGTGTCGAAAATCGTACTAATTTTCATTTAAACGAAGAAAGTCCACAATACTAGGCTTTGTGCCGGATTCTTTGGATGCTTGCGGCGAAGTAGGTATAATCTATAAAATATTTAATCCATCTACGTTTTTTCTGTGTGTGTCGTCTTGCGTTGTTCCTGTCTCAATCTAATTTTCATTGTCTCCTTTTGTTAGTGTGCAGTCTCGTTCTGCTCTACTACCGAATCAATCAAATGACTTGGTGTTATTTGGCATTGCTTTCTTTTGTTAGTGTGCAGTCTCGTCATGCTGCACAAGATAGCTGGCTGATGCAATGAGAGAACAATGACTGTCGTTCTGGTTGCTAGACTATGTACCTCTCTTATGACTATGGTAGAACACACCATCAGTTGATTTAGAATATCCAATTATCTATTTTATTTATTAATTTGATTATTATCTGCTGTTTCAGAATCTCCCTAATGAGTGGATCTGCGCTTCAAGTGAGCCTTCTCTATCCCCTTCCAAATGAGTGGATCTGTACACGTACTTCTTGGAGTGCTTTGGATGTTTTTATATTGTCGATATTAAAGGTCAATAGATGTTATATTCTACCAACTGTTAATGAGAGAAACATGATTCTAAATTTTTGAAGAGTAGTATATTACTAGCTATAACGTGGGGAGCTGGTGTGGCTTTAAGTTGGCACCTGATTCAGAAGGAGCAAGGTAGATGTACTTATAAAGGTAGATGTACTTATAAAGGTGGATGTACTTATAAAGGTAGATGTACTTATAAAGGTAGATGTACTTATAAAGGTGGATGTACTTATAAAGGTAGATGTACTTATAAAGGTAGATGTACTTATAAAGGTGGATGTACTTATAAAGGTAGATGTACTTATAAAGGTAGATGTACTTATAAAGGTAGATGTACTTATAAAGGTAGATGTACTTATAAAGGTAGATGTACTTATAAAGGTGGATGTACTTATAAAGGTAGATGTACTTATAAAGGTAGATGTACTTATAAAGGTAGATGTACTTATAAAGGTGGATGTACTTATAAAGGTAGATGTACTTATAAAGGTGGATGTACTTATAAAGGTAGATGTACTTATAAAGGTAGATGTACTTATAAAGGTAGATGTACTTATAAAGGTAGATGTACTTATAAAGGTAGATGTACTTATAAAGGTAGATGTACTTATGAAGGGGTGGTATATCTTGCATGAGGCATCGCGAAGTATTCGATGCATGTTAGATGATCTACCAGCTCGTGCAAGGTGCTATAAATCCCATTGTAGCTAAGCGTATCAGCTACATGAGAAAATGAAGAAATTGCCCATCTCCTTGTGCAAAAACTTCCCATATTTTCTAATAAAAAAGATGCAAGGGTTTGTATACGCTTTGCGAAATTCACACATCTACGAGGATAATTCAAGAAAAATTGAAAGAAATGTCTAAAGATGTAGTTCATTTTTTATTACCTTGATACATCTCATGCACTTAGGATACATATTAGGCTCTCGGATTGTCCAATATCGTACATATTGTAAATCCTCGAATAGCGCCCCGGGGGCTTATTTGCAAAAATAAAATTTTGGTTGGTGGCTAATTCGAGGGGGGAGGGCTAAATCGAGGCGCTTATTCGAGGTGCGGGCGAGAATTTACTGTTTATCACAAATGCTCATCTAAACACTCACCATAATTAAGCCAGGAACCCACATCCTTATAACCCATGGCTAGAATTCCGATTCAGTCCAGCATTTAAGAACACAATAAAACGTATTTTGAGCACTAGAAATGCCAATCAGCCAACCCTGAGATTTTGAATGAAAGCCACAAGTGAATTCGATTCGTCCAATCAGTTGAGCTTGATCAGTGTTTTTACCACTGACCGACCAATCACGAGCGGCATTGAAGCAGAAAAACACGTCCTAATTTAATAGACTTAGATTTAGAAAAACATGGGTTTTTTTAGGAGACAGAAGAATGATGTCAGTGCCTGTCTGTTTAAAAGTCACCGATCGATTGTAAAGCTTGTTAGTGTTGTAATTGAATGCCACAGGGGAAGCCAATTTTAGATAAAATTTGTTTACCACTTTCCTTTTCATCTCGGCTTAAGCAGCTTGCAAAATCAGGCCTTTGCTCTTATTGTAACAATTTGGTTCTTAAGGGTCTATCCCCCCGGGTATGAAAAGACAGCAGTTATTATCAAACCACTGACCCTAACTGGTATAAAATAGTAGGCTGCATCAAATTTTTCAAAAATATTGGAAAAAAGAGCAACATTGTTGCCATAGCAACCAAAACAATGCGAAAATTGCAAAAATTGGTCTTCGCGCCTGCATTGATTGTAAAGAAATGCCTTGAGATATCTTAATGATTTTTTCAGCCAAGCTAGTTGATGCATAGAGGCTTGCAATAAACCTCCAATCAAACTAAAAAAGTTTCAGGATAGTCTAATAATTTGTATTTCATTTTTTCAAAATTTGGTAAACATCAGTTCTTCATTACCCATAGAGGGTGGCATATACATCTTTTATTTGAGGTTTATTGCATTCCCAATTGCCTAATCTATACTTACTGAAATTTTCATCAAGATATCTCTTATAGAAAAGATTTTATGAATGTAAGACGATAAATTTTACGCGAAAAATCAATTGTCGAGAAAACAGACATTAAAGTTTCTTAGCGTTAAAACTCTCCTTGCGCATAAGTTGTGCCTTCCTTTTCTTGTTGATTGTCACTTTTGGACTTTCTTTGCTTCTTAGCTTTTTTGTAGCCTGTTTAGAAGTTGACTTTTCTCTATATTTTGAGGAATGGAGTCAGCTTTGATATATGTCAGAGCAATGTTTCTCTGTAAATCTCCCGGCTCAATTCCGCATTGTTTCAGCACTTCTATTGTTGCCACCATACCCATATTGAAATTGGCTACTGCATCATAGACACCAACTTTGAACGTCTCCTTCCCAACATATTTGGCTTTTGGGATCCTGTCCAAAATTGTCCTGTTGAAGGACTAATTTTGATTCTGGGTCTTGCCATGTAAACATTTTTCAGCAAAGCGTCATTACTTAGACTTCAAAAAATTTGCTTTAACTCTTTAACGATCTTCATTAGCAGACCAGGGCCTGGCTTGTAAGAAGTAGTACCCTGTGCTTAATCTGCCTGGAATCTACACCAGGAATCTTCTCAATCTGGGCAGTACGTGTGGTACTCATTTGTGCTTGATGAAGCACAGTGGAAGAGCGCTGCCAGAATACAAACAAATCGCCTGTTGACTTCAGAGGTCCCTTTTAACTTTTTTGATGTGTAAAACTCATGAGACCATCAACAAGCTGTGCAGCACAATTGCAAGAAGCTGGCACATACGGTTTTCTTTGATATTAAGTCATCAGTGAACACCAGTGACGTAGTCTGGCAATCAGGGCAGGAAAGAAACCATAAACAGATGAGGGAATGTTCATATCTATGAACCTGTAGCCATCAGAATTTTTTGGCTATACATTAGCACCTACTTTTGTTGACTTTTTTGGCCTGGCCCTAGTTGAAAACAGTTTTCTATAAGAGGCAGGTTTACTTTTAACTGTGGGCGTTGAAGACACTGGCCAAGGCTCGTCATTCTCATTATTTGTTGAAGAGTCAAGTTGGAAAATTCTTGGCTTGACCTTGCTCCTGCTTCCACCGAATGCAAGTGCTTAGACTGCCTAGGCCGTCTCCTACTGACATTCTTCTTCTCAACTTTGCCTATTTTATCAACTTTAACATGTTGATTTCCTTTGAAGAACCTTTTCAGTCGTCTTTCCAAACGAAATTTACCCATATCGATATAGATTTTGCAATCAGCTAAGATAAAAGCAGGATCAGTTTGCAGAGAGAAAAGCCTTGCTTTCTACGGCAAGGTTCGGTATCAAATACGAAAGAGCAGACAAAGGAGGCCAGCCTCGTATTCAGAGATATCCAAAGATCAAATCAACTGTTTTTTTTACACGAAGGGTTATCTCTGGGGCAAAAAATGATACAAAAATTTTTAAAATATTGTTATTAGGGCGGTTGCTAACAGCTTTTTTGACAAAAATATCAAACCAGACCTTTGTAAATGACTATTTTCGGCACTTATAGCAATGATGTAAAGGAGTATCTTATATCATCTGAAAGTATGATAAATTCTCTACAATGTTGGACCATTTACGAAAAATTGCCGGAAAATTTTATTTTTAGCTAAATCTGGGGGAGATAGACCCTTAACAGCAACAACAACTGTGCGAAATAAATTGGTGTAAAAGTTAAAGGCAATAACACAGGAAACGAAGTAGAATATTGAGAAAGGGTATTGATAAAATAGGACAGAATAACACAGGTAAACATTGGCCTGGGTAAAAACAATATACAGTGGGTTCGAGAGAGGCAGAACCCCCCTATAGAGCCAAAAAGCCAGCTCGTCAGAAAATATCTAATCTTATTGTAATGATCATAATATTTCTCATATTCCTTTCAAACTCAGTAAACTACTCAACTCACACACAAATTTTAAGTTTAGCTCATGTAGATTTGAAATTGACAGATAATTATAAAAACTTTTTGAATGTGCGACCCTGTGTCAGAGGTCTGTTTATTAGATATCTAAGAATTTTGTCGGAGGATTTTCCTCCTAGCCCCTCCAAACAAATTTTCTACCTACGCCATTGCATGTTTATAAGACGAAGTAGTCTCTCACTTTCAGTCCTAGACCTTTATTTCATAGAGTTGTCCTTCATTTTCAGGTGTACAAGAGGGATGACAACTATAGGAAATTTTTCTAGGAACACCTGAGATGTCCATGATGAGTTTTGTGATCAAATTTTAGTCAAGCTCTTATGAAATAACCAGCCGAGCAATAAAGTGGTTGAAAGTTCGGTCTGCGGAAGGTATAATCAGTAGAAAATTGTATGCCATTAGCGCAATCCGATTAGTGGTGAAATTTGTTTATCCATGTCATTTTTACTTGAAGGCAAAACGGCTTGAGAAATCGGGCTTTCTGCTCTTATCTCTCGGTTCCAGCTAATGATAAGAATTGTACGAAAGAAATCGGTGTAAAAGTCAAAGGAAATGGGTGTGGGAAAAATATTGACGAATAATTAATAATCGATAAAGCAGAAATATTTGAACAACAAGAACCAAGAACTTCTCTTCTGTTTAAGAAGTGAAGTAATGAATCAGACTCGAGGCGCATGCGTCAATGCTGTTGAGTCGGGATTTCCGTCCTTATTCTCCAGTCCCCTGTTCCAATATAACTCCTCCGTTCACTTTTTGTTCTGAGGGACGAATCACTCGAAAAAATCTCGTACACTTTTTGAAAAATCATAGAAAAATCGCACAAAAATCACATAGAAATCACAAAAAATCGCTGTGATTTTTGAAATCACAAAAATCTCGTACACTTTTTTGTGATGTAGATCGTAATTGGACTCCGATTCCAAGCCTCGCTTTGAGTATTTATCGTCATGGCAACATAATAGCTTTTTGTTTCTTTCTCGTGCAGAAGGAAAACAAAGAAAAGATGAGAGGCCACCACAAGGCCTAAAATAACCTCTGACATCTTAAAATCAAATGCTAGAATGGTTTACCAAGAAGATGATCAAACTCTGTACCATGTGTCAAGAATATCACGGCCGGGCACAAATCAAAGTACGCACGAGCACGACTGCCTTGCTAATACAGAAGATTTAGATTCAACTCAATTATCGCAGAAAATCAGGATTTCTTCAGCCATCAAGCAATTGAAGGCCAAGGACGCAATCCCAACAGACCCCGAGGCACTTCCAGATCAAAGTGGGATTAAAGATATTTCAACGAGGTCTGTCAGACCAAACTCTGCTAGTACTGTCCTACAATATGCTGATGTTCCCATACAAATTGGTGCACATCACCTAGGCCGACCAACAAGGGGAACAATTCTAAGAAACCTCAAAAGAAGTCAATCTGCCACTTCAACATGTTCTGACTTCTCGTGGATTACGGACAACAGACGCCTTTGTAATATCAGAGACTACTACCGGCTTTGCAGCTCAAAGAAAATCGTGCACAACCCCCAAAATGGTGAATCAGTGCATGCTTTCCTTACTGGTGCAAGATTTAACAGTGCTCACTGGTTGGACTCATTAGCACTGAGCAAAAGGGGGCTATACATAAACAAACAAGACCTAAGTAATATTTTTCAAGTGCCAAATCCCCCTTGTGGGATATTGGAGAAATCTAAACCGATCGCTAATAGAAGAAAGACCACAAAAAGTGGGACAAATTTTCTTAATGTCACTGGCAAAAAAATCCAAACATTCGTCCACAAGGGTACAAATACAGAGAAAAATCACCTGAGCTTGGATAGTTGGCATGGTGCTGAGTGGCAAAAAGAAGTGCCAAAAATGTATGGAAAGAAGCAAGACAGATACAACCCGAATATAAGCGTGCCTATGAGATCAAAAAGAGTGAAATCAGAATACAGGGATCCCGTCAAAATCACCACAGTTCCATTGACCAGGACAAAAAGTGCACATTAACCAAGTTATCGTAACAGTAAGAAGAAGCAACAACTTTCACTTCTAATGTAGCTAGCTTAAAGTTGATATGACAGTGTTCATTTCAGTACTAAAACAACATTAGAGGTGAAGAACATTTGAGATGTTTTTCAAGAATATTTGAGATATTTTTCTTACCACACCAACTAGGTAGTAATGCAGTATGAAAGACAGCAAGAGGCATTGTGAACTTCCTGGTAACCTGCTAGAGATTTGTGAAAGAAATCTGCTAATTTTTTTAAAATGAGTACATATAAAAACATGAAAGCATTACAAATTTGCCATTTTCCTCTAAAATTGACTACAAAACCCTTTTTAAAATTCTGTTCTTGACTCTAAATTACGGCTTTCACCATTTTCTTTATTGATAAAATCTCGCAACTAAACATGCTGGATCCTGCAGTTGGTAAACATGCCTAAGCAGGGGGAGAAGGGCGTAATATATATATCCAAAGATATTTGGATAAAAGAGCATACATGATATACATTAAAATATTATGGATCTGCAACAATAGGGAGACATGGGCACAGTAGTTCGGGGCAAATAGGGACAGGAAGGTGAATAGGGACGAAAATAGACAATGATGGTTGACATTGAACATTAGCCTAGAGGTTTCTGGTTGTGACCCAACAATATTACATATGATGTAAGAATCAAATTGTTTCAAAATAAGGGCTCTCTGTAATTTTCGAAGCCCACAATCTTTATCTTTTTTTTGTCTCTATTCACCTTCCTGTCCCTAGTAAAGTAAACCCAAACCACAGTAGTAATTGAGTCAGAAACAACTATGAGACAAGGATTTTAGTCTCTGCACTAAGTTTACCATTGTGATGATTGTTTTGTTATGGATAACCTTGTCATGTCAAGCCGTTTCTACTCCTTTGCTATCCTGTTTCTACTCATGTTTGCGGAACAATGGCTCAAAAATCCGAGACTTAAATAACTAAATTGATATACGAATAAATTGTACCTGCAGATTTATACAATCAGCTTTTTGTCTTCTTGTATTTCTTATTCTTACTTTCAGCTTTTGTAGCTTTTTTTATCGTTACGGTATGATGTTTGTTTCTTGCAGAACTTTTAAAAGCACTTATTGTTGCATTAGCATGGCTTATTGTACTGTAAGACATTGATGCTGTTTGTCTTGTCTGCTGCAGACGCGAATTGACTTGACCTTGCAACCGCTGATAATGCGCATTCCTGAAAAACGGTGCAATAAGCCTACCATGAATATTTGAATAAAACCTTGGTATCGATTTACAAAAATCAGTTTCATGGTTAGGGTTTATTTAAAGGGGACTTAATTGCAGTTGGGGGCCAATCTATCAGCCATATCAAGAGCCCATTGACCCAGCAGTAGCCTCTTAGAGTACTCATCTGGAGGTTGTGGGTTCAAGCCCTACTTGGGTCATTTTCATTCATACTAAGTTATCTGGATTGATTTTCCAAATCCTGCTTCTTCCAAGGCTGATCTATGACAGTGAAACAAAATAGCTACTAAAGCTTTTACCCTGAAACTTGGTGGTATGTGTAGATCAGAAAGAGAAGCAACACAAAACCTAAATAAATGTTATGCCCCCTAGATTATCTTTGAAAGAAAGCAGTAATTAATATAAGTACAAAAGTGACATGAAAAATACACTTCTAAAGAAAAGTTTCATTCCAGAGTCTTTTTTCTTTAATAGCATTCAGTTAAGGAGAGCTTCAGAGCTATGACCTAGATTTGATTTCTCAAAAAAAGGAAGAAGGGCCTATTTCCAAAATCAAAGTTTAGCTAGGTCATTATGAACAGGGGGGGGGGGGGGGGGGGGGATATTCAAGGTGGTAGGAATATGGCTCTCTTTTATTTTAGAGAAATTTGCGGAATAAACTAGAAAAAAATATTCCATTACTAAGGTAAATAAAAACAAATGGGGGCAATAATGGCTATTTGGTAAAGTTAAAGAATAAAATAAAGATAATTGAAAATAATCTTAGTCTCTAATTCAAACGTTTTGCTGCTGGAAATAAGGCATCTTTGGGCATTTCGGCGGCTTGTGCATTAGACACAACCACCTCCCTTACTCTTTTATTTCTCTATGCTCCTTTAAAATACAAAAAACAATTGAAAATGAAATCTTAAGAATTAGATAGTGTGATTGCAATGAAAGCACTTACCCTTGCAGACAGGTGAGGAAAAAGTACAGGAGAGCCAGGATTATAACAGTAAGTGAAGTCAGCATGGTCTTTAGACTGAAGCACAGCACCAAGCTTGGTATAACAATTCTAGAAAAAACATTCAGTGTGTTAAGCCCAGGGGAGGCACTTGTAAAAAATTGGATAGGGATGGTCATACCATTTTTTGGGTTTGCAATTTATGAAAATGTCACTTTTTGGGGTTTCTCTAAATTTCCGTAATTTTTTTGGGTTGAAGAAACTGCTATCATTTTTTAGGTGCATCAAAAATTTTCTTTATTTTGTTGGCATAGTTATGGGGGCTCAAGGATGATAAAGATTTTTGGACTGTCATTTTTTTAGGTAAACAAAAACCTGCCCAATTGAGGATCCTTTCTTAGATTTTATAGAGTGCCCCACTTGGGAACCTAAGCTAAACCTTGTCACGAAAAGAAGGCCACTATTTCCTTCCTAGTGAGAGTCAACAGCACCGTAAAAATGTATGCGCTTGTTATGATTCTATCTAAAGAACACCACTGAATACCTAGTGCAAACGAGATAAAAACGAATGGTGCACAAATCAAACTTGTCCAAATAATTAAATACTTGGTACCACCGCAGATGAAACGTTGACTATAAATGAGCACTATTACAAAATTCAAGGTAATATCAAAACTGATCTTTCATCCCTCTAGAGGCTAGAGAATTCTACAATCCAAACTGTATGAGATGGTTAAGACGTTTGCCAAAGCTTGGGACTAAATTCATCAAGGGACCCCCTCAAATCGTGTTTCAAATTTGTTTCACAAATATGTTTGAATAAATTTGAGAAGAAGCAGGATTGGAGAAAATCAATCAAGTAAATCAATGCTCAGTTGATTAGGCACTAATGAATTAAATCAGTGGTCAAGAATTCAAATCTTGCTCTGGTCATTTCTCATTCTCACAAATTAGGATTCTCTTAACTTAATAAACGGATGTGAAAAATTTGGATTCTAATTATTTGATTGTCCCTTCATAACCATTCAAAGGCATTGTGATATCTCCAGGAATCTTTTATAATCCTCTTGGCATTGAAAATCATCCCTAAAGCCAGACATTCCAACTCTCTGGGTTTCACCTGGAGACTCCCCATTTGCTCCTTTAAAGGATCAAAGGTACCGCAAATTAACAACAACAATAGAAGCGGCAAAGATCAAAGAATCCCCCGGTTTTCACACGGATGAAGTTGGCAAGATGCAGCCCTTACAAAAATCCCTTCAAAATGTTTTTAAAATTGTTTACCCAAAGTTTCAAATTGTTGTAAGATCAATGAATGCATGTCGTTTCAACTCACAAAAAAAACTTGTGCATGTCTAAGCTACTTACAAAATATAGAAAACACCTTTAACCCAAAAGGGCACCTTTTGATCCATCACATCACAGCATTTAACAGAGTTCATGATGATGAGGAAGCAAGGACACTCAAGACCAAGCATTACCAATCCAATTATTCTGAAAAGGGATTCAGTACTTAAGTTAAATGAGTAAAAATTCAGTTATTTCTCTGATTTTGAATCTGGATTACCACTTTGAAGTGATACACTGCCTCTGAGAGCACCTTGACGAACTTAAAGATGCACTTCAGGATATAACGAATAGGCTTACCAGGTGAGTCGGAAATAGCCCCGGGGTAAGTTGCTAAAATCATTGGGGTAACTGGACTTAACTTGAAAAGAATGATAGGGGAGTACAACAAAAACATTTATATCCTCACCCTGTTCCATAAAAGAAATTGCTCTCTGATGCTTCAAATGTTTTGGGGTAATCATTATCAATTTTGATACCCGGTCACATGATATTATCAATAAAAGACATACCCTCTTCAATAATATTTTCCGAAGAAGGATATTGCCTGTTTAGCAGCACATCCGGTCAGGTTAGAATATGTAAGTATCCCCTCTAATAAATTGCTTTAAGTTCATGTCTGCCTGTAACATGGTTAGGCATCCCAAGACAGCGTTGTCAAAGGCTTTGTTTCATTTCAAATTAGATACTCTGGATGCTCAATTCAGTCTCCAACAATCACCACCACCATTTTTAGGTCTCAGATAAGGTGAAATATCTCAGGAGCTTCCAAATGTTGAAAATCAATCGTAACGGAGTAGCGAAAGTAGAGCAAAAGAGTTAGGGCCATGATAACAGTAATGGTTAAGGAGGTAAGAGAGGGAGGCATATATAAAAAGTTAAAGAGAGGCATAGCACCAGGACCGAATGAAGGATGTACAAAGATTTTGGGGTAGATTAAGTGTCTAAACGTTGAATGCGAGGTGCCAAGGTGGTTCAACATTTTCAACATGCATTAAGAAAAAGGGTGTGGCAGAGTTCATGGTAACGACTGTTATGGAGATGTACGAAAAAGCAAGTGCAGTAGTGGTGGATGGTGGGATCAGGTTAGGACATTCTGAGGTGGAGGTTGGTGTTCACCAAGAGTCAGTGTTGTCCCAACATTTATTTAGTTGTGTGATGGATGTGTTGACGGAGGGAGTAAGGGGAATATGTAGGAGTTTGATGTGAGCAGACAATGTGATGTTAATTGGTGAATCAATGGAAGAGATAGTTGGCAATAGGCAATGACCTAAATGCCTTTTCCTAGTTCTCGTCGCCATGCCTTTGGGGTCCTTGTTTGTAACAATAATGGGTCAATGTATTTGTAGACCATATGTCTTATACCCAAGAACTGTTTAGATTTAGAAATGTTTTGTACTCACAGCATATAAATTCCTGCACCAGTACATTTTGATGAATTAGAGTTTAACATGAGATATCCACCAGTTGAGATGTAACCTACAAATGAAATAGAACATAGAATGTGTTTGGCAGATTGCTTGTAGATAATAAAAATGATGTATGTTATAACTTTTAGCATCATATTTCAATATTCATCATATTTTATTAAATACATATTCATAAATAAAAATACTGGAGCCATGCTTAAAACAACACCATGTTATCCATCATTTTGCTCACTGTGCTATCTTCTATGTTCATCCCTTATATCAATGACCTACTTCCAACCCTAAAGCATAGCCATGGTTTGTGCTTTGCTGATGACACACAGTTAATATCACGAATCAACAGACTAGAGGACACCAAACTCATGCAAGAAGACCTTTGTAGAGTGATAAAATGGTCCTCAATAAACAACATGGAGTTATACGAAAACAAGTTCCAGCTACTAAGCTACTCCCGCAACAACTCCCATAAGACAACTCCCTTTCTACCCTGAAACTGAAGAGTACAAAACTCCTAAAGGCCACACTATAGAAGTCACAGACATTGCTTTGGATCTTGGAGTTCTTGTGTCCAGTTCCAGGTCATAGTCACCACACATTGAAAAGGCCGTTCAGAGTGCCCGAAAATGTCATCCTGATTTTCAGTGCATTCCATGATCGTTCACACAGTGTCTTGCTCACCCTCTACAAGACAATGGTTCGTTCCAAACTAGAATACTGTTGCCCAGTTTGGAACCCTGTAAAAATATCTGACATACAGAAGCTAGAGAATGTCCAGCGATTTTTTTGTCCGTAAAATAGTAGGACTGAAGGACACGTTGTTGGGACCGACTAAAGAAGCTGAGCTTAATGTCACTACAACGCCATAGAGAGAGATACTGCATAATCCAGGTTTGGAGAATACTCAATGTGCACGCCCCAAATGATGTTGGAATGCAGTCTAAACTCAACCCACAGCTAGGTATGAAGGTGATAATACCACATATAAACACCAAAGCCCAGAAGTCAGTCCATAGGGATTATGATAGCTCTTTTGGTGTTAGAGCAGCAGAGCTCTGGAACACCTTACCACACAATGTCTCAGTCATCAAGTCCTTGGAAAACTTCCAAATTGAGTTAGGTAGGTTCCTTGAGCAGTTCCCAGACACTCCTCCAGTTACAGGATATGCAACTGCCAATGACAATTCTCTGCTGAGCTGGAAGGAGACACACAAGATGTAGATGTCCTGTTGCACAGTCACAGCCAAACTTATCTAAAAGTATCTAAAAGTAAGTAAACCTGAATTACTTAAAATCATCCCATTCTTTTTTGCTAATCACAACAATAGAATTTATTGTAAAGAAGGGGTAATAACATAGTTTTCGATTGAATATTCTGCATGAACAGATGAAACCGGTATCGCTGCTTTTACGCTACTTTCATATATTCATCTACTGTTACTTGCGAGCCAAAAAGAGAAATATATTTTTACAAATATATCTCATTACACTAAGAAGAAAGAGACTGAAAAGACAAAATTCTCTATCTCGACAGGCCCATTTCATGGTTAATCATTAAATAGGAGAGGTAAGATGGAGGTTGGATGGTACAAAACTTCAGTATAGCCAGAAATATCGGAAACATAGCGAACAAACACAGATTACTTAAGCTTTTCGTCTGACACTCAACAGAGAAATCACCAGAAAGAGAACGAAACAGAAACCTAACTCATTTATATACCCAGATGTGGATTGAAATAGGCCAATCAGAAAAGAGGTGAATGATTGGTATGGTGTGGGAAAACCAATCAACACCCACGATACAGTGAGCTGACCAATAAGATTACTTCAAGAATCCTAAGGCAAAAACGAACTCCTTCCGTCTACATCTACACAAAGGGGGATCCCTGGTTTTTATGTTGACTGATTCCAAAATATCGTAAGTGAAATGTAGATCTTGCTCTGCCAATTATTCGAAAACAATTCTCACTGTAGGCTTGTTTTCGAATAATTGGTAGAGCAAGATCTACATTTCACTTGGTATTTTGGAATTAGTCTAATAAAAACCAGGGATCACCTATTGTATAGATGTAGACAGAAGGAGTTTGTTCCCTCTAGGATTGCGTATTTGAATATCTGTAAAAAAACCCTAAAACAATTTTTGGGGCTAGCACCTTTATTCCTCCGAGTGTACTGTCTAATCAATTCTGGTCATAACTAGTGTTGCCATCCATTCTTCGCCAATATACTACTAAAGTTTAAAACAGGAGGGCAGGAGGAAAGATTTTGGAATTTGGTTCTCGTCCCTCATGACAATGATACTATGGATGAAGTCAAGTAGAAATGTTTGCTCCAACTGGAGTGACAGAAGTACTTGCTCAAACTTGTAAGTTCCTTGATTCCCAGGCTTAGCGTTTAAGATTTATGTTGTCTCACTAGGGGGAATTGAATGTCTGTGATTTTCTTGTTTTATCATTGGATCAGGAAGGAGTCACTCCCTCTAAATTCTACAAACAATCTGTAGTTAGTTGGCCTTTGAAAGATATTGTTTCACTGTGCCTACTCTGTAGCCATTTGAATACTAAGCTTCATAAGAGTTATCACAATTATTCCGGTAATTCAAGGAAGCCTCAAAAGCTACCCTGATAGCTTTGTGACATAAAGAAGAAAATACAGCTAGTGCACCAAGTTCTAAAATGTTCCTATGGACAGAACTCTTCTAATAAGTACCTTAGAACTGGTTTTAGGTCAACCGCGAGCATTTATTTCCATGGGCAGTGTATAGTTTATATGCCATCTTGTTTGCCTATGAGCAATATCCCACTTAGGGCTAAATAGTATCTATATGGCACCTTCATTAAGAGGAAGGGGTCTGGTTATAACTAATCATTTCCTGGTCCTTGCTTGTGATCTCCTCTTTTTACAGATGCTGTTTCAGGGTGTCAAGTGGTAAACTGGTGAATTAAAGTGCAAGCCCTGTGTCCGTTTTGGCTCTCAGATGGTAGGAATGGTTAAATCACTCCAGACGAATGTACCAGATTGGAAATAAAAGCACCTTATATCAATGATAGAAGGTTCCATTCAAGGCTTGGCTGGTCTAGGCGGATAATGGGCTGTTTGCTCAGCAAGATTGGCTACAGGCTACAGGCTGGCAGATTGCGTTTAGGAGGCAGTAAGGTGGCAAAGCATAGACTCCAGATGATAGAGCACTTACTACGTGCACCTGTATGTAATGTAATGTATCTAAACATTTAATGAAGTAAGGATGATTAAGTATCATTAAGATGAAAACAATCCAAAATCTTATGTTTTTGAAAGAGTTATTACCGGGAGTCCACTATATTCTTCAAATTAAGTGCTTGGTTTGGTCGGGATCAAGTTTAATAATGGATTAATAATTTTGCTCTGATTGGATGAATTTTTGAAATGATTTGTATATTGGTAGCATAATTATTTATTGTTAGATCTCTGTAGTCATTTTTGGTTGATGATTGGTCAGCATTCTTGGCCCCCTTTCTGTTTCCAAACTTTTACCTGTATATGTACTCAGCTTATCCATCTTAAAACCTCTTCTTGTCTTTCGATGTCGACCTAACTTGATCCAAAATTATCTCTTCTCCTTGCTCGGAATTGGAAATGGGATAAGAACGAATCATACTCACATAGCGATGCAATCATACCCCAGATTCTTGCGACCATTCTTGGGAAGGCAACCCCATCTTCTTTAACTTGGGTCTCGAGTTGCTTTTCTTTTCGTCCAAAAGAGCGATTTTCTCTCGATGGTTTCGCCATTGATTGTTAGAACTCAAAATTTTCTTCCATGTACACGTAAAAAAACACTTGTACACCAATAGATAGAAATTCAGTTTCAGAATTGACCTGACTTTGATTAAAGAGAAAGCAAATGGTCTTCACCACTGTGGCTGTTAGACCGCGACGGCCATCATGCAAATGAAAACCCAAACCTCAGTTGTTGTTGTTGTAGAGTCTTCGATTTCTTCCTGTTGCTCCTCCTTCATCTAGGGTCATCATGACCATACACGTTTTTTTTTTAATAAGAAACCGGTTTATAAGAAACCTAGTACTAGAGCCCCAAAAATTTAAGAAACTTTTAGAACTACATCAGCATCTTTAAGAAACTCCGAAAAAGCCAAGAGGACTTTATGAGCCGGAAAATAATATGTCAACAATACATTTTTGCTTGATTTAAGTTTTTATTTAGAGGAACACAGGATGTTGAGTCTACTTGTTTTAGTAGGTGTGTTTCACTTTAATACAAGAAATATGATAGGGAAAAAGCAAAATTTGATGTTAAGTGCATATCTAAAAATAAGAAACTTTTAAGAAACTTTTAGATCTAGAAACTGGTGAAAAATTAAGAAACTTTTAGTACTAGGACCCAAGCTAGGTTTCTTATATAAAAAAAAACGTGTATACTATATGTATTTCATAAATTGTCAATTATGAATAGTCAACACAACACAAAAAAAAAAAAATATTTATATATACATAAGGCAAACAAACAAATAAACAAATAAAGAAACAAATATAAAAAACGCTGTTTATGAGCCCTGAACAGAGCAAAGTTCTTGTTCTTGGATGACGTCATCCAACGCGGGCTCTGTGAATAACCACAATAACCACAACACTGCGAAAGGGGGTGCTCTCTCCTCGATTAGCCTAGCTACTGAGAGAGCTCCTCCTCAAGAAATTCCCCTGCATACAATAATTTTTTCTTTTCTTTTATGTGTAATATTTGTGTCATCATGTAATTGTAACTTATTTCATTGTATGTTAACTGGTAATTGTTTATTTAAATTGTATGGTAGTTTATTTATTGTATGTTGTGGAATTTTGAAATAAATGAAACTGAAACTGAATCAAATAAGAGCTTTACAATTTTTGGATTACAGAGTACTTTTCATACGACTCAATTCATTTTTACTTACCACTCACATCAAAGAATGCTCATCTTGACCAGTTGACTTTTTAATGGATTGAATTAAAAACCCCAGGGGGCACTTGTAAAAATTTTGATAGGGATGCTCCTGTAATTTATTTGGGTTTGCAATTAACATTTTTCGGGTTTCTCTAAATTCCCGTCATTTTTCTGGGGTCGAAAATTGTCATCATTTTGTAGGTGCATCGAAAATATTCTTCATTTTTTGGTTGACCACATGACTCTCTGCAGTAACTGTAGGCTTAGCCAAAAGTTACCAGACACATTGTAAAACTTTTGTTAGTCCCGAAGACCTACAACAGTATACTACTTTAGAGTTCTACACTGAAGGAGCTTTTCGGGGGGGGGGGGGGGCTAACACACATATCAAAGGACGATTTAAGGTAAAAAGAGTATCATCAAAATAATTGTGTTGTTCTTCTACCAAAATTGAGTGGGCGTACGCCCCTTCCGCCACCCTTGGATCCGGCCCTGTATACCCCCCTCCCCTCCTTTCCATAGGTGCTGGATCCAGCCCTGACATATGTTGGTTAGAGTTTTTGGAAGTGTCTGGGCGGGGTGGATCCCATGTTGAGTCTATGCCAAAGATATCATGATATGCCAAAAAAATAAAATATAATTTTGTTCCAAACAAGCTGCACGCTGAAGATCTTTTGGCCTACATAGATAAAATGTATACTGGGAGTGCGCACTTTGCAGTTATTCATTTTTCAGAGCTAATGTGAAATTGCACTGAAAATCTATTGGTGTTCTGGCCATACAATGTGGTGGCAAAGGCTGTAATTTAAGGACATAAGCAAGGACGTCCCCAAAGAGGGGTCTGGACTGGCACAGTATCCCCTCAATACCCTATTTTGGGGCGCATTGGAAATTTTGGCTCAAAATCTCAAGGGTAAGTGGAGGTCAAGTGATAACCATTTCCTTTAATGATTTTCATTACGCTAACTAGCAAATAGAATACTAAAAAAAGGAAACTTGAATTAGGAGGAGATATGTCTTGCTATAATGGCCTTTCATTATTTTACTTATTTAGATACAGTAGCCCCATCAATTGAAAGGAACTGCTTTTCAGGGGGCGGTGGCCCTTGTTGAAAAGACATCACAGTGTGGTCCAAAGAAGAAAATTTCCCCTGACATTAAAGAGGCATTGTCACGAAAAACTAAGTATTGTGGAATAACAACAAAACTTCTTCTGATAGACTGCCAGGGCAGTGTATATAAAGAGGGAATGCTTTGTTCCGCCAAGAAAAAGTTTTTTGACTCCAAAAACAGAAACCAAAATATTGTGACAGTGCTTCTTTAAAACAAATAAAAGATGTGCCATAATGATTGATAGCAGCAATAGATCTGAACAGATTTCAGAGCAATGCTCTGATGGTTGTAAACTTAGACAGTCACAGTGGGGCAATCCATCATCACTTAATATGTGGTGAACTGAGGCAGGTAGTTCTACAGCCGGGATAAGTAACTCATATGCCCCTGTCAAGCATAATTGTCTCTAGGTTGCAAATAAGCATTGCACACTGTGCCCAGCCATGGAAAAAACCTATTTTTTGACTTTCAAATTGAAGCTCAATTCTAAGTTTTAAAGGCAATGAACGGAGATAAGGGAGGCAAAACTATAAATAGACCACAATTCAATTCAATCAGAGCATGCGCAAACGCAACTTTTCAAAGTGATCACATGAAAGATTTTTGATCAAAGCCTACCAAAAGCCAAAATGGCGGAAAAGCTGTGGAGAAGCTACGAGCCTGCGGAGATCGCCGATCTTATTCTTGATAGCAGGAAAGTCAGAGGTAAACCATTAATTTGATATGTAATCAATGACAGCTTATGCAGCTAGATGGTCTATATGTATTTTAGGACAGTTCTTGTTTTCCATTTTGTCAAAATAACCATGACATGGTTGCCCTTCTTCCCTTCTTATCTGGTGGTAGCTTTAGATTTTGGATGGCTTTAGGCCTTTCTAATAGTCTCTTTCTGCCATTTCAAGGCTTTCCCCATTTCTTTCATTGGCATAATCAACAGAATTATAGCAGGAGGCCTAAGAACCTAAAGGCCTTAGAGCCCTGGTCTTGCCCACATGAAACTTGTTATAATCAGAGTTAAATCCTAAATCTAGGACACAAATGAGTAAGAAGTAGGAAGTATTGAATAATTTTCAACCCCCAAGTCCTGTCTCATGAATTATCACACTACCTTACCAGCCTTTGTTCGAAGTATTTTTTTCTAAGTCAAATTAGTAGCATAAAGAAAGTATCCTGAGTTAGCAGAGACAAGAAGATGGTTCATCAAACAATCAAACATTTACAAATATTCATTCTCAATTTATTTTTGATGGAGTATGACCCCTGATAGATATTACAGATAGAGTATGACCCCTTTCAAGAAAGGATTTTATTCTTTTTTGAAATATTACTAATACTACATAATTATATATCAACAAGTTGTATCTTTCTTTGTTGCAGCCATGAACAAGGATGCTGATGTAGCTATGAAGATGTGAAATGTTGATGCTGAATCAGTTTCATCTCCTTCTAATGAGTCTTCTGTTCTTGATATTTTGCTATAAAATAATTTTGATGCTAAGATGATGATTTTTATCTCAAAAAGTCTATTTTCCTACTGATGTCCATCTAAATATTATGTTGGTTTGTTTGAAAATGGGGTTTAGAACTTAAGATTCCACAGAATTTTTGACGATGTTCAGTATTGTTTATTTGATTCTTTTAGCAATACGGAATATTTCTGTCAAAAGCTTTTCTGATAAAACTATGCCTGTGCAGGCTCTGCTTGCGCCAAATAGAAGGGAAAAACTTCTTAAAGTCCTTTTCGGTGTGAGCTGTAAAATAATAACAACTTCATTTTGTTATCATGATTTGGGAGCCTTGATGCAGTGTTAGTAATAGTGATGGTGAGGGGAAACTAATCAGAATGGAGGGAAAAACATCCAATCTGGCAATTTTGTCAGAGAAGTTGAGAAGTTTGTGTGATATCTGGAAAATGAATTTCCATCACTGGATTATAGAGCCTTTCTTAAATTTGCTTGTTGTTAGAGGAAGTCACACAGTTCGGTGTTACTGCCACTAGCCTTTTTAGCATTCACTTGAAAATTAATAAATGAAAGCTGCTTTGGAATACTAACATTTATTAAAAAATACTTAACAATATTTTTTCCTTTCCCATGAGAGGCCAAAACAAGCCTAAACTTGAATTAGGGTAAAAGAAACTAACCAAACCATTCAGGAACCAATAAGTTTCATTAATTACATTGACATCAACGTCGAGAAAGATATAAAGGTCTGCAAACTTACCTCTAAATTTAAATTGGTCTCGCTGACTTTGCATAACTCCAAACCTTCTATCATGGCGAATTAAAAAAGAAATCACGTCTCGGCCAAGAACCTTTTCCCTCGCTCTGTTGCTTTGCTCCACGGCAAGCCTCTTTTAGGCCTAATCTAATACCGATGATGATAATTGTCTTCTTGAGTTGCCACTCTAATCCAGAATCTGAATACAGAACATGCCTATGCCTAGTTGAAAAATTCCCATTTCATCTTTGATTGTCTGCTTGCTGGAACAAGAAGCTGTATCGCAGCTGTCCCGATTTGTCAGCCATTTTGCTTTTTGCAATCACAGCAATCCCAGTTTTTATCTGATCACATGAAATTTCGATCCAACGAAAACCCGGCTATCCTATTGGCTGCTATTTATGGGTTGCCCAGACCCCTGGACTAAAGACACCTTTTAACTCCGTAGATTGCCTTTAATGAAAGAGGATATGATTAACTTTTGAATAAAAAAAAATTTAGCTCAATAGCTCGAGTTAAACCAATTTTATGACCTTTTGAAGTTGCTGATTTGTTGAGAAAATTATTTTCTTATTTCAAAGCCTCGTGAAATTGACAACAATTACTAAAATGGCCCAGAAAGCAGTCAAACTAAAACAACTGTAACTTTAGAACCACTCCAGCTATTTTTGCAAACAAGGGTTCAAAAGAAAGGTAATTGTATCGGCCTTAATGTTCATTAAGAATCATTTCTTGTGATAATTCCAGTTTCGCAAATCCCTCACTCAATCCTCCACTGATTATAAGTTGAGAAAAGTGAAAATATTCTTACAATTTCAGCTAAATTTCAATATTTGAGAGAGAATATACTTTTTTGCCGCAAAATGCCGCCATGAAACCCTTTTGATTTTGTAACTACAACATGTAGAGAGGCAGAATTTGCATAGATTGCATTGCCTGACTTTGCCTGAAAATACGAAATTGGATTACTAATAGTTGAGCACCCACTGAAAAACATGCGAAAAAATTTGTAAATTTCTCTGAATTCAAAGATATTTAACAAACTATTCCTTTTGAACAATTCAGGCTATCATTGTACGTAAAGGCTCAAAAGAAAGGTAATAATGTAGGCTGTTTTGTCATTGGAAATATTTGAAATAAAAAGCAAATAATAGGTAAAAAACCTAGAATTAACAGGACTGTATAATCAACTTTTCTTTGCTCAAAACTGAATAGTAGTTAATTGGACATGATCTTGTAGTATGTCCATAGCTTTCACGCTGACTGCACTGTTAAATGTTTTTCTTAATGGCTTTTTATTAACATGTGGGTGAAAATATCCAGTGTATTTAAGCGAATAGAGAATTGCCGAGCTGTAGCTGCAGGGCCTGATTTGTAGGGTCAATATAGGAAATATTTGCTTCCTCAATATTACCCCAAGTGGCTTTCATTTCATCAACAGTTTTTCCCAAGTTAAAGCCTTGGAGAATACATGTTATATCATTGCCTCGATTTTTCGTTACTTTGCAGTAGGGGCAAAAACTCCCGAAATCAACTTGAATGATTTTGAAAATGTTGCTGTCAATCATAGAGAGTCCACTGTCATCTGGAAGGTCTATCTCGATATCACTAATATTGAATTTAGATGGAGTTTCCATATCATGTGCAGCATCTATATAGGGTTCAAAATATTCTAAAACGCTCTGTCTGTTATCTTTTTCTCTGAGGAGACACAAAGGACGACAAACCAGTACAGAGTTGGTAGTTTGTTTTAGCAAATAACTTTCTCATTCGAAGTAACCGATAGAAGACACCAAAAAGTGCCTATGTAACTAGTCTCACAGTTTTGTCCATCATTAACATTTCCAGGCTCATCATTTTCAGTGAGTTGGTGACGTATTTGATGAGATCCAGAACCATCTATTCCAAACTTAGCATCAATATGAAGTCGATCATTCGGCTTTAAAGGAGGACTAATCAACGCTATAAAAACCTTACTGTATCCACAATCAAGACACCTAGTCGTTTCCTGGGCCTTCCACCAATATCAATATCAACTGGTTTGGCGAACACAAAATCAAAAGTCTCTTTTCTCCAATTTGTTTTACTTGATCGACTATTTTGGAAATCCTTTACTTTTACCTTTCAAATGAACCCTTTACGTTTTTCTAAATTTGATTTGAACCCAAGTAATACTCGTCTTTTAGATTTGAGCCATTAATGCCCATATAAGAAAATTTGTTACCAGAACCCTAGTTTTTAAATTGTATGAATTCTTTTGCTATTTCTAGAAAGCCTCTACTCTTACCTTTCAAATGAGTCTTTAACCATGTCTCAAACGTGATTAAAACCCAAGTTATGCCCTTTTTCGAGATTTGGGCCTCTAATGCCCATATAAGGAAATCTCTTACCAAGACCCAAATGCTGAATATTTTTCAACTATTTATATATCTTTAAAGAGACCATGTTACCATTATTCAAAAAAGTTATTGACCGATTTCTTAACAATGTTTAAACCCAAGATATACTTGTTTTTCAAGAAAATCCCAATAATGACCAAATAAGGAAATTCGTTCCCAGGCTCCCAATTGCGATCATTTCTAATTTTCTTTGCAATTTTCGAAAAGCTTTTGTTTTAACCTTTGTGATGAGCCCTTGACCTTTATTTTCAGGCTAGTATATTAAAAGTTGAGGTTTTTTCCATAATTTTTGATTCTGGGCACACTGTGCATTGTTCACTTTTTATCTTATTTTTTTTCGAGGAGTGACCAGAGAGAAAACAAGATTTACTGAGCAAATATTTTTTTAAATTGAACATATTTACTCTTTGACAGCATACTTCCTAAGGCTGAAATGTTGGTCCCTTTTCCTCTGTCTCAGAGTCTTCCTGGAAGCTTCAAATTTGTTGAGGGCACGTCTTTTTGCTCTGGTCTGCTTTGGACGCAAGTCAAGAGGCACATACTTCTTCTTCTTGTAGAACTTCCTCAGGTTTTCTCGTTGTGTTTGGCTGATAACTGTCATTACTCTAGCTACAGACTTGCGGACAACTTTGCTGAAATTAACAGAAAATTGAATTCATTAAAATGAACGGTTCTGCAGAAATTTAGCTAGTAACCATAACCATTACAAGTTATCATTGTACTTACTCTGTTCTGAGTTCTATCATGTCAGTATTTTTCTAGAGCATAGGAGAAATTGAGAGTAAGGCCAATTAAAAAGAAATACATTTTGGTTGGTAGGTCAAATTCTAGAAAACCTGACAATTTGGTCCACAAAGTTTCTAACTAAAAGTAGTTGGAACACCCTTTTTCCTTCACAGATAACTACTTTTTTATCTTTGCTGGCATTTTATTTTTAATTTAACCCCCTGCCCCTCCAAAACAATGTTGTTTTCAAAAGAAAATCTTTACCAGACTTCACCAAACACTAGCTGAATATCAATAGGTTAATTTTCGTTATCAGAAACAACATTTTAAAGGGGGAGGGGAGGGAGTAAAATGCAGAGAGCTGTAAAAATCATGCAAATGTTCTAAGACTTTTAGCAGGGATTGTAGGCTAAAAGTGAAATTCTGTGCTTTTAACCTGGCTCAGAAACCAAAAAATGACAAAGTACAAGCACATGATATTTCTTCCATTTGTTACTTTCAGAGATCATCAACACCATGCAAATCTCTTTTAGCTCTGTCAATGGGAGTGAGGGTAGTGTTTTGAGAAGAAAATAAAACAAGGAGAATATCAGTTTGGACACAAGGAACATTAGGTGAGTGAGGTCTGTGTAACCTGCAAGGCTCTAGGCTACAAAGGCCACTTTAACTTTTGTAGCTTAGTTGAAGGGTATTGTACGTACATTTTAGACAGCTTTGATGGTTGTCCACCAGTAACTTTAGCAACCTGAAGCTGCTGCAGTTCAGTCTTCAACTCATCGAGCTGCTTGAGAAGTTCCTCTTTTCTCTTGCCTCGAAGTTCATGTGCCTTTACCTTTGCCTAAAATTAAGAAAAATCAATAACAAGATATAGTGTTATTGGTATAATAAACAGACAAAGGAGTTAAAATAAAATAAGAGGGAAAAGGTTTAGGCAAGGGTGCATTATTCCATGTTGAATCCATATCAAAGATTTGATGATATACACCAAAACGACAATAGGCTATCTTCTTCAAGGCAAGTTCCACTCCAAAGATCTTTGGACCTAAGTGCATTTAAAATTCACTCTAGGGAAGCCATTTTGTAGTTATATTATGAAATTTTGATGTCACCAGACAACCAAATGACAACTATGGAACGTCCTGTTATTTGTGAAGTTAAGAGAATTCTCTGTATTTGTTGTTACCCTCCTTGACACGGTTATGGTTAATAATGTCCTTGTTTAAGCAAATTTGAACCTTATTGAATGGCTTATATTTTAGTTGATGCGTGATAGTTCTTGCGTAACTACTTTAAAGAGGCAACCTGAGTTGTTTTTGAATGGTTTCTTGCTGGTGTTCCAGTAAGTTTTTAGTTCTATCTTCCTTTGCACAAAGGTTAGACAAAATATTATTGCATATTCGGAAAGCTTCCATACCTAACCTTTCGTTTCATAATAACAACTATAAGCCACTCTATAGAGTTCAAATCAGCCCTGGTTTCTAGCAAATGCTAAATTTTAGCTGAACAAATCAAAGCAGATGACAGTTAGATTGCACAGGCAACAATTAGGCTGTCAACATTAGAGGTTTACCAACGATTAGGCTGTCAACATTAGAGGTTTACATGTACAACTATATCTTGACTTTCCTTTGCATTTTAATTGCCCTGTCAGCTAGGGATATAAGCGAATGTCTCCCGTTTCGGAGAATTCTCCTAAACAGGAGACAATTCTCCCAAACAGGAGACAACTGGTTACATGATACCTTCCAAAATGTCTCCCAAACGGGAGAATTTTACCGAAAAAATGCTTTTTAAGGTCGAAGGAGGTTTTTGCGGGCATTTTAAAGCATTTCAATGAAATCTACGCATAAGAAAACGGGGGTAGGTGAAAAAAAAATGATAGGCTACTGATGTCCTTTGCGAGTAATTGAGAGTTGAATGTGAAGATGACGTCACATGAACTCTCATAATGAACCTTCACAGCTAGAAAACGTTAAGGTTTTGTTGCAGTTTGTCTCTGATAAAGATTTGTAGTTTTGATAATATTTTGCTTTTAAATATATTTAAGTACACGGCTTAACATATTTTTTATGCAAACTTGGCTTTGATTTGACCAGCTACCTGAACCTACCATGAAACTTATCAACCCCCTGAGACTGCACAGCCTTAGTCCATGGAGGTTACAAGCCCCAACAAATACCAAAAGACAATACAATTGGTGTAGTGATATTTCAATAAAATAAGTGTGGTCAATTGTTTTCTTTGATATAGCCCACCAGCAATCGAAAATACGCGCATTTTTTTATAAGCAAAAAATTGTACCTATGTTTGGAAAACGTTTGATATATGAGTGGAATATACCAACAATTTTGTGCTATGCTCTGTTCCCCCTGGGCTGTTACATCTCAAAAAATCAGAAAAGTTTCTTAGAATTGTTTCCATTTTGAAAGCCTGGGGCTACATACAGTAGAATCCCGATTACTCGAAAAAGCAAGGGACGAACAAAATAGTTTGAGTTAGCGAATGTTCGAGTTGTTGAGGCTCTCATTAACATGAATAAGGTTCGAGGGGAATGCCAAATCTGTTCGAGTTTGCGAGAGTTCGAGTTATTGCATGTTCGAGTTATCGAGATTCTACTGTACTTCTTTTCAAAAATATGTATATTTTCCTGACCCCATCACCACCTTTGAAATTCTTCATGACTATCAGCCCTCAACCTATCATTTCAGAGGGGAGGCAAGGCTTGATGAAATATCGAATAAGTCTTGCCTTCCCTTTAAACTTGAGTGATACCGACATAATGGGGTTTTAAAGTTGATCAAATTCAGGTAAACACAGCTGATAATGTCCTTTTTGCATTGGTTTTACCAGGTAAGTAAAATAATGTCTGTTTCATGACTTAAGAAACATTAATTTTAAGTTTTAAATTCAAATAAGCATCCTTGAGGCTTCATACTGCCTTTATGGTATGACTCCCCAACATGACCAACTGGACTAGAGTTTGTTTTGTTAAGGCGGCCTGTATTGCGTATATGGGAAGGCAGAAGTGCCTTTTTCATAGAACCAGAAATAAAACATTTGTATTCCTTTACACAAAAATCTTAAATCAATAGAATATTCAAAAATTTATTTTATACTTATAATTGCCTTTTTTGAGCCCTGAACCTTTCAGTCACGAGATAATAAACGACTGGCAGCTCCATTGCTCGCATTTGCATTTGACAATTTTAGCCCATCTTCAATTTCGCTTCTTTCTCTGTCCAGAAAATTGCTTTCTCTCTTTGCATGGCTAAGGTAGGGCTCAAACTGATATTGTGTAGCTTCAGGGGGTACTTATCTTTCTTCAAGATCACTTTTTTGGAATTTTTACAACGAAACAGTGATGTTTAAATCGTCTTCGTTAAATCTTGGTCGTCCATGTTGTCAAACTGTAGGTACAACAACTGACGTCACAAGGACAAATGGAGAAAAACAAAGGGTTTTGTATCATGTGGTTTTTCAGCCTCCAAATTGGCACAATATTTTCTAAATATCTCGAGAACGAAATAAAATATCCTTTTTGGGTTTTTTGCAGTAGTATTAGAATTACTTTCTCTTTCAAATATCAAATTTAGAAGAAATTACGACACCCCCACTTTAAAGACGAAATAGAATTTAGAAAGATTGTTAGGAAACTTTTCTTACAATACTTGGAGTGAGAACTAGAAAAGAACTTTGGTAGTAAGATTTAGCACAGTATCTTTCACAGAGGCGAGACAGTGACACCTAGGAAAATTTAAAGGAGGCTCTACCCAATAACCTCCCAATTTCCCAAATGACCCAGCCCAAACTTTCGTGCTGGATCTGTGCATGTATACAACACTGTATCGAAACAGGCCTACCATTATTAATTGACCTCTATTCATTTTTTTATTGCTGAATATCTATCAAATATAAAAACAAACATGTTGTTGTTTCTCACAAAAGATTTATGTATTTTTTGTCAAAGAGCTACACTCTTTTTTCATAAGAACCAGTAAAATTGATTTGAAGCTGGTTGTTCTTAGATATTCTTCTATTTTTAGCCTGAAATGTTCTTAAATTGTTCTTACTTTATAATGATTTGGAAGCCTGTTTTCGCAATCCGTTGTGTTAATTGGCTCAAATATGGACTCTCTTACCAATCTGATATATTTGTGTGCTGTCCATTTGCTTGTTTTGCAATTATTTGTTAGTCTCATGGCTATTTTGTATGATTGTTATATTGACCTTGAAATTGTCAGCCTTGGTTTGTTCTTAAATTGTTCTCAAGATTTGGCAAAATCTAGGGCTGCTGTTTTTATAAAATTATTCTTATAAAAAAAGAGTGTGGGGAGACCTGGCTTGGCTCTCAGAATAAAGGCTAATTCAATCAGCCTAACTTCCCTTCAACAAATGCTTCTAAAAAATGCCTTTAAACAATAACTATGGTTTACATTTCATAGGCCAATCATAGCAGAACCCCAGGGCCCCTGGTAACTACCCTTCCTACCTCCTGCTCTCCACAGGGCTGATTGTAAATGCTCGCTTGTTTTCTCCAAACAATGGACTAAACACTAGAGTGTGACGTCAGAGAAACTATAAACGTGAATTGTGTGTTATTGACATCAGTGACCTATCATTTTTTTCATCAATATACCCATTTTCGATGGTGGAGAATTCAAAAATTGGGCTTAAAATGCCCGCCTAAGAGTCCTTCATACTGAAATTGATAAAAAACAAGAAAGTCTCCTCTTCGGGAGAATTTTTCAAGACCAGTTTGTCTCCTGTTTGGGAGAATTATTTTACAGAAGTCTCCCGTTTCGGAGACATGTCTCCCAAAGAGGAGAATTTTACGCAGGCAAGTAAAAATTCTCCTGAACGGGAGACTTTCGCTTATATCCCTAGCTGCCTGTCATTCTGAGCTCTATCAAACTAAACGTTTCGTTCCCAACCAAAAAATTGCAAACTTTCCAAGTTAGTAAGAGAAACACAAATGTGAAACACCCATCGATAAACATAGCTTATAAAGCAGATAAAGACCGTGCGGGTAGTTCGCTACTGTCAGGGCCTAACCATAAAAATTACAGTGAAAAGCAGGTCTAGGAAAGAAAATCATGGAAATTAAATAATGGTTTCCAGTACAGTCGCTTAAAACTTTAAAAATAATATATAAAAAGGTGGATTCAAGAAGATTCAAGATAAGGAACTTATTCTCACCATTTTGTTTCAGCTGAAGGTAATCAAAAAGAACTCGATGACGGGAGCCTGGACACTAGTTGAGGTTCAACTCAATAGCAACAGCAGCAACAAAAATTAGTGTGCGTCTTGTGCGTCTTATATATTGGCAGATGAAATGGGAGTTGGGAAGAAGCCAAATTTACTCGAGTTTTGCAAATTATAGTGGATTCGAGGCAGGAATTTTCTCAGGAATTTTTTGTGGTGTGGCTCTAAGAATTGGCTGACGATTACGAACTCGAAATAAGCGTGATCACAAACATAAGAGTAAATATAAGAATAAAGAATAAATATAAGAATAAAAAACATAAGAATAAATTTTATAAGAATAATGAGCCTCAAAATCGGTGAAATTTAAGAATATTTTAAGAATATTGCGAGGCTCAGATCTTATGGAAAAAGATTTAAGCAAGTGTTTCTTTACTTCTGAATCGGTTCGCTTTTCACAGGGAATGGTTTAAATACACTGACCTAAGTTTTGATGCAAGTGTCGATGAGCAGATAAGGACATTGTTCTGTTATCCACCATATTTGTAATACTGTAGGTGTGCTTTTTGGCATTTATGACATAATAACAATTTATTGCTATATCCGTGTTTTCTGCCTTAAGAATAATTTAAGAATATTCCGAGGTTCAAAATAGCAAAAAATTAAGAATATTGAGGCTCAGAAAAAAATTAGATATTCTTATAAAAAAAAAGAGTGTACTAGCCTTGAGGACCACACCTTTTTCTCAGTTTCATTTTCATTTTTTTTATTCTCCAAATTCAAAATTTACTAATCTATGTACTAACATAAATACTTACAACAACCCTTATCCGATTACATAACAAAAAGGTAGAAAACGAATATTAGTTAATTTCATAGTTGGGATGATTTCATAAAAGAAGAACATTCTCAATAGGTAAACTAATCGAAGAGAGTCCCCTTCCGGGTTGAAAACACAAGGCCATGAAACAAAATATATTAGTTGCCCCCCTGTGTTGTAATTATCCCTTCACGTAGAGACTGATCAAGTTTTTAAACCACAACTCATTTTGGCTCGTTCCGAAAGATGCTAATCTGTGCTTTAACATTTTTAAGTTAAACATTCTAAACAGCTTCCTCAATATCAAATGCACATTTCCATTTCCTTCACAAAATTATTCCAAAAACCAAGAACCATGAACTAAGCAGGTTTGATTTGGATCAAATCTTGTTCAAAACTAGTTAAAAGAAATGATGTAGCCTAATTGAGTAAGTGAAATTTAGTATCTTATAATCTCGTTTCATATACATGCATTTTTTTATAAGCGATTTCAGCTCGGGCTCGGTACTCAAAATTGCTTAGCTGGAATGCCAATTTGAGTACTCAAAATTGCTTAGCAATTATTTAACTTTTTGTTCGTTTTTTTTTGGAAATAGATTAAAGAAAGATAAATATAGGGCCATAAACATGTCAGAAGGCACGATAACTTGAAGATGGAGATACAAATTCATGATTAATGTTGTTAGCGCTCTTTATTAAATGGACAGCAACTCAACCAGATATTATATCTTTATTCAAGATATTTTCTTTTTTCAAAGTTATTTAGCAATCTGCCCAAAGCTCCATTCCGAAACCCGCCAAAATCCACCGAAATCTTTTTCAAATTGCTTAGCAGTCTTCAATCTCGTACTGAAAATTGCTTAGCTTTTTGGCTTGCCTAGTACTGACTTGCATATAAAGCAATTACTTATAAAATAAAATGCGTGTATAACAGCCATATGTAAGGGACCATAGGGGAAAAAGGGCGGTCGGGGCCGTCGAGAGCCAACTAGGACCTCGGAGTATAACCGAGCCCCACAGGCTGGGGGAAAGGGATCTCGAAAAAAATCTTATAAGATTTTATGAAATCTTTTGTACTTGCAAGTTTTTGTAGGCCCCTTATGAGCTCGGGCCCCCGACCTTTTACTATGATCCTGATATTGCCATTGACGATATTTTCATGCCGGTTTTTCTCGTCATTACAGGTCAAACATTAGTAACCTGGGTAGAGAGGATCGAGCTTTGAACGCTAAAACAACCGTAATGCTTTAGAGATCTGGAAAATAATTGATGTATGATGGCACTCACTAATCAGTACTTAAGTATTTGAGCAATGGACATGATCAAGCTTGAAATTCTCCTCTTCTTCGGAGTCATCACATTTTTCACACCTTGCAAAGCGGTTACTGCTTTCCCCCCTCAATGTCATAGGGAAGGAGATGCCCAATTCATTTGTAATAAGGGTGGACTGAGACAAATTCCCAGCGACATCCCTAAATCAGCCTCATATATCGATTTATCGAATAACATTATGCTGAAGTTTAAGGAAGATTACTTCGTGAAATTCCAAAGCTTGCAGTTACTATATTTGAACAATTGTCGTTTGAAACATGCTGTGTTGCTGCCAAAATCTCTTCGAGTCATTCAACTAAATCACAATGCATTGAGTGAAGAAGCAATCAGAAAAACGTTTGCGAGAAATCATCTCAACCTCACGGATATCCAATTGGCAAGTAACGGACTGATACTGGAGCGAATTCTGAAACTCATTCCGAGAAACATTGAGCATCTAAACCTTGCAGGTAACATTTTACCTGAGATACGTCAGGATTACTTCCATGGACTTGACCAATTGAGCTTTCTACAGTTAAACGATTGCGAGGTTAAAGAAGTACGGCCGCGTTCCCTTGAATCGCTGACTCGACTGGAAAATCTGCAATTGGAAAACAACAGCTTAGTAAATCTTCCAGAAGATTTATTCTCAAAAATGAAAAAACTGACCACATTGAGTCTGAAAAGCAACAAGTTTATATTCGTGCCAAAGATGAAATCCTTGGTTCGATTACAAGAGCTGAACTTGGACAGTAACAAAATCATGAATATTTATAAAAACGACTTTCACATGAAATCGATAACATTCGTTAATTTGGCTCGTAATAGAATCGAATCGTTCGATCTTCGTGGGTTGAAAACTTTGTCATTGGATCTTTCGTTCAATAAAATAAAGAGACTCGATTCGTTTGCATTCCGAGGCTTCAAGAGAATATTGCAACTGAAACTTCAAAATAACAGTATAAGCTACGTATCCCCATTGGCTTTTAGAGGCGTGACACACATTGGCTCTTTGTATCTTCATAAAAATGCAATTGACATGTTGCCTACTGATGTCTTCAGAAATATGAGCATTTCTTCACTTTTTCTATATGGCAATAAGATAAAGACAACAAACGGAGTTCTCAAACAGATGACCAGACCCCCATTAAAACTCTTATTATTTTCAAATCCAGGGCTCGATGTTTTTAATGCTAGTGAATTTTCTAAGATGACCAGAAGTTCAGAAGTAGTCATTACGTGTAATAACTTGAGACGGATTTCAGGACAGTTTGGTTCGAGGGTTAATGTACAATGCTTCCCCCCTGGCAATTTCTCACTATTAACCACTGATTCAGACATGGAAAGCGACGGCTTTAGATGCCCATACTATACTCAAAAACGAATACGTAACTGTTTCCCGTGCCCTCTAGGAACTTTCATCTCAAGCACACCGTGTCAAAACTGCCCCCCAGGCTCTTTCTATCAAGATGAATTTGGCTTGGACTATTGCAAGACATGCCCATTGGGCCAATATGTTCCCCCCGATCGATCTCCCGGGAAGAGTCCCTTGGATTGTGTAACATGTCCCGATGGAACGGAGAAGAGCCTCTTAGCTGGCTATCGAGCTTGTTCCTGTATCGACGGATTTGCTCGAAGAGACCGTTTTGGGAAATGCACAAAATGCACTGAAACCGGCATTGCGTGTAAACATGATTACCCAATGTTAAAACAGGGTTATTGGTGGACTTGGCACCATGGTTCCCCTTCCGATCTCAGGTGCAAACAGTCATTCAACGACTTTATCAATAACCTCAAAATTGCAGATGATTCTTACGTTAGGAAGTCGAGCACTTTCAACTGTAAAGTTCCTCAGCCTCATAAGTGTCCGGTGAGAAGTGCATGTCTTGGAGGAGTTAATAGTGCTTGTCTTCCAAATTACGGAGGAGTGCTATGCTCCTCCTGCGCAGCTGGTTATAGTCGCGATTGGCAGAGATGTATTAAATGTCCAATACCTTTAAAAGCTGGGTTTCAATTCGTTGGTTACATTGCGCTGTTTTGCATCGTTTGTGCTCTTATATCGCTGGCAGACAAAGTACAGTTAAGTGGAGAAGATGGATTAAGGCGAACATTTGCGGATGTTATTTTGTCAAACCTGAAAATTTTGTTGGGATTTTATCAAGTATTAGCTGCGACAATTCAAGCATTCTCCTTCATAAGCTGGCCTAATTCTCTGAAAAAAGCAATCGGGACCTTTCAGTTTGTTCAATTGCAAGTTTTTCGTGTTCCTTCTTTGAGCTGCATCAACCCAGATTGGGGTCTGAATGCCATTCACGAGTTTTGGGTCGCCCTCGTGGGGACAGCAGCAGTGCCTGTCATCATACTCGCATACTACATAATAAGGAAAGCGTGCCTGAAAAGATCGTTAGCCTGGCATCCAGATTTTATGAGGGAAAGTGCAAAATGTAAGAAGAATTGCCAAAGAGTACTCTTGCTGTTTTTATTCGTAACCTATCCTCTGACGTCACAAAAAGTAGTTCAAATTCTGCCAATCAGCTGCCATGAAATATGCACTGCAATTGAAAAGGGTATTTGTTTACATCAGATATCTTACCTGCGAGCTGATTACAGTGTTGAGTGTTTATCAACAAACGATTTGACACTCGTCTTTGCATATGCAGGCATCATCATTCTAATAGGCTTTCCAGTTATCGTTTTCTTTCTTCTCCTGATATATGCATCGAAGAGTAGGGAGACCTGCGACAGGCAGCAAGAAAACCATCTATTCGCTACGAATCCCATTGTCCACGAAAACTCATTGCAGTTTGCCATAAAATTCTTGCACGAAAACTACACACCTGAAAACTATTACTGGGAGGCACTGGAAATGCTACGAAAAATCGTAATGACAGCTGGAGTAACGTTGTTCATTGGTTATTACAAAATGGGAATCGGAATCACAATTGCCGTTGCAGGAGGATTTGCTATTGCGCATGCGTACAGACGTCCCATGCAGAACAAATTTGAGAACATGGTGCAGCTATTCTCTGTGTCAATCATTCCGATAAACCTATGCCTTGGGGTTGTTTTGAAGTGGAATCAAAACATTGAAGACGGAGAGTCAAAAGATGATCACGAGAACATCAAGTTGGGTATTTTTCTTGTTTCTTTGAATTTGATTGTGTTTTTGCTTATAGTTTGTCGGGTATTAAAAGATCTTGCACGGGTGATCCAGAGATGTGGTTCGGCATTACATGGGAAGGTATGCTGCTTACTGTTGCCGTGTTCTTGTCCATGTAGGCAAGAAAGTAACAGCAGTGAAGATGGATACATTGAATGTGAATAGCTATTTTCAATAATATGTATACTCTATACTCACAATTGTACTCATATTATATGCTCTATCAACTATTGTATTCAATAAATTTGATGGTCGCTCGAAAATGCATACAAAGACTTACATTGGTGGGTCAAAAGAGGTAACTCAGAAAAAATTTAACAAGTTTTCACAGAGCGAAAAATTATCCATCAATTTTCATTTTTAAAATTTGAAGCTGAACTTGATGAGTAAGATAAATATTTTGGATTCTATTTATATATTTTGCATTCTATAAGTGAAGCAAAATTTTCAAAATACTGTATTATTTGTCAAATCTAATTTCAGTTAGAATAAGGCCCCAAAAATACCATTCAAATTCAAAAGTGAACATATTTGTTGTCAATAAGGACACAAGATGTGTGCTAATTTTCAAAAAAAAGGACACAAGATGTGTGCTAATTTTCAAAAAAATGAGTAGGTACTTTTTTTCTCAAACCTATGCAGCTTTTTTTACTCAGCCGGTTTTTTCTTATAATTTAGAAAAATCATTTCTGGCAAAGGACATCAGCAAAATTTTTGTTCGTCACTGGCATTGTCTACAAACTGCACTCACACAAATATATAGTACTGAATATTTTCTGAGAGTGAAACCCAGCGAAACAGTTACAGTTTGAAAAATTTTGATATTTTCTGCTGGAAATAGCCATTATAAAATTTATGAGATGTCGTTATCAGTTAAGCCTAAATGAATTATCAGTAAAGTTTTGATTGTATGTTTCACGTCTGGGCCTACATTTGTATTATTTTTCGTTTGTTCAAATGTTTCTGTTGCCTGGTTGCAAATTAATCAATTCAATTTTCAAACAAGAAAACTGTGGCCGCTAAATTACAGCCTAGCTGGGAAAATATTCAGACCCCAAAATCATTCCATTATTCTTTGTGTCATTTCAAGTTTTACTTGATTTTACTTACAATATTTACTAGAGCAGGAAAATGCTCAATAACGTTTGTTTTTGCGCGTTCTTCTTCTAATCAAGCTAATAAATGCCACGCGCACTCAACCCGGAAAGTTGTTAGCCTGATAACCAGACGCGATTTCAAAATAGATAGTCTGGTTATCAGGCTACAAAATTACAGGCTCCTTAACAAAACTCACTACAGTCGAAATTTCTCTGGTCCGGTTAATGAGTGCAATCCCTCCTTATCTCGCTGCTATTACATAAGCAATTACATCAGATAAGCAAGTCTGGACACTCTGCACAACACAAATTCGAACACTCTTATTCAACTTACCAACCAGGGTTGTATGAAATGCGTTGTTTCAATTTAGCAATAGGCACAGACCTACTTTGCAAATTTGCATCCTGCAGTCTTTGAGTTTCATTCTGAATTAAGGGCAACGGATATTTGTTTAAAATTAACAACAAGTTGATGAAGGTAGAATTTATTTGCAAAGTCTGCGTTAGAATTGAACGAAAGAATATACCTCGCTGAAGAAGAGTTTTCATTTCATGTTATGCAAGAAAAGTTCAGACGCACAAGTTTAAAGCTCGTTGGATTTAGCTACAGCATGATAGTGATAAGATGTAAGTATTTGTTGTTTCGTACCCTTTTTTTATAAGTAACTGGACTTGGGTCCCATCCCTCTTTGCTGCTTAAAATTTTTCTAGAAATAGACTACCTTCCTACCAGTACCTCAAAAATCCGTCTACTTGCACGTTCTCAGCAAAGAAGCAATCCAATAAGTCATGGTCTTCATTTAATGCTTTTTTCCAGAAAAATATATTCTAAATCTTGAGGTTGTTGCTTATGACTTCCTACTTATTAAAAAGGGTGTATTTGTATTTGATCGATTTTGTAGGGCTAGTATTGGGCTCACGTGTTAAGAACCATTTTCACATAAGTTGATCACAAGGTAGTTTGAGCTTAATCAAGTTTTACAACTTTAGATTTATGTTATAGAAATTGTATCAAATTGGATACATCTGATTAAAATTGATTTCATCTCATTGAAATTGCATCAACTTGATCAAATTGGATTATTCTTATAAACATTATCAAGTTTGTGCCTATTTGCCTACCTAAGTTCCATTTTTTCTCTTATCCCCAGGCGCTTACAGCCTCTTTTCAATTTATATAGACAATTATCGGTAGTCTGTTTTCAAATTTCACTATTGACTTCATGAGAGACCAAGATAGCAAAAAAGAAGAAATAATGACAAATGCTTCGTGGTTCAGAAAAATGACCTCAAGCCAGCTAGCGTTGTTCCAAGATAAGATTACATAGAGCTGACGCAATCAAGTGTCTAATTGCAGCCTTTGTGCATCTTACACGAAGCAGCATTGATTAACTCAGTTTTGATGCTTTGACCAAGATTGTATTGGAAAAGCCTGTGCAAAAAATAATAGTAAAATGTTCTGGATATGTGTATTCTCCATATTTAGTTAAAAACTTCACCATATATTCATTAACTTTGATCTTCTTTTAAGTTAGGAAACTTTAGTTAGGTAATTAAGTTAGGTAATTTTTCAAATCCTAAACGGTCATAAATACAAATCCATAAAATGGCTTAATCTCCAAGAAACACTATCAAACCAAGCATTGAATAGTCTTAACTGGCGATTCAATGCTGATGATGATCATTACAAAAAAGCATTGTATGCCTACAATATAGTCATCAATGATTCATAGATGTGTATTTACTATCAACATAAGCTGTGAGATCGCCAACCTGTCAGTAGAGCTTTCAACAATCAAGTGTATTCTATAGGTCAGTATTTTGACTCCAAGCAGAAAATATTCACCAAGCAGGTCATCTCATTCCACGACCAACTCTCAGCTGAAAGAAGTGTTTCTGTTTTTAATGAAAATATTTCTATCAACAAGGTATCCTGGATTCACCGTATCTGGAAGATTGTAAAAAGGTTGCATAATTCTTTGCAGAGACTCCAATAACAAAATCATGGTCTGGAGGAACAGACGCAAGTCGTCTGCAGTAAGTTTGCTACTTCTTTTTTCACACTTTGAAGAAATATCTCTCAATGCTTAGCATACATGGTTAGAGGAACTAGAGGAACTAGGTTAATCAATAGGACAGTCTTTCATTGGTAACTTGAGGATGGCGAAAAAATTGAAACAGCAAAACAATAACTACTAAAGTCTTGCGTCTGACTCTCATCAGGGTAGTATCTACATCAGAAAGAGAATGGAAGTGAAACCTAACGAGTTTTTCTGACGTACTTTCCTGATGAATATAAGATGCAAAGCTTCATTAGTTATCATGTCTTGCTGTGTTTCAAATTTCGCTCATCATCCTTGACCCAAAGTGTTTATGTTTTACAGAGTGATTTATCAACTCCTATATGCATAAAGACCATTTGTTAGTCAGCAAGAGTTTTCGGAAGATTGTTTTTCTCGTACTGACAACTTAATCTTAATAGTTCGGGGGAATTCTCGAAAGCATTTGGGTATGTTTTCCCTAAAGCTTCCCTAAAGTCGTACAGTAAGCTATACTCAATTGATACGAGAAAAGTACCGTTATTAACCGTTGTTACCAATTTATGCAGAAAGTATGCTTTTGGTCGGTCTTCCAACTGTTGTTTTAATTGTAGTTTAGCCGTTTTCAAGTAACTTTCTTCTTCTGATTTTTTTAATGTTTATTCAAATTGAATAGTTATTTTGTTTCCATACCGTGTAATAGGTAATGTTTTAAAGCATTAAAAAAACTCAATGCTTCAAAGGTCCAGTTGTTTCAGTATATTGAAGGGAAAACCCTGGGATGAAACAAAATATTCCTGATGAGCTGAACTAGATGATTCCAAAGCAAATGCCAGGTTTCGTTTCACGTAATGGCACTACCCCTCCTTGATATGTATCCTACTGCAGAAGGAAATCCTGAAGCAACAAAATATTTAGGCCTAAACACAGCTTTAAAGTTGGGATTTGTTATAATTAAAAGAAACATTTTCAAAGCGATGGTAAGATCTGATGATAAGGCACTTTTCACCACCTGATTCAAACTATGGAAAAGAGTCTTCTTCGTCAACGGTTTAAGATTTCACCTGAATGTCAAATTAAATGTATTGGCTGCAGTCCTTAACCATACATCCTATCATGAAATCCACCTTATTATAGAGCCTACCTATTCAGTGGGCCCTTTAGGCTTAGCACATAAACCAATACCTTACGAAGATTGTAAGCGTATTTGCTTCGTGCTTAGGATATAAAGCAATAACTTAGCTACAAAGATAGTACGCGTATTTGCCTATCAACTACCATTGCACTGCTTAAATTAGTCTACCTCTTCAGTGGGTCCTTCGTGCTTAGGATATAAACCAATAACTTAGCTACGAAGATAGTACGCGTATTTGCCTATCAACTACCATTGTACTGCTTATATTAGTCTACCTCTTCAGTGGGTCCTTTGTGCTTAGCACATAAACTAATACCTTACGAAGATAGTACGCGTATTTGCCTATCAACTACCATTGCACTGCTTATATTAGTCTACCTCTTCAGTGGGTCCTTTGTGCTTAGCACATAAACCAATACCTTACGAAGATTGTAAGCGTATTTGCCTATCAACTACCATTGCACTGCTTATATTAGTCGACCTATTCAGTGGGCCCTTTAGGCTTAGCTTATAAACCAATACCTTACGAAGATAGTACGCGTATTTGCCTATTAACTACCATTGCACTGCTTATATTAGTCTACCTCTTCAGTGGGTCCTTTGTGCTTAGCACATAAACTAATACCTTACGAAGATAGTACGCGTATTTGCCTATCAACTACCATTGCACTGCTTATATTAGTCTACCTCTTCAGTGGGTCCTTTGTGCTTAGCACATAAACTAATACCTTACGAAGATATTACGCGTATTTGCCTATTAACTACCATTGCACTGCTTATATTAGTCGACCTATTCAGTGGGCCCTTTGTGCTTAGCACATAAACCAATACCTTACGAAGATTGTAAGCGTATTTGCCTATCAACTACCATTGCACTGCTTATATTAGTCGACCTATTCAGTGGGCCCTTTAGGCTTAGCACATAAACTAATACCTTACGAAGATTGTAAGCGTATTTGCCTATCAACTACCATTGCACTGCTTATATTAGTCTACCTCTTCAGTGGGCCCTTTGTGCTTAGCACATAAGCCAGTGCCTTACGAAGATAGTACGCGTATTTGCCTATCAACTACCATTGCACTGCTTATATTAGTCGACCTATTCAGTGGGCCCTTTGTGCTTAGCACATAAACCAATACCTTACGAAGATTGTAAGCGTATTTTCCTATCAACTACCATTGCACTGCTTATATTAGTCGACCTATTCAGTGGGCCCTTTGTGCTTAGCACATAAACCAATACCTTACGAAGATAGTACGCGTATTTGCCTATCAACTACCATTGCACTGCTTATATTAGTCGACCTATTCAGTGGGCCCTTTGTGCTTAGCACATAAGCCAGTGCCTTACGAAGATAGTACGCGTATTTGCCTATCAACTACCATTGCACTGCTTATATTAGTCGACCTATTCAGTGGGCCCTTTGTGCTTAGCACATAAACCAATACCTTACGAAGATAGTACGCGTATTTGCCTATCAACTACCATTGCACTGCTTATATTAGTCGACCTATTCAGTGGGCCCTTTGTGCTTAGCACATAAGCCAGTGCCTTACGAAGATAGTACGCGTATTTGCCTATCAACTACCATTGCACTGCTTATATTAGTCGACCTATTCAGTGGGCCCTTTGTGCTTAGCACATAAACCAATACCTTACGAAGATTGTAAGCGTATTTGCCTATCAACTACCATTGCACTGCTTATATTAGTCGACCTATTCAGTGGGCCCTTTGTGCTTAGCACATAAACCAATACCTTACGAAGATAGTACGCGTATTTGCCTATCAACTACCATTGCACTGCTTATATTAGTCTACCTATTCAGTGGGTCCTTCGTGCTTAGGATATAAAGCAATAACTTAGCTACGAAGATTGTAAGTGTATTTGCCTATCAACTACCATTGCACTGCTTATATTAGTCTACCTATTCAGTGGGCCTTTTGTGCTTAGCACATAAACCAATACCTTGCGAAGATAGTACTCGTATTTGCCTATCAACTACCATTGCACTGCTTATATTAGTCGACCTATTCAGTGGGCCCTTTGTGCTTAGCACATAAACCAATACCTTACGAAGATTGTAAGCGTATTTGCCTATCAACTACCATTGCACTGCTTATATTAGTCTACCTATTCAGTGGGCCCTTTGTGCTTAGCACATAAACCAATAACTTAGCTACGAAGATAGTACGCGTATTTGCCTATCAACTACCATTGCACTGCTTAAATTAGTCTACCTCTTCAGTGGGTCCTTCGTGCTTAGGATATAAACCAATAACTTAGCTACGAAGATAGTACGCGTATTTGCCTATCAACTACCATTGCACTGCTTATATTAGTCTACCTCTTCAGTGGGTCCTTCGTGCTTAGGATATAATGCAATAACTTAGCTACGAAGATAGTACGCGTATTTGCCTATCAACTACCATTGTACTGCTTATATTAGTCTACCTCTTCAGTGGGTCCTTCGTGCTTAGGATATAAAGCAATAACTTAGCTACGAAGATAGTACGCGTATTTGCCTATCAACTACCATTGTACTGCTTATATTAGTCTACCTCTTCAGTGGGTCCTTCATGCTTAGAATATAAACCAATAACTTACGAAGATTGTAAGCGTATTTGTTTATCAAACATCAAGTTCCTGACGCATATGACACATCGTTTAAAACGCTTCACGCCTGTAATGCTACAAATAACGCTGACCCAATATCTCTACAAGATGCTACATAACGCATTCTGTGTGGATAGGGTCCTATATTTTTCGAAATCTACTAAAACATAGATGTAGTGCTTTCACCGTCAATATTTTGATGATAGCAACACGCAGAATACCTCGAGATTCACGCAGAACTAGCAGCTAAGTACAAACACAAGTATTTGTATTGTACTTGCAAATCATAATCCATTTTTTGATGATTTTTAGAGCTTAATAACAGTTCTTGGCTTTTCCGATTTAAAACCGTTTGTGAAACTTTCCGACAATTAGAAAATCACGAGTTTTGCAGGTAGATATTAAATCAATCTATTGTTCAGGTTTGTATGTTTATGTCATCTCTATGATTGGAAAACGCCTCAATGAAAAGGCTTCCTTCCACAACTAATCTATTTGCCATGATCCGATTTTGCTCGCAAAAACAGAACTGTTTTTCCTTTCCGTTCACACAACTGAAGGCAACACTAGATGAAAACATAAATCGCTTGAATTGTGCTCATTTGTGTTGAAACTCGATGTATGTGTTCTCATAAACCCATCTTATCGTCTCATTCTGGAAACGAGGCTAGAAAATGGCGTATTCAGACTCCTTGATATTAGATGCCTACTTCCCCATTTTCGTTCCAAAAACAAATTAGTGTGAACGTGGTCAAAAATCTTTATCTTATAAAGAAGATCTTGAATAATGTCTGAGCCAAGTCATAGCAGGCTTCTTTAACTAGCCTTTTCAAAAAACTTCAATCTTTTTAGTTGTGAATAAAATTATTATATTGTCATTAATGTAGTAAGTGCGTTTACAATCAGGTTTATCATATACTGTTTAAGGGAGGGATGGCCTCTTGTAAATCAACACTAATGTGATGAATGTGCTACACTCTCAGTGGTTAAAAATTTGGAATGAAATGAAGTTGGAATGAGATTGGTCTTTGTCCACTGAGATAAAGCAAATCAATACCTTACGAAGATATGGGACGTTGAAAGGGACAATATAGTGAATGGCATAGCCTGAACTATAATTATGAACTATTAATGAGGATCCTTAACACTGATTGGATAAGTTGTGAGGGCCACCTATATTCAATTGCATAAGTGTAAATCAATAATGATTTCAAGCTTCAAGCTTACTAAGCTTACAACTCAACGAGCAACTACATGTATCTGTTTTCTAAATGCTTTTAAAGCAAAATTAGATTTTGCTAAAAGTAAAAACCATTCTTAATTCATTTAACGGAAATTTCGCCATTTCATTCACCACAAACAGCTCTCTTCTTGCCTGTGAAGTAAGATAAGAGGAAAAAAAGCAGTTAGAGAGATTTATTATCCATTTCCATTAATCTGTCAGGTTTTAAGATTAAAAGCTTGCAAAAAGAAAGTTGTAGGAGTGAAACCCACGAGCACGTGTTTTTCATTTTCTTTGCCAGTTGATATTAACGCCCACATTTTTTTATAATGATGTGGTTTACAAGGAGCAGAGCTTCACCCTTAGTAAATGGAACTAAACCAAATCCACATTGAAATAGAATAGTGTTGATATCAAAGTTTTTTTGTGACCGTTAATTTATGTTAGGAAATCATATCATTGAAGGAAGCAAGGTTGGGATACTGAGTCCTTCTATTGTCATCTTGATACTACAAAATCTTATTTTCCTCTGTTTAATTTCCAAACCTAGTCCAATAACTGTTGGCTGTGATTGGCTGTGGAAGGTAAGTAGTGATACCATTTGGCAAACAGAATCATGAGGTATGGGCACATTGAGAGGAATGAGTAGAGTTGTAGTATTTGATTAGTTAACCTTTTCAGTTGGGTATTCGGGCTTTGAAAATACATCAATACCTTATAAAGATTGTAAATATATTTGCCTATCAGCTATCAATGAACTGCTTCGATTAATTTACCTATTCAGTGGGCCTATGTGTTTTGCACATAAACCAATACCTTACGAGGATATTGAGCCTATTTGCCTCAACTATCAATGTTCTGCTCAAATTAGTCTAGCAATTCTGTGGGTCTTTTTTGCTTTGCACATAAACCATTACCTTATGACGATAGTAAGCGTATCTGCCTATCAACTATCAATGTACTGCTTTGATTAGTCCACCTATTCAGTGGGTCCTTTGTGCTTTGCCCTCAAACCAGTATACCTTACTAACAGAGTAAGTGTGTATTTACCAATCAACTTGATTCAATTCAACTCAATTCGCAGTATAGATATACCTCTAATTTTGATAGTTCATGAAGCCTAATGAACTAAGTGCGAATTCGAAGGTAAAGGCTCGAAACCCTATTTGTGCACTTCTCACAAAAACTTCGAGGTAAGTTCAGCTTCTGAACGAGAAATAACTTGTTATGAAATCAATTATGTTTGGATATTTTCAGAACGTCCAGAGTAGTGCTAATATTATCTAAAATAGAACCTGCAAACTGAAAATTGATTTGGTGTAAATTTGTCATTGCTTGATGTACTGAATCCAGTGATTATGGTTATCTTCAAATATTGATGTATTTTTCACCTGTTTGCGTATTATTTCCATCATATGACCTGCTGTGTTTATCGAGCATTGTCGAGAGCGAATTTACGGCTTTTATTTGGTTAGCAGTGCAGTATCTACAAACTGGTGCAGGGGATGCAGAAATCCCACAGGTGTAAAAAAGGTTTATGCAAGTTATACATCCACCAACAAGAACGTCGAAACTTAAACTTTTCAGGAATCAGTCTTTTTATTTCTATCAAATGTTTGATCCTCAACTCAATTTTTGGAAGGTTATTGTGACACTCCGGAGAAAGAAACAGGTAATGCTAGAGAGGTTTTTATTGACAGAGTGTAAAGTCTATTAGGAAGGCCATGCCCAAAATCCACATCAAAAAGGCAACAAATACATATCCAGTACTCCTCTGCCTCGAACGCTCTAGCTGCAGTCCTGATATTTAGCTGATGATATTTCTCCCTAGCTCGAGAACCATTCATGCTCAATTCTTTTTGGAGTGTTACGCAGCGAGACGTCCTTTATAGTAAGTGCTGAGATAAGAACCCAAGGGATGAAACATTTTAATCTATCAGCCAATCAGTGCTAATTTAGCCTTTTTGTCATGTGGGTGGCATTCAAACCTTCTCATTAAAAAACGAGTGCACATGTGGCGAAGGCCTATGTATAATTGATGGCCTGACACTCCTCCCCTGCAAGAGCGTGAATCAGTTCGCAGTAGAAAGCGTAAATATTGCTCACGGACTAAGCAGATGCTTACTTTGCAAAGTGAGAATAGTTTTAGAGTGGGAAGAAATAATGAATCATAGTTTGCGTTTGATAAGTCTTGACTATAATATGCAGGATAGCACTCGATCAAAGGACCGCATGTCGTTTTTGACTAAGGCTTGGTATTGAAAATCTAGCACGTGATAGCAACGTGGGAAGTGTCGTTCAACGACTTCACAGAGACTTCAATGAAAAATTGGAAATAGCTTGAGAGCTGGAAGAAACAGTAAATCTTGGTTTGGTTCTACGCTTAAGAAGACTTTAAGAAAGGGTATTGACTATGAATACAGAAGAGAATCTGACGAAAGGACTTCAATTTGGCCTTGACTAAATTTGGTATTTGAAATTTGGTGTATGACAGCAAGTAAAAGCATGAATATTGTTCTACAACTTAAAATATGTTAATACAGAATAGCCGTTGATGAAAGAACAGTAAATATTGAAGTTCATTGAAGTTTGGTATCCGAAATCTAGTATATGATAGCAAGTGAAAAGCGTAAAGCTTGTTTAACGGCTCGACAGATACTTGGATGGAAAGTAGAAAATATTTTCAAAGAAGAAGAATCATAATTTACGCTTGATTAAGCTTGTTATAAAGATAGTATAGCACTGCATATAAGATCTGCATCTAAGAAAAGAAATGTGAATTGAACGGTATAAGATTGCAAGAACAGCGAGTAAATATTGTTGATATGGAAGGCGAGAAATAGATTTAATGTGAGCAAATTAAATCATCATTCACGCTTAAGAAGCCTTGACAAATAAGAAAGTTACGTATACTGTAAAGAAAAGAATTTGTTGTAAAACTGACTCTCCAATTGCTTAAAAGAGGCTACCTAGCTACTCTGAAGAAAGTATTTAATGTAAAAACTGACCATTGAATTTGGCTGAAAGAAATTAGTTCTGGATTTGTTTTTGTTTGGTATTCAAAGCTTGGTATAGAAAATCCGAGATTCACTTTGCTCACAGCTTGGCAATGATGGAAAAATCACACACATGAATAAAGACATAAACATATAGACCTCCGATTCTTTTTCTCAAGACGCAGAACTTCACATCTTAGTAACATTTGATGGAGGGTTCGAAATGAATGTCATTCTTGTAGTTGCATGGCATGGTATCAAACTGCATTTTCAAGCATGATTTACAAAATCTACGAAATTACAGTACCGTCCTTTCACAGCAGAAAATTTACACTCGCCTTTTGAATACTAAACTTGGAAATAGATTGCTTGATACAAGATGTGAGATTACCTTGTGATTGCAATATTGATCGAAGTTTAGTTGGGTGATTAAAGTTTATGCTAGGAGGTGATAAATAAAGACACGGAGAAACCACAAATGATTTGATCTGGATGTAAGCTTATATCTATGAGTGCCGTTTGGTATCTCGAACTTAGAAAAATATCTACAAGTAAATTTGGTCTGATCTGGACAAATCAGAGATTATACTCAGTAGGGAATCAAAGACACGAAGGTACCACAGAATAACTTGATCGAAACATAAGCTTAGATTTGACAACAGTTTGGCATTCATCAGCAGAACTTGGGTAAAGATTACAACTTTGAGTATATAGAAAAGTTGTTTTTGATCTCGGCACTGATAATGAAAGCTTTCGCTTTCAGGTAAGGACACGAAGATACTACAAAGTAATTTGATGGAAACATAAGCTTAGATCTGACAACAGTTTGGTATCTCAAACATAGAAAATATTACTTGCTAAAAGTATAGATGAAAACCTAATTAAGGATCGAAGCTTCTGCTCAGAGGTAACTAATAAAAAGAAGAAGATACCACACAATCATTTGATGCGAACATAATCAAATTTTGCTTTCAGTTTGGTATCTAGAGATTGGCAAGGTTTTTCAAACAAGAATAGTGCAAAACTACAAGTTTGTTTTCTACAAATTCTTGGTTCATTGTTTGAGAAGTCATTGAGGAACTGCACGAACGCACCACAGAAATAGTCCTTTCTGTCTAGCTACGAGAAGCAATCGAGCGAAATCGTGTTTTTCTGCCTTGCTTTGGATTCAGTATAAAAGTTGAATATTAAGTTTCAGCCTTCTGGAGAAAAAGTCGCTTGGAGAGTTCTGGGATTGATTCGGAATGTCGAGTGCTTGCTCAAATTCTGGGCCGTTTTCCAGACTTCTGGGATGTAAACAGAGAAATATACATAAAGGGAGGCTGGAAGGAAAGGTATCACTTTGAAAGTTTCGTTATTTTGTAGATATTTCAACTTCACTCCTGTTTTTTGTTCAAACAAATCAAATTCAACGATTGGAAGGGTAATGCTGGAATAATCCTGACCCTAAGTTTGATTTTAGCATCGCTTTATTGGCGGATTTCTACTTCTCTTAAAACTCATTGAATAGGCGAAACAATGAAAGTAAAAAACTATTTTTTTACAATCAAATTCTTTAAATCAAAAGCTGACTGCCTAGTGTTAAATTGCGGCATTTTGTTGTTTTGAGTAAAAAAGCTGAGACAGAATAATAACTGTTGTTTTGACAGATTGCTAAGCCTCAAAACAGCAGTTATTGTTGATGTTTGATTTGAATCTTCGATTAATACATTCGCAGACGATCGATAGTTTAGCTCTTTAGCATAACGTTAAATGGCATCGTTTAGTGGTCTCACATTTCAGCATTGTATCAGTACACCTTGTTCTGGTACACCCGATAGAAAATCAGAAATTCTTAGGTTACTGTTACTAATGGCAACATCTAGGCATTCGTGATCTTTAGAGGGACATAGGGGAACCCTCTCGTTGGAGTTTATGCTAAGTCTCGGGTCCCTGGTTATCGCCAAGAGTTAAAGGTTAAGGTATTGATTGTGCCGATTCTAATATCAGTTGGGAGACATGAGAATTATAAATGGGCTTGGTCACAAAACCACACCTACTCTGGAAAAACCAGTCCTCCTTGTTGATTCTTCTAAAAGTCACCACTCTACCTAGGTGCTTTTCAACTGGTTAAATGCTCCAGATCTGTAGTTGTTTATCGGCCGGGAGCTAAATCACGAGTTGCTTATTGAAAATAGTGTACCGTCCCAACCGTCCCAAAAGCAATTCTTTAGTCTTGAAATCATGTACACTCTTTTTTTTATAAAAACAATTTTATAACTGAGTAAATTTATTTGCTCTTATCAAGTTTAACAATTTTATAAGAACACCAGCCTCAAATTTATCCAAAAAAGAAGAAGCTAAGGCTTGCCTTTTCAGCTCAAGAACATACGTCAAAGAAATAACCAGAAGACTAATAATTAAATAAAAGAAACTACTCGGTGGTACCTTTGGGTGTCAGACTGGACAGAAAAGTAAAAACTTTCACCAATGCAACACATATGACAGAAAAACAGGTTCCTGAAACATTATGAAAGTAAGAACAATTTAAGAACATCCCAGCCTGAGCAGAGCCCACGCAATGAATTTTGTAGTGGGGAGGGGTCAAAAGTGAAATATGAAAAGGTGCAGTGGCGGCGCCAGCCGCCAAGAAGTGGGGGGATATATGCACGATGGGCCCGGAAAATTTTTTAGGGCCACGCCCTTTAAAAACCAGGGACACGCCCTTGTAAACGCTAGGAACGCCTTTTTAAATGCTGGAAACGTTCTTTCACCAAAAGCTCTATTTACATTAGGAAATAACCTTTAATTTTATAGACACAGATATAACCTTGAAGTTGGTTAGTGATGTAACATTTTAAAAATCGAATAGTTACAACAGGAGCTTGCGGTGGTTAGCTAGTTTAAAAACTTCTACCAATTTACTGAGCTTGATATTGTCGGCAATGTCACGTTCGCTACTTATTTGAACAAGGTCTTCAAGCCTGTCGGGAGACATAGCTGCCCGAAAAAAATTATGGATGATCTTTACTTTGCTGTGTGTGCGCTCACATGATGCCACGGTAACAGGTAAAGTAACAACAATTGTGATGACCCGAAACAAGTCAGCATACAAATTGTGGAGATCGTTCTTGCTGAAGACATTAAGCAGTGAGGGCAAGGACATCCACACAATTCACAGGACGTAGGCCTACCCCCTCCCCCCATCATAGTCCTAAGAGAGAAGTAGTCTGGAAATTAAGAGAGTCTTTTGTTTTATCTTTTTGTGCTGAAAATCGTAATGATTTTCATTGCCTCCTTTTGTTAGTGTGCACTCTCGTTCTGTTCTACTAGGAAATCAGTCACACGACTTGATGCAATTTTGTATTGTTTTCTTTTGTTAGTGTGCACTCTCGTCATGCCTCACAAGATCTCTCATTCATCCTATGAGAATACAATACCTATTGTTTTGGTTTCTAGACTTCCTCTCTTATGACTATGCCCCCATTTTCTCATCGGATTTGCGTGGATCTCAGATACCGTCTTTCTGAAAAAGTGGGGGACCCCCCCATTCCCCCCCTGGCGCCGCCACTGAAAAGGTGTAGGGCATACCCTTGGGTAAACAGCTAGGGGTCTGGGGCGCTGTGAACCCCCAGTGGGTCCAGGGCAGGGGTTCAGGGGGCGGAGCTCCCAGGAGCTCCTGATATCTAACCAATTTTTGGGACTCGCAATAGCTTAGGATCCTTTAAATTCTCTTCCTGCGCGATATTAGAAAAACACAATAAACACAGTACGTTAAGCTCCTGAATGCATCAGTAGAACATGGAGCCTCAAGTCAAATTTCCTGGCTCTTATATAAAAAAGAGTGCATGACGTAATAAAACAGATTGGGAAAATTGCATTCGATTACTTGATTTGTTGCATAATAAAATTAAGTGCAGCAGACTTTAAGGCATCATGTGCTTTGAATGACTTTTGTATTCGACCCTAAGCCTCTAAGCTGCATCTTAAAACCTGACCTACAACTCCAAGCACGAATGCTAAACTAACAAACAAGAGGGAGGGTAGCTGATTATTCCCATCGTGAGGTGGGCGTAGTTATAATGTGTCCATAGAAACAAGGACCCCTCGAATTCTTAATAACCCACCTTTGGATTTTTCTTAGCAGTAATGTTGCAATAATGATATTTTGAAAACCAACAGAACAATACCATATAAAAGGATTCTTGGGATATTTTGAATAGTTGAGTGACGAGGATGTACATAAAAAGCTGAATGAGCAAGTTTTGTATGTTCAGTTCGGTATATCGATGGTAAACGTGAGAGAAAGTCCCAGCAACAGTAGAAAGAGTAGTTATTTTGAGAAATGAGAGATATTTCTTTTCAAAGACTTTTACAGACTTCGGTCTTATCTAGAAAGGTAAGCATTTCTTGTCTTGTTGATATTTCGATATGATACACTAACATGTAAAATAAATATTCCTCACTAAACAAGAGACTGGGTTTCTTATAATAGGTTTCTATAGGAATACGTGTTAAAGATAAATTTTTCTCGATATCACATAGGCTCGAGGCTCGTGTTCATATACATTTTTTGTAGAAAACATTAGTGTGAGCAACTTAGCAGCTATGCAGGTGTGCTAGACTGCCTTAGCAGTTATTTCTTTCATTCGTTCCGAAGCCTTTACTTGACTGGTCAGTTAGTTTGAAGAGTTTAAAGGGTTTAAACAAGTAGTAGCTATGGGAGGCATTTATTATTTCTTCAAAAAAACAGTTGTATTCGACAAAACCACAGAATCTCGTACATATTTGTATTTCACAGTCATCTTAAAAGAATGAAATAAGGAAAAATGCCATCGATATTACGTCGTAAGCAGAACATGTATAGAAACCTTGAAAAATGCAAAACTCTCTTTTGAAGATAATGCAGAGGTTCGAAAGCAGCCTAGCAACATTTCAACACAAATCTCTGCTTTTTGAGGAAAAGAAAAAACCCCTGACTCTGAAAGATACTAAAAGTCTCAACCGATAGTACACTTAAATGAAATCCTGGCCCACGCGTATGCAAATGCATTGTGCACTATTTTTAAAAGATTCTAAAAGAGTCTAAATCCAACCAAACATAATTACAGTACATGTAACTATGCAATATTAACAATCAAAATCAAACAGTTATGACAACGAATGTAAGGCATCCATCTGATAAAGATGAAGTAATGATAATATCATAAAATATCTGAAAACGAAGGTTCGTCCGAAATAGGCCTATGAAAAGATTTGTAAAAATGGTGAGAAATGATTTACTTCCTTTAAATATTCATTCATTTCAGGTAATCTTTAATTTTCAAACTTGTTTAAAAAAACAATAAATGCTATTCCTGGTTTGGAGTGTGAAATCAAATTAATTTTATTAGAAAAATGCTGCCTGGAGTGAAACTTAAATACAGTGGGACAATGCAGTCACATATATATACGGGACACTCCAAGCAATGGACAGATACACTTTTTTATAAGAATAATCATGAAATTTAAAGAACAGGCTAAGAACAAGCTGAGGCTGAGCATTTTTAGCTCAACTAAGAATTTTAAATTTTTTGATTGACACCACATTGATATGTCAAACAGATCAAAAGAGTCAAAATTTGCAACAATCAACACAACTCATAGCAAAAACAGGCTTCAATCCTTCTAAAAGTAAAAATAATTCAGGAACATTTCAGCCTGAATATCTAAGAACAGCCAGCTTCAAAACAGTTTTAAAAAGACCTGTATATACCCTCGATACTCCAAACAACGGATATATATTAGAGTTTTAGATGTTCATGTTTATTAAAAGCTACCTGAAACATTCTGGTTCTAGATTCAAACCTCCACAGAAGACACCTTAACTGAAGGCACGCACAAATCAGATGGATGTGATTTCAATACAGTGGAACCACCACGTCCACTAACATATAACGGACATTTTTGAACAACGGACATTTCTGAACAACCGACAGATCGAGACAGATGGCCGGTGTATCAAAACTTATCAAACAAAACTTTAGAAGTATTTCAAACACTGAAGCAATGGTTCATAAATTTCAATTAAGATTCTTATAAAAAACTAGTGTAAAGAAGCATCATTTCCTATGAAAGTTATAGCATTTGAAATTAAAATGAATTATTTTCAAAACTGCCTTAAGTTATAAAGTTTATCACGAGATATCATGTGGTCTAGTTTTGTAAGACTTATTGTTGTGCAAAAGTGAATCACATAATCCCATATTGTATGAAATTAATTGCATGAAAATGATTCAGCATTCTTCAAACAACACGCAATGAGAATTGCTTAGCTTCATTAAGAAGATTAAAATGATTCTTCCTGCATCATCATCATCTCTGGTGAACAATTTGATGTGCAGATTTCAGCAACGCATACCTTTTCGGTTAATTTCTTTCCACACTAATTTTTGATAATAAACCAGGCTCGATTATTGTCATATATTTTCTTGGCCTAGTTTTGGTACGCATAGTTTTTTACACAAACTTTATATTCCACAATTTCGCATTATCAATGAAAAATGTTTGAGGTATTGGTTTAAAAGCTAACCAGAAAGGACGAAGGACGAGCCAGAAACCCAGGCCCATAGCTAGACCTTTTTATGCAATTTTCAGAATTTAGGCCCATTTATATTTCAATCATAAACATGCATTTTCACATTTATTCTCATCAATATTTTCTTCTATTTCAATTATTCAAACTATATTCTTAAGGGTGTAACACTGGACAATATGAAAACCATTGTGGTTACATTTGAAAAATTGTCTAGGAGTGGCAATACTATCCTCCATGCCCCCTTTAGCTACAGGCTTGAAGAAGCTCTGAAAGGGGGAGCCGTTGATCACTTTCAGCACTGAATTATGAAAAAATCCATAAAAAGTGTTCGTTACACCCAATATGTAAAAACGTTTCTTTAAAAGGGGAAAAGCTATAACTCTCCTAGCTCTCCTTCTGGCTAATCCCTTAAAAGGAAAGACTGGATAGTACGACACTTGAAATCGATGCTGTGCAGTGATTGGGTACTTAGATTGGGTACTGGATTGGGTGCTACAAAATATGCAGGCACTTCATCCATACCTTGGCTTTTATAGTTCGATGAAATGATTCTATCGAATTCTCATACATTCTATTTTCAACACCTCATTTCTAAGTTTGGATCCTAAAATCCTATGAGTGCTTTTCCTGATGCATTTCAAATTTACATGCTTTTAAATAGTGGGTGTTTATTTTCTTCTAATGTACCTGCAAAAGCCAATTTTAGATGAATTTATTGCTACTATACTAGCTCATGTCCTAAGGACCCATTGAATGTTACCAGACTGATCGAGGAGTGATACTCAAGATAGGCTTATGCCTTGCAAATGTTTTTCAAGATATCGATCGAACTATTATATTCATTAATCAGCAAGAACACATGTTTTCGGCTTGCTATATTTCCTCTTTTCTTCCAGGTGAAAATACCGTCAGTACATATAGTCGTGTTCGGGTCAGGTGGCGTGGGAAAAACCTCGCTCATAAGAAGATATTTATACCACAGTTTCGAGGACAGATACCAGCCGACGATAGAAGATGATTACCGGGAGGTCATCACATACAAAGAAAACTTATGCGATGTTACTATACTAGATACCGCCGGCACTCACCAGTTTCCAGCCATGCGCAAACTAGCCATCAAAAATGGTGACGGATTTCTAATAGTGTACGCGATAGACGACCCGGTATCGTTGGCTGAGGCAAAAAGACAGTATGATGAGATATGCGAAGTTAAGTACAGCCTGGAAGTTCCGGTTGTATTGCTAGGCAACAAAAGTGACCGTAGTCCAATCGGTAAGCGGAAAATCGAGCGCGAGGATGGACTTGATACTGTGGAGCAATGGGGCGAGGGGGCCTATCATATGGAAACGTCAGCGAAGTTGAATCATAATGTTGTGAATGCTTTTGACAAAATTTTGGAGTTGATTGACATGCAGCCGGCTTATGAGGACCTAACGGATCAAGGCGTTGCGAAAACTAAGGTGAAACGGAAGAACAGTTTGCAAAGAGGGGCGTCAGTATTGCGAGGAACTTTAATGAGCTGCTTCAAGATAAATGAAAGAACGAGTAAAAGAAAATCGTCGAGATGACCTCAATCTGGTAGCATTGTTTGAACCAAGGCAACCATTTGTGATGGAGGCTCCAATTGTCTATTTCACTAACGATGTTGTATACAATGTCTGTATATATGTCATATATGATCTCTGGTCTCTGAAGCTCTGATCTCTGGATCTCTGGAGTTTTCAATAAGACTAGATAATAGATAGACAAGATCCTCATAACGAAAACAATATTGTCCTCAGAACTATGGCGCCAGATTTATATGAGTGATACGCGAACTATATCATTGATCGCCAAGAGACGCGATGGAAAACAAGAGATAACATTCAGTTACACTAGATATCCACAAAGTATTATGCATGCTTTTATTTTACGCACAAAAACAATTAATCATAAAGCTTGAGTTTTGATTTGGTCTCGTTTCAGTTCTAACTGTTGTTGTGAATCTCAAGCTTCAGCAGTGTCACCTCTGAACAGTGTACCAATTATGTGTACACAATAAATTATCTTTATATAACCTAATCAACAACTGGAGTAACGAAGAAATACTTCGTGATTGAGTAAACAACTTTGTGTTCTAAAGAGCAGCGATCAAGTGTTCTTATAAAAAAAGTTTTCAACGTGAATAAAACTTAATTAAGAATGTTATTGATTGCAGGGAATGGGTCATTAAAATAAGCAATCAAAATAGAAAACAGCATTTAGCTTTATTCATATGGCATCATTTATGATACAAAAGCAGAATTTGTGTTTGTATTAGGAGATAAGCGCAGTAAGTTATATTTTGTGTGCAATGGAGAATTAACCGTTGCTTTTTCTAATTAGGAACCGGGCTCTTCTGTGAGGTTAGATTTTAGGATTGGTTGAATTAGAATGAGATTTAGGAAAAACATCTAGACCCCAGATAAATGCCTTACAATATGTTAAATGGGACCAAAACCATAATTGGAAAAAAGTAAAAATAACTAGCATAGTAATATTTTGGGAAAGGGGGAGTGGGAGTGAGCTTAAACAATCTATGATTATGGATTATTGCAATCCCTTTAAGTAAGAAAAAGGAATAGTAGAGCATTGAAAATATGGTAGCGGTATGGTGATTATATGCTTAAAAAATTAAAGTTTACAGAAAAGTGATGATCAAAATTTATCAAAAAAAACTATGAAAATTCAATCCTATATTGCATGTTGCATAAAATGTTACAAAATTGAGAAAATCTACTCTTTAATATATACAATTCATGAAAATATTCTTTCTTGATTTTTTAAACCAAAAGTTTAAGATGCGGTTCCTTGCGAGTTAAGTGCTCTTCCCAGAAGATATACGCATTTCACGTTTCCAAGAAAATGTCCAGGAAGTGATGAATTTGACATACCTTTTGCCTTTAATTTGACACTTGTTCAGAGTATGGTGGTGGTGGCGATCTCGATCTCCCTGAAATATACAATAACTCTCAATGATTATAGGGATTCAGTATGAGGAAATTTTACAAACATTAGTGTTAAAAGAACGTTGTCCTATTCTAAATATACTTTTTGTCACTTTTATAACAATTCTTACGACTAAATAAAACTTAAATTCACATAACTGATCAGTTCCCGAAAAAAGTCTAAATCCAAAACGAATGTTTCTCAATGGGAAGAATAGTTCACACATGCGCATAGCAGACCAAAGTCCGCTATGCTATATCACGCGATGTCCATAATTAACAATTAGGTTGTGGAGTCTTTAGAGCCATACATTGCAAAAATACATCACAAGAATAAACTAAGGGCCAGCATTGCCTACTGGTAGTCTTTTAATACTTGATACTCTTTCTGGGCACTTGAACTCAACAAATCAAAGAGGCACATTGTATGAGAAATACCATGTGATATAATTAGAATTAATTCAAATTTTATCACATGGTACTTCTCATACAATTTGTCTCTTTTTTTTGTCTTATCATTGTACCACAGGCAACTGATAATTTTTAACTACTTTAACTTAACCCTCAGCTAAGCAATTTCAGAGCCTACAGTGAGCTCAACTTATTTATGGAAAAGCTACGTAAATGCAATCACCTTCCAGAGAAACCTCATTCATTGCAGTTATGGCATCATTGGTTCTTCCAAAATCTGGAACTGGCGGCCCCCCAGGATGACCAGGGATTGGCAATAACAAATCTGGATTAGCTCCATTTCCAGGCAAACTTTGTTCAGCTAGTAAATTATGACCTAAAAAAGAGATTAAGAAAATACATCCTCTCATGCTGGCATTTACCTGAAAATATATCATAGGGGCGGCAAATTGCCCTCAACGACATTAGGAGAGCAATTGCGCATCAATTCTTTTTCTTCGTTATATGGGTTCCTACACAGTCTAGAGATATTAACTGATGGGCAAAAGGATGATTTCCTAATCTTAAATGATTTCTTAGTTCTAAACTATAGGGGTAGGATATTTTCTTTTCAAGTTCTATCTTTTAACATCTCCAGCAACAGCCCAATTGAGAATCAATCAGCAGAGTGAAATCACAAAAGATTGAAATAAGCCCCCCTCTAATTAGCCCCTTCTCTATTAACCTCCCTAGCCCTAGGACCTCGAAAATTGAAAAGCCCCCCAGAGCTCAACTCAATTACACTCTTTTTTTATAACAACCAGTAAATTTGATTTGAAGCTGGCTGTTCCTATCTTCAGCCTGAAATGTTCTTAAACTTTTCTTAACTTTATAATGATTTGGAAGCCTGTTCTCGCTATCAGTTGTATTAATTGGTTCAAATGTGGACTCTCTTGACTATCTGATATATCTGTGTGCTGTCAATTTGCTTGTTTTGTAATTATTTTTCAGTCTCGTGGTCATTTTGTATGATTCTTATATTGACCTTGAAATGGTAAGCTTCAGTTTGTTCTTCTATTGTTCTTAAGATTTGGCAAAATCTGAGGCTTGTGTCCTTATAGAATTGTTCTTATAAGAAAAAGAGTGTAGAGCTTTTACAGTACACACACACAAATTGGCTTCAAGCCTAAAGTGAACCCATCAGTGCATTTATGACTCATACATTAAGGCCCCCTATTACTGTCTCAGCCTTTATAGGAAAAGTTGCCCCTTCCTGCATCCTGTTGCGATACGAGGGGCAAATCACTCCCTCGAAATCTCGTACACTTCTCCTGAAAATCCTATTGTTCTAATGAAAATCTCTTGAAAATCATTGGAAATCCTTTTGTTCTTGAAAAAATCTCGTACGCTTTGAAAGGAGGTGAAATGCCCCTCGGTGCGATATTCCTTGACAGAATTTCCTTCTAATAAAAAAATATATATCCTAAATAAAGTGATAAACAGCTCTAGGCCTTCTTTTGGACACTGCATGAGAAATCCTACTCACCATCTTTTTTCTTGTGAAAGCAGTGTAGAATCTTTCTCAAAACAAACAACTGCGTGGTATTCTGGCGGATAGCTTCACAGAAATTGTCAAAACCCTCAGACCCGCGATTTGTGATGAGGTCGATCAACATTTCATTTCTTCGAGTTCTCCGAACCTGGGACCGAATCTCTTCCTCGTCACCTTCGTCCAAAGCGTCACAGGATCTTAAAAAGGTGTACAGTTTATCTGGCTCAAGATTTTTAACTAGGTACTGCCTCAATTCTTTTAAAACTTCTAATTTCCAAGCTAAGTATAATTCCGCGATTTCTTCCTCGTCCATTTTGCCACTTGTCTTTGTCAGCGAAAATCTTGAGATTACCTAACTACTTCAAGGTATCACATTTATTCGTGGATTCGTCCCGCTTAGCAAATATCCTGAATAAATGACTAACTAACCCGTTTTCGAACAAAAATACTTTTTAAAACTTTGGGCCTCAACTTTCGAACCGGACTTTGGAAATTAGAATTACTAAGTTTACGTTACAACTGTGCATTACGAACGTCACAAAATTTTACGTAAATTAATTCATGTGAAGAAAATTTCCTTTTAAAGAGAAATTACAGTCCTTTCATTTAGAAGAAAGTTTCCTTATAAAGCCTTGTTTTAAGAGAAGTGAGAGTGCTTTCACTTAGCAAAAAATAGGATTAGAAGCTTTCGATAGTTAGTCATCACTGGTCAACAATGAATCAATCCGACTCTTGAATGGTCAAGAAAAAACTCGATGCAGTAGCGGTTTTAGGAACTGCGAGGCCTGGGGCCGAAAAAATTTGCGGGGCCCCTACCCCCGGTAAAACATTTGGTCCTAATATTTTTTTGCGTTTTCGTTACAGAGAGCTTGTAGAACTCAAATTTTAGCGAAGTCCGAACATAACGTTATTTCCAACATTAGAGTATAGTTAATATATTTCATTATGAAGGAGATATTTCTTTTATTTTATGGAAGGTGCCGTGCGGGGCCCCTTTTTTCTAGCAAAAGCGCGGGACCCGGGGCCATGGCCCCCCTAAAACCGCCACTGACTCGATGGCCCAATCCAAAAAAGATAAGCAAGAGAGAAGCTAAAGCAACCATAGAGTTCTATATCTTGCTCAATGTCATCATTCAGCAATCTTTTTGATTACCGCTTGGAGTAAATGAAAGCACTCCCTGTTTCATTTCCTGCACCGTTAATTCGACAACCAAATAAGCGATTACAATGCTTAATCGGTAAATCATCATTCGATTGTTGTTGAAGCAATCCCTTTTTGGTGTGTCATTGCCAATTTCTACCTTCAATCTAAATTTCGATTTTTTTGCGATCAACTCCTCAACAAACGGCTCCAGATACTTTTAAAATTGGAGAAATCCAGGCATAATGTTAGGAGTATCCTTGACTTCTGTGCATATAGCTCAGGAGGTAAGTCAAATCTATTAATCCGTTACTTTAGGGCTACACTCATTTTTTTATAAGAAACTATGCTAAATCTTCGTACCTAAGTTTCTTAGCTTTCACCAGAATTATGTTACGAAAAGTTTTCTTAACAAGTTTCTTAACATAAAAACCTAATTTTCTTTCATATACCGCCGCTTCTTTATTTTCTATCACTGCCAAACATGAATTGGATATTGAGAAGCAAAAATGTATGCAAATTTCATTGCAAACAGCTAAAATATCTTTATCATTGTAACCAAACTGAACTAGGAACAAAACCAAACACGAAAGAAGCTAATTTTCTCTTACAATAAGTTAAGAAAAATGTAAAAAATTTCTTAACTTTTTTGGTTCATACGAAATCTCCGAACAAAGTTTCTCCAGTTTTGAAAATCTGGCTCTACGGTTTCTTATTAACGGTTTCTTGTAAAAAAAATAGTGTAAAAAGGAGGCAACTAGAGAAAATTCATCAATTCTCACAATTTTGTTATAAAAATACGGTACCAATATTCGATGAAATTAATGCTACAGAAAGTAATTCTACACAATACTACATACACATCGGTGACAAATGTACTGAACAAGATCAAGTAGTGACAGCTTCAAAATCTGAACTTGAACCATTAGGGAATTTATATGATGGACCATGGGCAACTTTGATATTGGTATCACAGGGAGTCTATAGTTTGTTCCATTCTTGAATAATTCAGATACTGAAGCATCGTGCCAGACTCGAACCATAGTTAATATATTTGAATGGTTTGAAAGCCTTTTGTTTCATTTCCTTGTTTAAGTTTTGATGCTGGACTGGCCTTAACCGTGCACCTAGATTGCTTGAATTAAAAATGAAATCTATATATGATGAATTAAAGTGTTGCATATTTGATTATTTGCTGAAATATCCTCATATAATTATTCATCATTAAGAGTATATTGAACAAGTTGTAGAAAAGAAACATTTGGGTTCAGTTGCTCAACCATGCCAATTTAGAAGAAGCAATGATCAGACAATAGGCCTGTGCATTTTTACGATTGTAAAAAGTGAACAAAGACGTAACTAATGGCTCCCAAAACCATTCCATCCTATAAAAATGTTTAAGCATCAGTATCAAGTATACCGAGGGTTAGTGAACGTAACTCGGGTACCACACAAGTATGTTAATGAACAGCTGAACTAGGTGTGCTTTTATCTCTATATGGCTCTTCATCGTCCACTTCATGGTCCATCTCATAGAAAGCCTCATGGCCAAATACAAATATTGAAGCGACTTATGTGCCACATGATCCACGGATACCAGGAGTAGGTCAGCTGACTAAAACTTAAAAATTCATCTAAATACGTTTTACAAGAACAAAAATTGCGCATTGGTGACTTGTTGACTTTCTGTTCAAATCTAAAACAATCAAGTTACAATTGGCCAAAGTTGCATTTTGGACTATTTAGTATTTGTGCTGCAGGTTGCCACCGAAGAAAATTGGTTGGTTAACTCATTTTCTGGTATCTTTCAAGGTTGGGTAAAAATGATTTTGTTGCTTTGAAGGATTTTGGTTGAAAGATATGGGTCACAAAATAATTGGGCCAAAATTGTGCCCAAATTACTAAAAGCTTTTATCTATTTGACTATTATTTTGGTTAGGTAATTACCACTTGGATTTTTTTGAAGGCAGGGTAAATACAAAAAATTATCATCATTGTGTTTCTCTCTAGTACCAAATTGATGCATGAATAATAAAAGGTCCGTTATTAGTTCACAGGAGATACTTTTCGGGGGGCAAAATGCATATCATGTATCAAATTGTTCGAATTCAACTCTTTAGGTAGTAGCCAAAGAAGTCTTAATATCTAGATAGGAAGTAGTTATATAAATATTGGCTTTGGGTTTCCTGCAACTGCAGTCGACTAATTCATGAATTATATCATCTTGGGAGTATTTGGTAGTTTGCGGGACTCTGAAGGACTTTGTACCGCCGATTTAGCCAAGCTAAGGTGAGTTCTTGTAAAACAGTACTAAAATGGCGTTTTGATCTAAAATGAAGTGCATGTCCTCAAAAAAGTGTAAAAGTTCTACGTGAATAATTTCTAAACATACAGTGATAAAAGATAATATAAAAACATGCAACTAAGTCGGAAAAAATTAATTGGTACTAAATGCATTGAAAAACTAGAATTGATGTGATTTATGCTTAGAAAAATATGACCCCATAGTGACAGTTTCTCCTGATGGACCCAATGCCTGGGGGTTAAGTCTATTTTGATGAAGCCAGAAATAGCATTGATCACGGTAACAAATAGCACTGATGATGGTAAGAAATAGCACTGATCAACGCAACGGATACGATAGGCTACGGTAAGAAATAGCATTGGTCATGGAACCAATATTTGGCATGATTTCATCTTACAACGAAAATTGTAAGGTTCGAAACTGTCTTTTATCTTTTCTCGCTGGGTCTTACTTTTCATAGCAAAACAATTTTAATCTAAATTGACAAATACTCCTGGCATTTGAAATAAAATGTGAACTACTAGCTACCATTAAAACTTAAAATCTAGAATTTACTGAATTAATCAAATGCCAATTTAGGCATACCTAAATGATTAAAGAACAAAAACAAATATTTAGCATAATATCAGCTCTATATACATTTCTTAGATTTTGCCAATATGGGCCTAGATCAGGCCATTAGTTAATTAGGCCTTATACAGTTTAAAAACCCATCGTAGAAGTTGGGAATGCATTTCGTGCTGAATCGTTTCAAATATTGTTAGTTCGTTGCGAATCGAATATTGTTAGTTCGTTGCAATGCCTATCTTTGCTAATCGATCATTAATCACGGTCTCTTCGATCGTGGTGAGTCGTGCCACAGTTTCTCGAAACGTTGCACATTTCTCTCAAAGCATTTGATATCATTAAAATTCAAAGCGATTATTTCCGCACGATCTTTTGGTACCCTAAGTGCATAAATCCCGCATACCTTAGCGTTTTAATATTCGATATTGATTGTTTTTATAAAAACCGGCCAAAACGCATGGGAGGCTAAGAATATCGACTCTAAGTCTCCCTAGTTTACGATAATACAATATCTAAACAAATTATAATTTTGTGAAAATTTGAAATATAAAATACTAACTTTAATGACGAGTCCATATTTACAAGTCCATAACGAAGGCCAAGAGACAGCAAGGTTCGATGATCTTCAAGAATCTAGTTTGGCCGACGTTTAACTGTCTTCTGGGATATCTAAGAGCAGTCCAAGAAAACAAAACCAGCTTGAAACGTGTATAAAAATACAACGAATAATTCCAACTGCTATTTCTAAACGGCAAACTTTGGTTTTAGGCCACCTGCCAATATTCTCCAATAATAATTTGTTGTCTTACATTCATCAAAGTATAATTAGAGGACGGTATCAGATATGCCAAAGTTTGTTCCTTGGACGAGTTTTAGCAGAAACTTTGATTACTTGTTGAACGTAATTCGAAAACAGCACTGTAAATGCGTTTTGGGACATTGTCGTGCTTGTTTGATACTGTGTCGTAAACGCATTTGTAAACATCAAACCATTGCTCAATTTTTCTTTCATTTGAATCCTTCCCATAATTCTAGATTCTCGGCGTTTCAGCCATTTTATTGACTATAATTAGAGCTACCATGGTGCTGTAGGACAACAATGCTTCATGTTCAACACACCGAAGATTCTGATGACTGCGGTGAAGTTGACCAACCCCCAAGACTACGCTTAGGCGAGTCTGGAGACGGCGTTAGAAAACTTGCAGTAGCAGCAGGGTCCTGGGGGGATATGCTTTGACCTGGTGACGAAATGTATGTACCAGAATGCGCGGAAGGTGGCGTTGGGAACTGGTGCTGCATAACTGATTGTATACCCTCGCTTTGGAGCTCCTGCAATTGTTTTTCATTTATATTTCTGAAATGGAAGTCATTTGGGCCCATTTGCATATTGTGAGAATGAGACACAGTGTTCAACGAATCGATTTCGTCCGCTGACACGACAAGCGGGCGGTAATGCCCCTTGTGTGCGTCTTTTGAGTGACGGTGATTGTGTGAGAGCTTCGGCCGCGCCGAGCAATTATTCCGCGAGGAGAAATTTACGTTGACGTCGTTAGGCCCAATTGAGGCACTTGGCAAAGTAGTGTTGACATACATGGAGTTGTCCGAGTGCATGGCCGATTGCTGGCAACTCTGTGGATGCATGGGTGTTTCCCCGTTCACCCAATTCGAGGGTAAGTCTTCGAAACATCCCTGGGTGTCGAATAACGAAAAACCTTCGATAATGTCCTTGTCTGATAGTACAGGCAGTGCCCCTTTGTAGTTATCAGAAGATTTTAGAACTGGCATTTTCATGACGCGTTGCGATGGCACTTCTGCACAGGAAGACGATAATGTAGGTGGCATTGACACTGGCTGAGAAATTGGCATACCTCGAGGAAAATTATTCAAATTCGCCGAGTTGATTTGCTTGTTGCTCAAAGCATATGTGTTCATTTTAGCTCGCACCGGCTGCTGCATCGCCTTACTGCATGACTTGCGCTTTCTTTTCGGTTTCATGTGTTTATCCACGGCATTCGTAGTGAACCCTTGAGAGTGTGAGACTTTAGGGGCGATATTATTCATTTTGGGCCTAATCATGTTAGGCGGGGATGTCGTACATCGTGGTGGAGTGGGGTGGCCGTGGAGATGAATATTCGGGGACTTTTGGCACTCTGGTGATGTAGATCCGGGAGCTTTTGGAGGAGAATTGGCACCAATGGTCCAGTCTGATATTAATTCAACGATGTCATGATGGCCTCGTTCGCGTGCAATTTGAATGGGAGACTGGTCCATGTTATCTGCAACATTGCGATTGGCGAAATTGAGCAGCAATATCTTGGCCGATCGAAGGCTGCCTTCACGTGCTGCGAGGTACAATGACGTTTGGCCCTGAGGGAATAAAGACAACAGCGGTTTAAAAATAAAACCTCGAATCAATTTTTTTCAACAACCAAGCTGTGTACCATGTGTCACAAAAACCCAAAGAACTATCTGCCCGCATATAAAACCGAGACAAAAATGTAATGCAAAATAAACGATGAATATCGTAGGCCTCCAACAAGTAATCATGAGAACATGATTGGCAATTCTAGGATTTTCCTTACCTTGTTATCAGCAGCATCTACTTTGGTGCCATTCCTGGTTAAAATCATGGTTGCAATATCGTTGTCAACAGATACAGCCCAATGTAAGGCAGTTCGTCCTGGAAATTAATGAATACTTATCAGTTACTACAATTATTGATGATTCAAGTTCATACTGCAAATCAAAAATAACCTCTTCTTTTTAGCCTAATTTCGAAACTAGATTTGCATCACTTGTGAATTCGTACCGTTACTTTATTATTGTGGTAGATATCGGGGAAGTCCGGTACATAAACACAGTATACCTTCCCATGTCTGGAAACCATCTTCCAGTTGCAATTTCAATACGAATACGAATATCAAGTGTCTATCGACAGCAATTTTTGACGAAATATCCACCTCTAGACTAAGAGTATGAACTCGTTGCTAAATCGTTACGGGCTCGTATCGTATTGTTTCCATTAGCGATGATATTTCAAAGAGGATCACTTACCTTGGTTATCAACAATGTTGACTTTAGCTCCCGTGTTGATAAGATCCTCGACCATGGAATTCACTTCGAATCGACAGGCATCCATCAGAGGGGTACTGCCGTCATAGCTTTGGGCATCAATGATCGTCGTGCGATGTTTTATCAACAGCTAGAAATATATAAACGGTTGATAAATGTTGGATAATGAGTAAAATAACTTCACACGAACAGGACTCGTGCCCTCGACTTTCGACTTTGCACATCAGCACCTTACCACTGAGTTATCTATGTCATGAATACTTAGTTCATCATTTGAAGTATTTCGACTCATTCCCAAACCAGAGTCCTTAAAATTCTTTTTACCCTTCCCACGAGTAACATTTCCAGAAACCAAGATTCTACCTTGTAAAGGTAAGGTTAAATCCCTAGAACTTTATTTTTTCATACAAAGACATAACTTATTTTTACCAGTAGGCCAAAATAACCATTACAAAGACTTCAATACAGCTAGAATTTACTACGTACATATTAAGAGGCACTTTCAAACCATTTGATAAGATAATGGTTGAATCGTTTCTAGTTTGTCATAACCTTCTTCTGGTCAATGATTTTGAAACAGTAATGTTTCCCCAACTCTGTTCAAAACCAACACGAAGAAAGTAATTCAATTGCAATTACAAATAAGTAGACAGTTACACCTACCTTGAAAGCACCGATTGCATCAGCGGTGACTGATAAATGCAGGGGGGTCCTTCCATGCAGATCCCTCGCATTGGCATCAGCACCACTAACGAGAAGCCTCCGCAACGCTTCCATGTTGCCGTGCCTCGCAGCCAGGTGAAGAGGGGTCTCTCCCTGCATATCAGTTCTAGCAGAGTGATTCGCACCATTTGCCAGCAAACTTTCAACCTGTGAATTTAGAAAAGAAATACAAAAAATTCACTATTATGACTTTAAAAATGATTCAAATATTGAATTATGTATACGAATGAACTTTATAAGGGAAAAGATACTTAATTTGAATAAGAATATGAAAGAAATATGCATTCAGGAAAAGGCTTCTGCTGACCTCCTGTTTATCCGACATGATTCTAAATCTCGCTACTAAAATGCTTAAGATGTTTAAGAAAGATGTTTAAGAAACGAAATTTATGTTAATTTCATGAGGCAACTTATTTAAGTCAATTTTCAAGTGTTTATGCAAGATGAACATAACTATGCTCTATTTTTATATCAAAATGTCTATCTGACTTGACTTTTAATTTTTAAACAGTCCTAAAAATGCAGCACTGATTATGTCCATAAACCGTATGGGACAAGCAAAACTATTTGAATACAATAATCATCCACAAGTGCCGAGGCCAGTAAGTTTTGGTAAAATAATCTATGGAATAAATCTTTCAGGACACAAGAGATAAAACATAAATTGAAATGCTCATCGGAGATCATGATCATAACAAAGAGTAATTGCTGTTAAACACAGAGCAAAACATTACTCGTTGCCCTTGAAACGTAATTAGGAGAATAATATCTTTTTCAGGGAAACAAAATCGTTATTTTTCAAGACAATTGGATAACAAAGTTAGTTAAGCTTACCACTGCGCCTTCAGCACTGTCTTCACTATCTTTATCATCGTCGTGAAATATTTCCTTAAAATCGTTTGTCGTCCTGCAAACAGCTACATGCAAAGGGGTCAGTCCACCTGGGCCTCTCACGTCAATATCAGGGTGACAACCATTAGATACAAAAGGCCCCTGTGGAGGAGTCAAGCCCACGTGCCTAGAGTCAGCGGCTTCTCGGTGGAGACTGGTCCATGTTCTATCATCTGGTATTTGCTTACAGCCATCCAATGAAGAGTCTAGGCAGACCATTTTTTGATCACGAATACTTGACGGACTTGGCGGTGTGTCCCATGAACACGAGGCTGATGCTATTGATTCTGCCGAGGAATGGTCACTTATTTTCATTGACCTGAAACAACAAACAGCAAACATATGTCAATAGGAAAGCTATATAACAACGCACCCTACAAATAAACTTATACTTGAGGAGATTCCTTTCAAAACTTTTCTACAGAGGCTGATAGGTTTAAGGACATTAATTTGATATAGCTAGCTGTTTTTGGATTTTATTAATGAAAATGAAGTCGAAAGTGGGAATTCAATTTTTCCCACTAGATGTAATATTTTGCTTACTCACGTTAATATCAGGGAGACAGCCATTAGATACAAAAGGTATCTGTGGAGGAATCATGTACTATACTTAATTATGTACTATATCATGTATACTATGTACTATGCACTGTATTGCTTCCTCAGCCTTATAATGTGTACCAAACATTTTGTGTTATTCAAGATAGAATTATTTGAATTTTCTTACTTCATGCTATACTCTTGTCCAACGGGCTCAGACCGATCTGTGCTGGGTGGGTTTCGCCTCTGGTCTCCATCTGATAATACAAAGCCTTGAGGGATCCAAAGTCGACTCGTGCATTTCTTAGCTCCAACTAAGACGGTGAAAAACACAAGTGGCACACTGACACAAATAAGCAGGATCCACAAGGGGGCCAAGGGTGGATCTTCAACCCCAGTCTTCTCTGGGGGTCTCTTCATCTCTCCCTTCACAGAGTACATTGGGATGTTTGACTTAAGTGTTCCTTTCAGCTGAAGAGCTCCAATATAATTCGCAACCTGGAAAAAACAAAAGGCGAATAAAAGGCTTTATCTCATATAAATTATAATTTTCTTTGCATGTTTACGTTGTACTACAGTTTTTCTCTTGTATCAAGGTTTCTTTCAACTTCTATGTTTGTTAATATGGAGAAAATAACCTCAGCTGCTCAAGTTATTTCCGAGGTTTTTCAGTGAGTTTACTTGCAAGCTCCTGTTTATAAGAGAGGAAAATATTCTCACTTGGGCTCTTTCAATCTTGCACAATTTTCTTAAATTTCAAACGTTGATTTTTGTCACAATTTAGCAATGAATATTTCTATATCTAGATTTAAAGTATTCTACTAATAAATTGTGTCGAACTGAATTATGAGAGTTTTAACGTATCGAAGACCACTTTTAGGTGATGTTTTAGTTGTATTTCCACATACCTGATAAACATTCTGGAAGCAATCTTTCTTGCATTTCTGATTATCCACTCCAAGCAAAACCTCAGTTTTATTCTGTTTATCACTTCTTCTCACCCTGCGATGAGTCAACAAAGAGAACAAAGTCAGGGATCGTCGGACCCGAACACTTTCTTCGTTCGAGTCTATCGCCCTGATGAGTTCCTGGCCATTCTCGTCTTTAAGGATGAAGACATGCGTCCCCAGCTTGATGCTCAAGATTCTTTGGAATGATAAAGAATTCTTCCTCACTTCATCTTCGGAAGCCAAAAGAACAACTCGGATCATTCCGGGTAACTGTAAAGAAATAGCAAAAAGATTAACAAAGTCGTGACTTATCCATGCGAGCTTCACTTTACAAAGCTTCGCTTCTACGTATCCAATAAACATATAATACGGTAGTTCTATACCAACAGCAAACAATTTGTTGTTCTTTTGACCGTGGCCTACACCACCAACTATGATGCCTGGTCCGCGTGTTGATGAATCTGCATTTAGCTTTCAGAAACAAACAAAAGAATATTGAACCCAAACAACAAGGTCAGCCAAAGATGTATACGACCTTGAGAAGAATGGTTTGACTTTTTCAAAATTCCTTTCGCATCATTTGAAATAGCCAAACCTTACTTTTGGTGTATCATACATATAATCGAAATACGTAGTTTACAATCTGTTGAAAAAAGACCAATTTTCGTTTGGTGAAAAATCAAGGGGGAAAATCAGTTGAATAAATGCATACCAGTTTAGACTTGCCACGACTACACTCGAGGTTATCATAGCCACACTGAGGGTTATTACATTCAGGATTGCAGACGCCATTTCCATAATTATCAGTGCAAAACAGCTTGTATCTGCAAAGATTGAAAAATAGATTTCTTTTAAAATACATTTCCTGAAAAGTGAGTAAGAAAGGTATAGAGATAGTAGTTGCAAGTTGTTCCTGTCGTCTTCTCAAAATAAAATACAATGTCCTTGCAGATTTCTGGTAACAACAAACAGGGTTAAGTCCAATTTGTGTTACAATTCAAACAGAAAGATATAAAACCAAAAGCCGGAACAATCAAACCAAAAGTTGGGACAGTGCTAAAACACGACCTGCAAAAATGGAACAAATATTGATATTACACAATGCGAATATTTCACCCCAATTTACAAGGCTTTTTCAGAGCTTCAGAGCTTGGATCAAAGTGAATATTAGGTTAATTCCATCCCTGAAGAAGCCCTAGAGAAGCCTTATATATCACAAGTAAAACAAGCGAAATAAGAAGGAAAAAGACTTCGTATTGACATTCAACTCTGAGTTTAAAGTTCTCTAAATCATCTCGCATACAAAATAAAAATTGCAAATGGGCAACTGTTACGGAATATTTCGAGAAAATTGGTGAAGAAGTATTCCAGAGGAGTTTTTAAAGAAGAATTCCATTATATCAAAAACCTAAAGTTTGCCATCGTCTACTACTCGTGTTTCTGCTTTTCATTTCCGATTTTCACTTCGAGGCAAACCTCGATGTCCTATACGAAATCCGTTATACATGAACTCACTATTTCATAAGAAATCTAAAATATCAATAGCTAAGGGTAAAATTCATTTTACCTGCAGGGCTCTGATTTCTGGCAATCATGTCCATCAAACAAGCAGCCAGGGTTATTGCATCGCTTGTCACACACCCCATTTTTGAATTTACCCCAGCATTTGACCCCCATCGCCGTGCAGTTGGCCCAAGGATCGACACCGAGAGAGCAATCTGTACCATCCCATTGGCATTCTCTTGTATTGCACTTTTGCTGAAAACAAAAGAAAAAAAGGTTAGATTCTTGTAGAAACAGTGCACATTTTCATACAGCATATCAAAAAAACAGAGAAGAAAAGGCGAAAAAATGAACAGAAAAGACCAAAAGATTGAACTTTGGGTATGGAGAAGACCCGTAAGGATACCATGAAGATTGAGAAGATCAAATGAATGGGTATCAAAAGCCAAATCAAAACAGAAATATCACCATTGGAAAGCATCAGAAAGAGGCAAATAACCTATCATGGCCACATGAATAGGGCATCTATTCAGAGCAGTGAAACATTAGTTGAATTTTCCCTGGTAGGGATTTTTTCTAACCGAGCGATCTTTTTAATGAACATCTTATCAAATTTTTAGATTTCCAAATTTTAGATTTCTGAATTACTTTTCGCCAAGTTTAAACTTTAAAATTAGATTCTATTGATAGAAGTCATACACACTAAAAGCAAGCTAAGAAAACTATACGCAAGAGCTTCAAATGAAAATTTAATGTAAATAATGTGGAACGATGTCTATCCCTATTAAACTTTACTCATGTTTTCAATTATTTCATTAATTAGAAAGTTGATAACGATCGAATATTGCTCGAAAATTTTTGATATTCATAATAGCTACATGTTTATCTTCAGCAAAAAATAGGAAAGAAAGAAAATGCTGTTTTACGATGTCAAATTTTGCGTGTCACCATCAAACACTCTCCCCGACACGCTGTATTTCCTTCAAAACATAAACATTTACGTTCTATGTTTATGTTTACTACCAATACGCATTGTAAGTTATGCATTATGTTCATAAACACATTTCTGTTTACATATTTGTTTTTATTTTGATAATAACTGATCACGCCACTTCGAAGAATAATAGTATTGAGAAGTATGCACGATACAAGCCGTCAAGGATGCAAAACGTATATTCATTTTGTTGGGAAGTTTTTTGGCCAATTTATCGAGAAATTATAGAATCGAAGGGCAAGGAAGTTCAACTTGGGTTGTTACAGTTGCCCGTGGACAAAATACGGTTGTATCTCCGGATTTTAACCAAGAGAAAGTTTTCATTGTCATTAGTTTGAAATTTTGAAAATAGTTTAATTAAACATAAAATTTGAAGCAATGAATTACAAGTGACGTTCATCTGTAGGTGTTGAATTTAATTACTATTAAACAACATTTGCACCATTACAAGACTAAATGAACTTGTCTTTATAGTCTTAACATTACTCATAAAACTTTGAGTTTAAACTTTAGTCTTTAATTTACGGCCTTCAGATAAGCATTGTTTCCCTTAGGTCGTGTAGACACAGCTGTTACGCCCTATTGTATTCGCGGAACTCAAGTCAGCCCAAATTTCCGCGACAACAGACCTCGCGCACTGATTTTGCAAATTTATAAGTTTTTTGAAAATAAATTTCAGGTACTTAAAGATTGAGAAATGTTTGAAGTTTAGCATCATTTAATAGATAAAACCCTATTTAACACACCTGTTTAGTTGCTGTTTTAATTCCTTCTTTCTTTTACGAGAAAAAAAATAAAATTCGAGTAGTGTTTTCGACATTTTTTCGGCCTAGGCCGAAAATCGAGCCCAAACTTTTGCTCGGGGCTTCTAAACGAAAAAAGATAATTATTCCATATTTTCAGCATAATTTAGCTTGAAAACGAGGCTTTAATGATACCCCTGGCCCCCTGTTGGCTATGGCTACCAAGCTATGCCAACGTGGTTTTTAAAAGTTCAACGAGCCCGCACAGTCAAACGGTCTTTCAGCATTCGGGGGGCCAGCGATTTATTTGTTCCTTATTAAATAAGCTTTCATTTGAAAGTTTAATTGTGCATTTTTAGTCATTCTGGCAAGAGCCCCAGCTACTTTTAGGTGCCCCATTGGAGCAAAAACAGGGCAAAACCGCGTGTCTCGTTGTTGCTGCTGCGCAGCAACACGCAGCGTCCACCCGTTTCTACGTTGAGAAATCGTAATGGAGGACAAGTTATCGGAAGCAGGCCTTTCTGGTGAACGTTTTCAGAGGTTTTGGACAATAAATATATATCAAATGTATCTTATTATGTTTTCTTAACCATTATTAAATAATAATTGAACGACTTACCTCCTTTTGAGCTGAGTTTTAGCGATGCGGTCGGTTATCATTTTGTGAATTCTGTTGTCGCGCTTCGTAAAAACTGGTGAGGTCAACTTGAAAATTTGTTTTAAATTTCCATGTTATGTTAAACGCAAATATTTAGACTAATTTTAATAGACAATTCAATGTTGAGTCTTAATCTGTTTTCAGGTTTTTTGTATCTTAAATATAACTAAAGCTACAATGAAATTTCTGCAAGGGATAGCAAAACGGGCCTAAAAGGACTTGACTTCCCGGTCGTAACAGCTGTGTAGAGTACTTATTTTTCAATGATATCCTATAATTATTTTATGATATTCTTAATTGTTGGTATTCTACAAATTGAATTTAGTATAATGAATTTAATCTAGAATGAGATTCGATTTATTGAATTGAATTATATAGACGTAGGAAAAAGAAATAGCACCAAATCTAAATATAGTCTATGCAAAAAGAAGTGGGGGAATAGCAACAAATCTAAAATATAGTCGTTGTAAAATAGAAGAAGAAAATAGAAACAAAATCTCACCAAACATTGGCCTCCGTCAAATCTTTTCGAACAATCACTGTAAGGGCATTTTGTATTATTTACAGCCTTTATCTTCTCACATAGGTTGCCAGTGAATCCAGCTGTGAAATCATAAAAAAGAATTCAATTCAACGAACACAACTTCAAAATACAATTTATTGTTGAAACAAATTAACACTTTTCATTGGCCTCCAATATCTGTCAAAACTGCCCGGGAACGATGGCAAAGTCTGGAGCACTGTAGAAATATTTTTTAGGGTATGGGTGCAAATTCATCTTTTTCTCATTTCATCTTCCTCTCCATTTCTTAAATCCCAACCCTTGATTAAGAATACAAATAAGAATCATAAATTTACCAGAACACGAAACACTGCGATTGGTCATGATAGGTTGGTTGCACAACAGAGAAACCTGAACATTAAGTTGGCCTAACATTTGTCAATCATTAGCCTCTTCTGACCAAAAATATCTCATAAATATCTCTACCTTTACATTGGCAAGTGAAACCATTGATGCCATCCACACATTTCCCAGAATTATAACAAGGGCTTGAAGCACACTCGTCAATATTCAGAGAACAATTCTTGCCTTCCCATCCATTTTGGCATTTGCACTCGTACCCAACAGGCTTATCCACACACGATCCATGCACGCACGGATTGGCAATACACGCATCAACGTTATACTCGCAGTGCGTGCCTGAGAAACCAGTCTGGCACTGGCAGTCGTACTGGCCGTTATTCATGATACACTTGGCGTTATTCTGGCATGGGTTATCCCTACAGGTTCGGACGAATCTTGAGCAGTTCTTTCCACTGTAGCCTCGAGGACACAAGCAAGTATAGTTGTTAACACCATCAATGCAAGAGCCTTTGATGCAGGGGTTTGTGAGACATTCGTCTTTGTTTATCTCGCAGTTGTCCCCGACAAACCCATCCTTACAGATACAAGCGTAGCTTCCCGCTCTGTTCAAACACTTTTGCGTACCGTAATTATGGCATTTCCCCTGCAGACATTCATCAAAGTCAATGTCACATCTTGGGCCGGTGTAGCCTGATGGGCACGTACAATGATACCATTGCTTACTGCTAGTGCAGGTGCCACCGTTATAACAGGCACCAACGTGGCAATAATCGTGTTGTCGCTCGCAATTTCGGCCCTCAAAGCCAGCTCTACATTTACACAGATAGCCGTTGATGACATCAAGGCAAGTTCCTGAGTTCATACAGGGAGATGAGGCACATTCGTCGATGGGCATGTTGCAGTTAGGTCCTGTGAATCCTGCTCGACAGGTACATGAATATCCATTGATTAAATCAGTGCAAGTTCCCCCGTGGTAACAAGGGTGGGAAATACACTCATCAATGTTAGTCTGACAGTGAGATCCAGTAAATCCGGGGGTACATTTACAAAAATGGCCAAACGATGCATCCATGCAAGTTCCGCCATTTTTACAAGTGACACCACTGGCAGCAGCTTGTGCACATGAAACTCGAGGAACGTCACAGGTCTTTCCAGTCCAACCAGGCTTGCAGGCACAGCTGAAATTTGCTCCAGTTTGAGAACAAGTAGCGCCGTTCTTACAGACGTTTTGCTGACACCAGTTTATGTATTTCTCGCAGTTCACCCCTTTAAAGCCAAAAGGACATTCGCAGACGTAGCTCCCAATTTGGTTGTGACAGCGGCCCTTGTTTCTACAAGGTGATGAACGGCATTCATCAATTTCTTTAGTGCATTGTTTTCCTGTGTATCCGGATGGACATTGGCAGGTGAATGAATTGATGCCATCTATACATCGGCCACCGTTAAAACAGGCCCTGTAAAATATGGAGACAATATAAAACAGCAGTTAAGACGAGCCTATAAGAGCGACCACAAAAGTCTCAAATACCGTGGAGCCTAGTTAATACAGCCATTGTTGGGAGAAAACAATAGGCCAGAATAAAGAGGTGTCTGCAATGACGCTCTCTTTTTCATAAGACGTGTATGTCTAGGAACAAAAAGGTGGTGATCAGGCAGATCTCAACTATTTAACTTATCAATCAATAAACCTTCAATTAGCTACAATTTATAACTATTGTTCACTTGACATTGGAACTAAACGTGGCTGCTTCAAAGGTTCGGTATATCTTTCTCGTCTAGGTTTCAATAAACAAATGAAAAATACGACAAAGAGATAAGACAGCACAGGTAATTGAAATAAAAGGGGGAGAAAATAATAATTACCCAGCATAGCAGTCATTGACATCTCGATTACAGTTCCTGCCTGTGTAGCCGTCATCACAGAGACAGTGATAGCCCAGCTCGATATCCGTACAATTGCCGTGAACACAGGGGTTGGAGGAGCATTCATCGATGTTATACTGGCAGTAATTACCGCTGTATCCTTGTCTGCAGGCACAGGTGTAGCCAGATGGGATGCTAATGCATTTAGCGTTATTCTGGCACTGGTGGTAAATGCAGTTGTTATTAAGTGTTTCACATCGTTTACCTAAAAATGATACAAATTTATATATCGTATACGCGCAAAGCCTGTATTTCAGTTTACTGAAAAAGTGCTTGATAAATTATAAAGCACTATGTTTATATATCAAGAAGACAAGACTTTAAAGATTGTTCATCCCGATTGTTGAAAGGCAGACAGGAATGGTAGAATCTGATAAACTTACAAGAGGCCTTTAAAATGAAAATGAATGGAACAATTTTATATGTAGGGTCTTACCTGTAAATCCCGGTGCACATGCGCAGTCGTAGTATCCTACTCTATCGAAACAAGTCCCTGAGTTTAAGCAAGGGCTGGAAGCACACTCGTTGATTTGAGTTTCACAATGCACACCGGTGTAGCCAAGTTTACAATGACAAATGAACTTGTCAATTCCGTCAACGCATTTTGCACCATGCTGACATGGATTTGAGGCACATTCTTGAATGTTGACTTCGCAATTTACGCCTGAAAAAGAGGTTAATGAAAGTAAGTTAGACTGAAATTTGTTAAATTCGCTTCAATTATTGAAGCAGTGTATCTTATAAGGTAATAAACAGAGTGAGGTTGAGCAGAATGACTGATGATCGCAATAGTATGGAACTCCGCGTAACAGCATTTGTTGTCTTCTTTGTGTGTTACTAGATACACAGTGTTTTTGACATTGTCCTGCCTTCTATAAGTCACAGAATTTGAAGATGCATGCGGGTAATAGAAAACTCCGGATAATCGTAGATATAAGTATAACGACAGAAACCTGCACAATTACTCTTAAAATACAGGAATAAACTACTTGTTTCTACAAACGTTAATTTACCACCGCAAATAATAATGTTTCATCACTTTTTATCAAGTTTTCCACATTTTTGATGGATCGGATAACAAAAAATTACGGGTAAACGAAGGATCGAAAAATTGAAGAAGTACTGTATTACAAATTCCTTTTATAAAGAAAAAACTACGTCTGTTTCTACATCATAAAGAGGCCACACTCACTCGAGGCTCAGATCATTTATCTATACCATAATACGGGGACACAATAGGAGGTGATAACTGGACACAATACAGGGACACAATACGGGGTGTAATAAGGGGCAAAAACGATAATGAAATAATATCAGAAAATTACTCACCACTATACCCTGCTCTACAATTACATCGATATCCACCGAGCAGATCCATACAGTTTCCATTCTTACAGGGATTTTTATCACACTCCTTCACGTCTTGATCACATTTCTTTCCGGTGAACCCAGGAGGACAGATACACAAATATCCGTTGATCTGGTCAACGCATCTCCCACGGAAACATGGGTTGGTTAAACATTCATTTATTTGCTTTTCACAGTTCACACCCTCGAATCCTGGCCTGCATTTGCATGTGTATTTGTCTAGGCCATCAACACAAGTGGCATTGTTCTTGCAAGGCTTTGGTAAGCAGTAATCTATTGTATGTTCGCATCTTTTACCAGTGTAACCTGAAGTAAGATTTAAAGAATCACTATCTATTTCGCACAAATCCGAAGCTTCAGCAACTATAAATCTATAGGACAGGCATAACTATCCATTACACACTTATATCTGCTATGTAGACGTTACAATCCGGAATGAAGGGGGGTTGATTTTAACAGGGAAAAGTGTTTTATGGATTCTAAAATGGCTCCAGTTGTCCCCATACCTCCTACTTCTCGGAGAGCATGATAATTGGCTTTTCCCTTCGCCCATTCATTTTGGTTAAATAATGAAAGTGCAGCCAGAGTTCAAATACAATAATTTTGCACTACATATCACTTACGCTTTCAAAAATTCTGAAAATAGTGACATATAAGTTGATCAAGAGACAATTTAAAGCGGAAATACACGTCTTATCTCTCGGGTCACTTTACATACTACCGTGGTTCTCACTCTCCCACTTGTTTGATACTGTTTTTTCACACATAAACATCGACTCTCGAATCTCCACTCTGTATGTTCAGATAAGCATAATTTGTCTTCTGGGTGGACGAGATATAATTAGCAAAGTCATTCACATTATGAGTCTTTTATTCCAACTTGGAGTAGAATATCCAGCTTAGCAATAACCTTCACAAACCCAGTGATTCGCATCGCAGTGTCACTCGACCAGTGGAAGCAACTTTCCTCCTTGTAAACAAGTTGTCTTGACCGAGCTTGCCTCAAATAGAATTCTAACGTAACTAGAAATTCCCTTGAATGTAACCCTAGTCTAAGGGTCATCGTCTCTCCATGTAAATAGGCCCTTAAAACCACAGTTAAGAATAAGGACATACTAATTAATGAATATACATACCCCACTTGCATCGGCATCTATATCCATTGATCTCGTCAACACACTGACCATTAGGGCTGCATGGATTAGGATTGCACTCATTTATGTTTGACTCGCAATTCTTCCCTGTGTACCCTGCCTGGCAGGAACACGTGTATCTGCCAATGTCATCAATACACGAGCCATATTGACACGGATTAGATGAGCATTCATTTATCAGTATTTCACATCTTTGCCCTATAATAAAACATGGTTAATACCTCGACATAGGCAGTAGATGGGATTTGGGTTTAATGGCTGGCATTGCTTAAGGGAGACAAAATTGTCTGAAATGCCTGCGAGCGAGTGATAAATTACTATAGAGATGTATTGAGCTGTTTTTAATCACACAAGGGATGCAGTCATGTAGCAGGATTTCTTATTTATAGTCACGTTACTATGATATGCTAATCCATGTTAAATAATGCGTTATGTAACTTCCATCTGCATCTTTATATAGGCATGTTTATATTATTTATCATCAGTCAGTTTAATAACTCGATACGTAACTCAGCGCAGGAAGTTCTACGTCGATGTTCCCATGGACAGAGCTCTTGCAATACGTATCTTTGCCTTGTTTTAGAGCAAACTGGTTATAAGAATTCGTTTATTCTCTTTCTGATCTGTTAATCTGTTATGTTCAACATGAAAAGCAAGTAGTTTTAATTTCTAAACAATATTCCAGATTTTTCTCACAATCATAATAACTAGCCTTGATAAAAACTTGGCAGTGCCATGAAGATGATAAGGGAAGTAAAAAAAGCTGATTTTCCCACCTGCATACCCAGGCTTGCACTTGCAATAATAAGATCCATTGGTGTTGAAACACTCGCCATCGTGATAACATGGGTTAGATTTAGAGCATTCGTCAATGTCTATGTTGCAATTTTTTCCTTCGTACCCAACATCGCAATAACATTTGTGCAGGCCAATTTCGTTCGTTTTACATTTTGCATTTGGTCCACAAGGATTAGGGAGGCAGCTGTCGTTGTACTGGCATGTCAAACCTAGATGGCATGAAAAAGGCAAGCATGATATCATAAACAGGGCTAATAAATTAATTGCAAAGAGCAAGTGATCACCCGGGATTTTCAAACCCAACGCTGTCTAGAGTCAGTGGCGTAGCTAAGGTGTTTGGGGCCCTTAGTGAATAGGGAGGTCTTGGGCCCCTTGCCAGTACGTTTTTCAGTTGGGGGCCCCATATCCGTGGGGGCCCTTAGTAATTCGCCCTAAAGGTAACCACTGTCGGCTACGCCACTGTCTAGAGCACGTTATTATACTAGTAAGCAAAGAAGTGCCTTCAAAATGCGCCAAATTCTGTGTAGAATTAGCCCAAAAATAGAAGATAATTGGGCCATAATTTCCCATACATTGATAGAGATTTGTGGTTTAACTTAAAATTTTAAAATGCAACTCATCCCTTGAAATTCACTTGGCTTTCTTCTCAATGAAAGACAGGTATATCTTGATATCCCTTGCCAGTGGCAGATTTAGAAGGGTGCGGTTTGGGATAGAGTAATTACCCCCCTCCCCGTGCTAAAGATTTTTTTTGGGATCTGCCCCTGCCCCTTGGAAGAGAAACTTTCTGAATAAGGTATGAAAATGGGATAGCAAATATACATTGGAAGCAGCTTTGGAAAATAAATTGAGATAGTTTTGGAGAATGAAAATGACCTGAGTAGCACTAAAACCCCTTAAACATTTTGCACTAAAGTGCTAATCTAGAGGTTTTGCGTCCCACTCAGTCATTCTCTTTTTTAAAAATTTTCTCGATTATAGAAAACATAATTTTGGCCTCGAAGTCGGTTTCTTTTTAGACGATGGAGCAACATATCCCATTTATCAGAATGCTAAGAAAAAGCAACACCTCCCTCGGGCCTAGAGTATCTTGCTTAAAGCAGTTGGCTTTGCTCAAATTGGGGATAATGAAATTAGACTGGTAACAGCATACCCGTATAACCAGCCTGGCATTTACACTCAAATTTGGCAATCTGATCGATGCATTCGCCTCCGTTTTTACAAGGGTTTCCAGCGCATTCATCAACGTTTATCGTGCAATTTCTGCCTGTCCAACCCAAGGTACAGGAGCAGACGTATCTGTTTTCGATGGAGTAGCAGCTGGCACCATTTTTGCATGGGCTAGGATTGCACCTCTGTACAAGTTTTTTGCATTGCTTTCCTGTCCATCCTGCAGCACACCTGAAAAATATGGCGAATAGTAATACAGGAATGTGGGAGGCAAAGATTCAGGAGTTAGCTTTTATAAGTTATTTATAGCAATCATTGCATACCAACTTAGAGTTCCCAACACTATTATTCAAGGTAGCAGGGTAGAGTCACCAATCCTACGAAGCTCGTAAATTCAAGAAATAGAAGGTTTGGAAAATCAATCGACTACATTTAGTTATAAGGAGCAGGGCCGCACTGCTCGAAAAGTCTGCCTGTTTAGTGGGTCTTTATGCTTTGTTGATAAACCAATACCTCGCAAAGATGGTACGTGATTTGGTTGTCCTATCCTACCCTTCAACGCCAGCATATTTTACATCTTGAGTTGACACATTTTGATGTAATTGAAAACTAGAGAGACTGGTTAAATTTCAATTTGACAAGCTGGGGATAGGAAACGCCTAAGTAATCTGCTTCTTAGTACCAACCTAGCAAATATTCTTACCATAAAACTGAGTCTGAAATTTGGATAATATAGAGGTATAATCAGGGCCGCCAAGACGTGTTGAGGAGAGGGTATATAGAGTAGTCACCAGTGGGCCATAAAATATACCCATTAAACTGTGTGCTTCTTTATTATAAACTCTCTCTTCGGGGAATTTAGGTCGCCCTAATCTGGCCTTACCCTGTGGCGAGGCTATATTAGCATTTTTTCAGTAACAGTGTAGTCAATTATATTTTGATCCCACGGTTGGATTTAGGCAAATATTTTAGTGACAATAACCAAGCATGGAGATATTTGATTGCAAAATATTTTTCATGTAAATGGATGACAGCGCATTGAAACCTGACAAATGAAAATGGTGAAGGTTATGGGACAGCAAACTAAAAATAAGGATCTGACTGAACGATTTTGAATCAAAATCTGTATTGGAAATCAGTCGCGATTAAACCGTCCGACGACTGTTCTGTAGCTCACAGCTACATTTGCAAAATATTCACAGAAAAACACAGTGTCAATGGTTTTATTAGATAAAAATATAGAGATATAAAGAACAAAGATTTCAATGTGGAATGCGTGCATGGATCAATGAGTCCCAGAGAAAGATTCCACAGGATAGATTAAAATTTACGGAAATAATAGAACAAAAATAATATGCAATCTTCTGCTTATCATTTTGTGATACTTTTGAATTTTTGGTTATCGGTTAAGCCATAGAAGTGAAACCGCTAATCACAAATTCTAATCTATCCGCAGTAAGCTTGGGTGTAAACATGTTTGAAAAATGAACTTTAATTCTAGGCCTAGTTTAGCTGTGTGGCCTGCCAGGTCATCGTAAGTACGATTTTAAGATGGAAAATCGGTTTTCAGTTTCATTGAGTTTTTATTGTCTGCGCAAATCTCCACAAAAAGAAGTTTCATGCTTAGGTAGTATCAAAGTTAATACAGCAGGGCCTTCATATACCGGACAACCTTGGGACGAATCTAATTGTCCGTCGTAGAGTGGTGTCCACTTTAAAGACGTTGCTTTCAATGACTATGTGAACTTTGAGGCTCAAGTATCTGTCCGTTGTACAGAAGTGCCCGTCGATGGAGGTGTTCGTTGATGGAGGTTTCATTGTATATCAAGAATATCTAAGCCAATGATTTTCGAAATGAGGCTAGCAATAAACCAATCTTAAACCGCTGTTCCGAAATTCTGACCTCTTATCCGATTAACTGTTGGGACACACTAAGTTCAACTAATAGTATTGGGAGTCTATTGATATATAGAGGGGTTCTCCTTGAATGTTGACACAGGGTTGGTATAAAAATCTACTTTAAAAAAAAGCTTTCTAGTTTTGCTGCTTTGAATATCGTGAGAGGGTGGCCTTTTAAGATACGGAAGAAGCTTTGCTCCCAGAAATGGCTCTGCTTTGCACAAGACTTCTGGCAATAAGACAGTGATTGAATTATTGTTTTGGCCTAAGTTCAGGTTCGATAGGCCTGCTTGAAAATGGCACTCCCTATTGGGAGGACAGCAGTGAACATTTCCTATCAGATGTGGATTTGGATGAGATGGTGTGGGACCCCTGGGATGGGTACTTATGAATCCTTGAATTCGTAGGGGGGTAGTGATAATTCCAAATCCCCCTTCAAAAAACTTCTCCTCCCGGAAATCCTAGGATTCAAATAAGAATTGACGAGGAAAGCGTGCAAGAATCAAATCAATACCAAAGTCAATCCTAATAAATAATCCTATTGCTTAAATCTGACAAACAACATTCTCAATTAGCTAAAGGAAAAAGACCTACTAGGGCCTTATTTCAATGAGTACTAAAGCAAGTCAATAGGCCTGCCGTTTGCCACAGAAAAAAAGAAAAAATTGCTGATCGCACTACAGAAACTTGCATAGATAAAGATCGTAATTTCTTTGGCTCCCTGATTGTAACGTTTGCATTTGATGGGGTTTTATGAAGAAATTACGATCTTTATCTATGCAAGTTTCTGTAGTGCGATCAGCAAGTTTTTTCTTTTTTTCTGTGACCATCAGTAGTCCTATTGACTTGCTTTAGTACTCATTCAAAGAAGGCCCTAGTAGGTCTTTTTCCTTTAGCTAATTGAGAATGTTGTTTGTCAGATTTAAGCAATAGGATTATTTATTAGGATTTACTTTGGTATTGATTTGATTCTTGCACGCTTTCCTCGTCAATTTTTATTTGAATCCTAGGATTTCCAGGAAAGCCTGTCGGAAAACCCAATTTCTAAGTAAAGCCAACTTCATAACTCTTTCAGGGGCTAATTACATGGAGTAGGCTGGCCCAGTTGCCTGATCTGACCCGCTACCAGGGTATGATTTCTAAGCAATGAAACATGGGGATACGAGCGGGCTGAAGAAATTCATAAGTCTTAAAGCGCGTCCGTGCTTTAGTTTCTCAGCCCGCTTTAAAGAGCCAGCCTGCCTACAATCGATTAAATGAACAAAATTTGTCAAAGCCATCCCGCTTTGCCAGGGTCCAGGCGAACCAGGCCAGCCTGCTATCCATATAATCGCAAGTTTGCAAAACACAAAACTTCTATTGACACCGGGGTCACTCCTCAAAAAGTGCATCTTGGTTAGCCGGAGCAGCCCGGTCCCTTTAATGGGTGCCTTACTAACCTTCATAGAAAAGGGTGTAACAAGCATCATAGCAAGCACTAAAATTTGCAAGATATAAGCCTGTAAATATATACGAAATACAACCTATGCCTTTCATGTTACAACTAGGATTTCTTGGGAACTTTTCAAATAAGACAAATACACCTTTTTGGTATATCCGGTTTTCGGTTTTTGCCTGCGTCAAAGCCATGCTCAAAGCCTTCCCTTCTAAAATTTCTGGTAGAGTGGTTGACCAATTTTCCTTTCATCGAATAGCGCTTCATCAATAGGTCACTTATTAGTAGAATCTATGATAGAAGAGTTAATTTAGCTTCTCCACCATATAGGACAAGCTTTTCAGTTTTCCAGGGAAAACATCCCTTATGAACCACTGGCAAAATAATTAAGCATCTTTCACAAAGGGCAGGACCATTATAATGGGAACCTTTATTTAATTAGCTCCCTAATAAATTCTCGTTATTTTGATGATGTTTTGACAAATTTTCTCCACTATATACAGAACAATGATAAGAAAGGTCGAGCCCGTGGCCCACCACAACATAACTCCGCCACATTCATCGCCTCAGATTAAATTAAAAAGTTACCCAAGCATAGACCTATGATCACCACGATTAAACTCATCTAGAAAAACTTTAATTCCCCTCAATTTGGATTTGATTAAAAAGCGATTGCTGCGAGAAATAACGCCCATCTAAATTGTGTTTTGCATATATGATAGGATATAGCAAAAGCGCAATTTTAAGCCTTGAAACAATCCAATTCAACTCATACGAAATCTGTGCTTTACAGGAGCGTACATAAAAGAAAAAGGAAAATAAACAAAAGGACAATAAGCCAAAAAACTGGGTCCATCGTTCAACCCACGCGTTTATGCAAAAGTTACATAATCTTGGTTAAAATGACCAAATATCGACTTAGTGAAGACTAGATCATGATTCACTTACATGTCTAAAAATGGCCTACTTTGTCTGATTTCTTTTATCCTTGCTTTGTTGCGCAGCAACTTCTTGGGTAAAAGGCTTTACATCCTTAACAACCTCTTATTAATTTGTACATTTATCTATTTTTGCCAGTTATAAGTATTTAACTTAAGGTCATAATTATGTTTTAAAAAACGTAGCTAGCTTTAAGGTACTGTAATTTATGTTTTATTGGAAGGTCCATTGTTAAACCAGCATCAGCTGAAAGGGCTACCCTCGTTAAAAATATGTAAAAAATGAAATGAAACCATGGCTCTGAATCCCTTACCCTTTGGGTAGCCCTATATCTTTAGGCTTAAAAGCCCAACCATCAGCTCATCCCTTCCTTGAACCCTTCGCAATTAATTCATGCCCCAACATTCTATTGACACATCACCACAGTCACAAATATCACACATTTACCCTATCAAAAACCAATCACTTGATAAACCCTTAATTTTCAAAAATTCTACATAGTTTTCATGTAAAAACAACCCTAAGGTCCCCGAGTGGCCATCACACACCATGAATTTACGATTACTTGGGTCTGAACAACCACTGTCTTAGCAAAACAACCTTTTCGGTAAAGGCATTGAGCGTGCGTTCAATGAAGTTTGTAGTAGTTAAGATCTATGTGTAGATGGATGGGGCCTGTGAAAATACAATGGTTGTTAAACAACACTAAAGAAACGAGTGTAAAAACATGGCAGTCATTAATGAAAAGGAATCATCATTAAAATTTGACCGAAGGGGAATCGTAAATCATAATTTTCCCATGGACATCTGTGAGGATCTGTCAATTAAGATGTAAACAAAACGCCATTTCTATCAAAACAATAAAGAAGTATGACATATAGGCCCATTGAAATGTTATGGTAAACAGAAAATTTCACATACAAGTCATGGAAACAAAAACTGACCTTTACGAAAACAAGGGGTTAAAAGAAATTGTTGACAAATACAAAGATGTATAGTGATATTGCAAATAAAATACAAATTGATGTGGGAATAATCAGAAATTTTCAGAATAGACAAGGCATTAATAAAGATAGTAGATTGTTTGATTATCGATAGAAATCGTTTCATACCCGTTGCAACTTTTTTCACAATGGTTGCAAATCATCCTATATTCGTTGGGAACCGTTTCAGAATAATTACGAAACATTTTAAAATCGTTTAATTCTCAAATGAATTTAGAATCTTTTATCTATCTAAGGCTTAATGACCGGAGTACATCTCCTGATGAGTAAGCGATCACGAGACAGGCTTGTCGAGATGAAAGTGTAGATTCCTGTCTCTTTTCTGCCAACCAGTGCTTAAGGCTTAATGACAATATAAATTTAATCTTTATAGCTAAGGACAGAATTTCTTAAAAAGATAACAACAACAAACCATACAAATAACAGTAGAACAAGCTTTTAGAAATGTAAAGGACAAAGAAGTTTTCAAAATATAAAGGAAAAAAGAAAAGAAATGATAAAAATATCAAGAGTGACTTTTCATAGTTATGAACAAATGTTGTGAATCATTCAACAATCTTTGCGATTTATCAAAAGCCAGTTGCAAACAATTTCCATATGATAGCAGCCCGTAAAACTAATGATGGTAATGCTTGTGAACATTCATACTAGAGAAGCTATGTAGACAACTAAGGGATGTATCTGGTGCTGAAAGTTCATCCAGTAGAGTTATACTGACCCCCATACCAGGAATTTTCCAACAAAAATTCCCACCCTCTGAGCATTGTAGCCCCTTCTCCAGTAGTTGTGAGTCAAACTTCATCTAATCTGTACCCCTGCATGTCCAAAGATGCGACTAAGGTTTGGCATCAGAAAAGGCATCTGATCTTAGAAACTTTGCTCCATAACGAAAATCATGGATTTGTCTGGACACAAATTTGTGGACCGGGCAGCCCATTTTAACAAGAAAAACAGCCAGAATATACATTCTGTTTATGTGTGTGATAATTGTAGCCCCCCTGGTATGGCAATAGACAGCCTCAAAGTCAATGTCTTTTAAAAACGTTAAATACTCTAAAAACGTAGTTATTTTTCTTAAAAACGTAACAAATCATGTTTCTTCTGTCTATTTCTAATAAATCTGTAAATACTAAAGGGATATACAGTAAATACATTGTCTATCTAGTAAATAGAGCTCTTAAGATCTTTTAAAGACCCTGAAAACAGAAGGAGTTTCATGGGAAAAAACGCAATCTTAAACGGATTTCAAAAAAGACAAATTAATTGAATCAAAATATCATAATTCAATTTGTATGATACAGTGTGCCTGCAAATGATAGATTAATAATAGGGAGATTTCACTTCCTAAGTTTTAAAGCTGGAATTTTTCAGCTTAAATTTTGATACAACTTCTTACATATCATTCAAGAGAACAATGTAAGGAACTTAATTCTTGATTTGTTGTTTAGCAAGTAGGCTGAGCTCACCGAAACTACAGGGTGTGTCTAAAATGCTATTTGGGCATGGCTAAGACTCTGAGGGGGGCACCTGAAGCATAGGAGAGTATTAAAAATGGGGAGAATGGGGAGAGGAGAGTTTATTTGAGAAGGGGGCTGATAACTTATTGCTGAAAATCTAAAGCTTAAACTTTGCCGGATAATTCTACTTTGGGTCTTAAATGAATAGCTGTAAATAAAGAACTTAACTGAGTTCAGTTAAGTTATATCAAGTTTTCTATCTTGACTCTTTGCATCAAAATGAATATTAATTTCAGATACTGGACTGCCAGACTTTTAATCAACTGGGGGAGGGGAGAACAAGTTAAAGGAACATTACTGCACTGCAGAAAGTATTCATAGATAGAGAGGCACGGTAATAGAAATTAATAAATGACCCTGACTTCTTGATATCTTTGAAGTAACCAAATTTTTTCTTTCTATAGCCCAACTAACCCACAAGCAAACAAGGAGGTAGTACCAACAAGAGTGGGGTATCTGTCCACAGAGTGTGGTAGGCCAAATTCTAACCCCTCTCGCCTGCACCACTGTTGCCTAAACCATTACTGTCTTTGATATCAAAGTTGAATAAGATGACATTATGCATACCTGCTTATTCAAAAAGTTAAAAAGCTTGGAAATGTGAGGGGCAAACCACTTTAAACAGCTTCAAGAAAAGTGTCCCACTTTTTTATGAGATTTTAGAAAATTCTCAATTTTTATAGATTGTCTGGATTTTCAAGGGTTCCCATGATTTTTCAGGCCAATGTCTTGGGACTTTGAAGAATTTTCAAGAATTCATGAGATTACAAGTGTCATTGTGTATGAGATGTTTCCGCAATTTTCCCCTGGAATAAATGAAAGGCTAATGAAATCTAAGAAAAGATCACAACAACTTACTTGCAGACTGGAGCTCCGTTTACAACTGAACAGGTCCCGCCATTTGAGCAGTATGTTGCCGGACAAGCTGATGATGCTAAAAAAGAAACAAATCTATTAATATAGGTATGGGACAATAGAAAAACTAATATGGTAATCTGAAATACCAAGCCATGCAGAACATTGGTAACAGTGTAAACAAGATTGTTTCTGTAGAATATAGATGATAAACTTAAGCCCACCAATCCATAAAAATGCAGAGGAAATGAGGAAGATTGATTTAAAGAAAACATCATAGTAAAAGTCAATAGCCTCCCAAAGAGTAATAACATTGCTAACTTAAGTCAGTTATATGATGTGTTTAGTTAATTACAATTGTGTAATTTATATTGGTAGTGAGCTCACTTAGTATGTGAATCTGTAATCAGAGAAATTAGGGTGGCTAAAAGAGGTACTATTGTGAAATTGTCTTCGCTAAAAGGCCTTTGTGTCAACAACATTTTCTGTAGATGTCTTTCATTCTGGTACTGTTGAAAATCAACTGGATACACATTTTTCCAAAAGATACAAGATACTTGTTATAAGAAACTAAGTGTCTAAAGGCCAAAAATTTAAGAGACCCCAGTAATCAAAGAAAATCTAAGAAACTTTGATGTAATTGGTAAAATATGATCAGACCATTTCACAAACAAATCAAGGCTCAATTCATGATATTCATGATAGAGAACAATAGATAAAACAATAGCTCATTGTTTAAAACAATAGAAAAATAAGAAGATCTTTGCAGATGTAGTTGATCTTCTTTTACTATATGTAATGTATTTGTATTACATTATAATATAATGGAAAAAAGATCTCAACTAGGACCTGTCTTTCTCATCTTGTCTTATTTGCCTACTACCTCTTGATATCTAGACTATCTAAAAATAAATAAACCCCAATCTTATGTCTATCTACAAATTTCCTGCAGACTTGCTATCTCTCTCATATATATCTAGGGATAAACGTAGCACTTTCAACATGAAAGTATGAGAACATAATGAAAACTATGCAGGATGTAACTAACTACAAACATTTTAAGAAACAGGGCTTGATTAGCAGTCTTAGTATAAAATAACTGTCCTGAGCCTAGACCGGGTTAAAAGTCAATCCTTGCGCAAACACACGGCCTAATTCATATGATGAAGGCTTCGCAGCTTTATACAAAGATTGAGAAAATTAAAGAAACCTGAATGAAAAACAGATCGTATTACGGACTAGACTAGGCAATTTACTCAGATCTTTACTAATCAATCGAAGATTTTGCTTTTTTTACGCATATTCGTGTCTTGGCATGCCCTCATCAATTATTCAATGGAGTCGACGCAGAAGAGTAACGGTCATTCGTTTGAATCGAAAATAGTAAAGAGCAAATGAGCAACAGGATTCATCAACTCCTGCGATGAGCATATGTTAGAGGTGGAAGAGATTTCTCCTTTTTTTCGTTCTGAGGCAGGATTTTTCCCTTTCAAATCGTTCTAACCGAGGGGCGAGATTTCAAAACAACTGCGATTGATTCGAGACGGTCATGAGGCGGTTGCCAACAGCACGCTAGCTTCGGAAATTCGCAAAGCCAGGCTAAATTGACTTGTTAAACCATATCGTAACGACTAAATTTGAATAAGGAGCTGAAGCTAGTCACAAATGGACGTGATAGTGCATTTCAAAACCGTCCATTATGATTTTCTAGACTCGAACATTGCATTGGCTTCCTCCCAGTTGTCAATGTATTGGCTTCGCCATTCGCGGTTATGACATTAGATTCAGCCACCCAAAATCAAAACTCGATATTCGCAAGCAGTTCTTACCAGAGTGAACGAATAATCCAAAAATTATAAACAGCAAGGGTACATCAACAGTCATGGCGCTTCATTTCACGAAATACAGGCAAGAGATCGAATAATTACTACTTTTACACGACGCATTCCATTGCACTTCTCTTCGAAAATCGTTCGTCAAATATTTGCATGCTTCGCTTATTCCGCACTCCACACACAGAGGTTCCTATTTCCATAAAATTATTGAATTGAAAATACGGGGGTGCTGTAAATGAAACTCCTTGCTTAAAAAACTTTTTATAGATACAATTCTAAGTTTCTATCTAACTAAAAAATAAACAAACCACTAGATACGACAAAAAAATTGTTGGAGTAATTTTTTTATTATTTTCTAAGCAATCATTTACCAAAATGATTTGTATTTAAATTCAGGAGAATATCTTTATACCCCCGTGATGTAAACAATACGCATATCCGGACAACAGAAGCCATCGTATTGAACAGACTTTATTATGGGAAGAAGTCGTAAGTCCAATAATCGTTCCCCTCAGGATTATCTGGGTGCACCATACACTCTTTTAATTTAAGAACTAGTAAATTCCCAGTAAATTGTGGGCGAGTCTCGTTGTTTTTTATTCTTCTATTTTCTCAAGAGTAACTCATTGCTACCCTACCTACTGTTCTCCATAGTTAAGCGAGAAACGAGCCCCAGTCTCATTGTGCCCGGCCCCGGGGATCTTTTATATACGGGAATAAAATTAAACGAAGCACCCTTTTCTGTGTCTCTTCTTTTGGCGCGTCGGTTGGGTGACATCAAGTAATACCCCATAGCAACTGGAGTTCTCTCCTCCGCAGATGCGCTTAATTGAACCGCATCAATTCAAGGCCTGGGGCTCGATAGCACGTGGAGACAACCAGAGGACCAGACAGAGTCCTGCCCCAAAGTCCTTACTGGCTGAAATATGTACTAGTTGAGTGAGGACGAAATTGCAACCATAAGTCAGTAGCAGATTTAAAGTGCATAGCTGAGGTGGGGTTCTTAATTGGCTATTTGCCGACAGAAAACCTGACAGATTGAGCCCCCTACTACACTCTATGCCACCCTTCCTTTTATCTATTAGTACCCAAATAAAGAGGCTGCCCCCTCAGATTTCCTTCGCATTCACCCCTGATTAGATTGACGAAGGTATTTTGGGCAAAAATATCCCCAAGCAGAGGTTTAGTTGAGCACTTTGAGTTGAGTCGCATGAAACTTGTATATGTTATAATGTGTAAAAAGACGGAAGTGAGCTCCTAAGTCTATAAAGCCTATGCAAGCAAGCAAGTAGATTTGTTTGATAATGCAGGTTCGGAGTATGGCAGCTTCCAGCTTATTTGGGCTTGCAACTTGCCATTTTGGCAGCCGTAGATTAAACATTACAGGTATTAAAGAGAAAATTTACGATAACAATAATAATGATAATTTACAGACAAAATAAAAGTATAACTTGGAAGCAAGCAAGCCGATTTATTGATAATGTAGGTTCAGTTCAGAGTATGGTAGCTTGCAGCTGATCTTGACCTGCAGCTTCGGAGCTATCGCTCACAAGAGTCAATATAAACGAGTTCCTGCAAACAGAGGAACTGAGGAGGGGCTTTATGCCTAAGCGAATAAATGAAAAAATGTCTCCAAGCAGAGAATGGCCATCTCGCTACTCCTCCAACGCAGTCGAGCGTGAGTCATCAAGCGCAGAAAGACTCATACCTTTAGAAGTCAAGGCCCCACGTCTACGCTCATCGAGAAAGACATAAAAGCAAATGGGAACGGAACGACTAATACTGTCCATAAGTTACAATGCAGCCGTCATTAAATGGAAACAACAATACTTGTAGGCCTATGTTACAAATTTGTTTTTATTGCTATTTTTTATAATACATACGAAAAAGGAAAGAGGTTTAATTTCTGGATTTCTAAAGCAGGCCTTGGAAACAACAACCTATTTTGCGATAAAGTAGCCAATAACAGAAGGTCAAAATAAAAGACCTACTGTAAACCCTCAGCGTTTCTATTTGAAAGGCTTTCAAAGATGTGAACTATTCCCAGTTGAGAAACTAAGATCATTTTAAAGATGTTATCGTTAAATATCCGGCTGTAGAATCACGTAAATGAAACATTTCTTTGAGTAATTCTATTTGGTACAAGGATTGTCATAGAGATTTGTATGCACTGTGGACTTGTTTTTGAACGCGAAGGAAAGTGAGCATCCCTCCATTGTTTGGGTTAAGAATTCGGTTCAAATCCGAGATAATAGACGGATAAAGCTGAGAAATGAAAAGTTTTAATGAAAAAATAAAATTAAGAAATGATTGCATTTGTATTTTTCAAAGTGAAAAACCAACGGAATCAAATTGGCTTATGTCAGTCTTACGTTGGGTTTCTGGCCCTGTTTTCGTTTCCTGTATGAGTTCTTACTCATGTGATTGTTATCAGATTGTGTTGAATTGAATCGATGTTGTGATGTACTATTTTCATCCGCTGGTTTCTTATCGTGGCCCGCAGGCACAATGGTGGGAATGGCAAGCCTTCGTTATCGCTCAGACGACATACAGCTCATTGCTTCTTGCCTATTTGTATTGTTTTTGTTAATTGACCAATGACATGTTGTAAAAGGAAAGAGTCCCGTATGGAGCAGGCAGAGAGGCTTTGGAATATTATACACTTTAACTCAACCCAGACCTCCAACGGACTTGTAACATCGAGTGACAGAGCCTTGCAGTTGACTCGCGGAGATCTCTACAAATCAAATATTGCTGTTTGAATCTTGATTGCTTGTAAAATATGGAGTAACAGATATCACTGAGAGTCGCAGAAGGGAGTCTTTATTTTCCAGTTCTATTCGAAAAAAAAAATACTGCTCGTTTCCGGAAATTTCAGTAAGTGGGAATGTAAAAAAACGTTTCCTCATCCCCCGATGAAGCAAAATTTCTCTTTTCTCTAACCGATTTAGAGCTTGTTTCTATGTTCCTCAGAAATCCTTAAAAACTCTCCTTTCTGGGAGCCTTTGAAGCTCTCTGGAATAAAAATCATAAAATCGTAGTTCTTGTTTCTTATGTAGTTTTCTATACTCAGAACCAAAAAAGATAAAACAGGCCGTTAGATAACTAAACATTAAATTCACCTAGATTTTGGACGCATTTGCATTTGTCGCACTGGACCCATTTCGAGTTAAAAGCAGGGGTGAAATGTATCAATACATTGGAAAACACCTGATTCTTATGACTTGTGATTTTTAGATCAATCATTGCTAGCATGTTGATACAATTCTATTAAGCTTCTCATTTGTAGGGACGTGAGGCACCAGAGGAACGTGTCCCCTCAAGATTTAGCAAATAACAATGGAGTGACCTTTTTACTTTCAGAAATTGCCTCTCTTCCTTATTGAAAAAATTGCGCCTAAAGCGTCATACCCCAAAGTTTGAGACACTTTCTACACGCCAGCACATTTTGCCAACCCCGAAATCATTAGATAGTCCCTGTACCGTTCGCGGGAGTGCGTCTTCGTGTGTCCTTGCACATGTCGTCTGTTGTCATGCTTACGCTGCATAAAATCCGTTATAAATCAGCTGTTAATGAGATTTCAACTAGTCGGAGTTTTGAACAAGAATCTTCATGTAAACCCATATCTAATTAGATCTAGGCACTAAAGATACACTTGATCTTACAAACAACACCAACAGCTTGAGCAGGACGCTTTTAAAGCCTCGAGTTTTGAGAAAGGGCGTGGTGTTGATTATAAGGAGTACGTTGCTCGTTGGTTATCTAAATCACTCTTAAGCCACGAGGCTAAACTTTTATAATAACAGATTGTGCCTTTAAGCTGGCCTTTCGGAGTTGGGATTTAAGACTCTTTAACAATCTCCTGAAATAATGTTAGCTTTGCACAAGCCGCAGTTATTTTGCACAAAAACAAAAAGACCAAGAAAATAACATTGAGATCCAAATATTAAAAGCTAGCAAGAGCCTTTGGGTGCTATTAAAGGCTTAATTAGTTTTGGTTAGTTAATCTTTTTTCTAGGCTTGTCATAAACCTTGGAGTGCGAGGATTTTAGTGTTCAAGCCATTAAATTGCCTGACATGTTGATAACTTTATATTGAAATCAATGTCCTCAATTTTCCCCACCCTATCCTATAAGTAACTCCTGTCGAAATTTCTCACAAGAATGTACAACCTAAGGAAAATTTCTCAAACAATAACCCATTCAAAGCAAAAGTACCTCAGGCCACAACTATGACTTTTCAAAAATTGTTGCCCCAAGAGCAGCTTATTTTCAACAGGCTCATGAGCAAGTAGCAAACCAACCAGAAGTCACCATGTCACGTGAGAGGAGTCTTTCACGGATAGCGACATAACCACCCCAGCAAATGGATATGGAAGGCTACCACGTGCATGATAAACGCGAATTAACATATGTAACAATTTGCAAAAAGTTGTTGAGTTTTGGAATCGGTATACAAAAAGTAAAGTATAAAGCCCTGTCTACACTAGCAAACGTCTTCAAACTTTTGTTTGCAAACTCCAAGTTTGCTAAAGTTAGGAGAAATTTGCGGTGTCTGTCCACACCACCAAACTTTGACAAAGAAGTGCAAAAACGGCCTTATTGTTATGCAAATCTTATAACGCACCTGACTACAGCCAAATATTTAATTGGCTGGACTCCAGAAAACTCCTGCAAACTAGTTCAAACCGACAACCTTACCAACATTTTGCTTGTAAACTCGGGGTTTGCGCAAGTTTCCAAACTAAAGCTTGGTAGTGTGTATACGCAGTTTAGCTTGATTGAGGCCTCGTTCGCACTGCTCCGCATTCGTTTATCTCTGTATTTGAAGACGAAAGCAGTGTCTGTTCACACTGCTCCGTTTTCAACCAAACACCCTATGAATACGATAAAGTGTTCACACTGCTTCGGGCAAATACAGTGCTCCTCATGCCATTTCTAGACAAATATCTCCATTAGTGTTTGTTTTTTTATGAATGTCCTAAATTCAAATTTTGAAAACGTAGAAAAACACTTTTTCAGCCTCAAATCTCACACAAGTTGATATTTCAAGTCAAAGTTTGGTCACGTGGTAAATTTTTGGTTCATACACAAGTCTTCTTTCTTTCAGAGAGCATGTCAGGTGCAGTTATTCCATGAAATGTATATTTGAATATTTGCACCTGAGGGGCTCTCTATTGAAGCAATCTTAGTAAATTTTTCAAAATATATATCTTTAATGATGTAAATTTATGAAAAAGCTTTGAAGAGCACTTTTTGGAGCATCTAAGGTGTCGTATATTCCAATTCAAAATTATGAAAAATTACTCTCTCTTATTACTTCGATTGGAAATTTCGGGATTCCCAGGCAAACATACAAGTTCTATAAGGCTGTTTTTGTATCTAATAAGAACGTTTGAGTCTTGAGGAGCAATCTATGTGCATAATATTCCATTTCCTGTAGCCAAACTTGGACACTATATACAAGGCAATTCACACTTTAATTATAAACGATCTTCCTCACCGTAAAAACAATGGTACAAGTATAACAACAAACTTCAAGTCAATGGAGCATTTTATGTGTAACAAATTCCAAGCTTAACATGCAACTAACCTTCATGATCGAAATCATTTTAGGAACAGAATAACGGATTATTTGTTATTGCCTCTACGCAATAAATTCGTAATCCTCGAATTCGTAATTCGAATTTCCGAATTCAAAATTTCGCTATAGAAGAATGTCAAGGCTTCGGGCAAGCCTTTAAGTATCTACATTAGAATTAGAATAGCCATACAAAGAGATAACATTGGCAGATTTTATTTTCTTATATTTAAGATTTTGGGAAAAGGAATATTTGCACCAAAAGTGCTCCTAATGTTTGAAATTTGGTTCAGGGCACTATTTGTAAGAGTCTGACATGCCTGCATCTTAGTGAAGTTTCTATATTAATAGAAACTCGTTTCTTTGTCTTGTATAAATTAGTTTGTTTTAAATGCAACATTTAAAAATTTGCTGAATTCTTGTGGAATGAAATTCACTTGTAATGCTCCTGAATCAAACACGCCAAAAATAATCAAAAACAGTAAGCCATCAGGATAAAAATATCAAACATACAACTTTAGCATAGGAGTACTTTCTGCGCAACATTGCATTTTACTTTAGGCCCTTTTTTATCAAAATGGAATATTTGCACCTGAAGAGCTTTCTAAATTTGAAATTTTTTGCCAAAAATCTACTCTTGGATGTTTAATGAAACTTTCCATTGATTTTTGCACCGAAATTCCACTTCAAACTGCATATTTCAACGGTGGAATATATGTAGCATTTCTCAAATGGAATATTTTGCACAAAAAGTGCTCCAAACTTTAATCACTTATAACTTCTTAACATCTTATTGTATTGATTTCAAAACAATTGGAAGAAAACATTTAGTCTATCGTACATATGTAAAAAAGGTATAAGACGCTATTTCAAATATTAAAACTACTGTGGTATAATAAAGTCACTTAGTCAAAAATCACGGTTTGGGACATTCATAAAAAAACAAACACATTAGAAGAATACCATCGTATTCCAATGTCTCCGTAGCTATTTGGTGTTCACACGTAAAACGGAGCGTATTCAAGCGCACTGTATTTGAAAGTATGCGTGTTTGCTTGCGTATTCGAAAAGCTATGTCTGTATCCTAAGCGTATGAGTGTAAACGCAAGGTCGAAATGTATAAGTTTTTCTCCGTTTTCATTCAAATACGGAGCAGTGTGAACGGGGCTCGAGTCTCATAGGAAATAATTCAAGCAATTCCAAGGAACTGAGAATCACAATCAAAGGAAAATGGCCTAAATGGCCTAACTGAAAATGGCCGGGAGAATCCCGTCCCGTTAACTCTCTACTCTATTACGCGTGGTTGGTGTGCAGATATGGCCTAATTAGCCATTACCAAGACGCAGGTACTCATCTCAATAGCCATACGCGAAATTCCCATGATTCAAACACTGCGTGACCAAAACCCTGGGAAAAATCAAATCTTGCCACGAAAATCTCCGAGAACCATCGGGAAGCCTCGGTGGAATTTTCGCTTAAACTTAATCCCGCTGTGAACAGTGAATCGTCGCTATAAACTGAGATATGAGCACGACCGCGAGCTAAATACAATGACTGGTGCGCGTATGATGTAGCCTGTATCCTGATTTGAGCAAATCAAATCATCTCAAATAGCTATTGAAGCTTCAGATGAAATATTTATCCGAAATACAAATACACTCACAATGAGAATCGATGAGCATTCAAGGGCGAATGGCGTTATCTCTTCCGATTCAAGCGTGGCCTAGGTTTTGCTTGTTCATTCCATCAAATAGCCAAAAAGACACTTGCAATATTTTTCCTTTAATTAAACAAGATGAAAAATTAAAGAATTCATCGCTAAGGTCGATTCCAGAAAACATAAGCAACGGATGTTTGTTTTTAGTCTTTGCTAGGTCACTATCAGCCTTGGAGAAGAGTAAGTTGGGTCGAACCTTCCAAACCCGAGTCCACAATATCGTAAAAAACTTTTACTGGCGTCAATAAACTTTTGGGCCTGTAGGGGTCATCCATTTATTTACCATGATCAAAAAGCATCATCTAGCGATAATTGCAGCCGTGACATATGTTGATATTAACCAAATAAAAGAAGCAGAGAGATGAGAGACATGTGAGCGAGTTTGCGCAAGGCGTTTGTGCATAAATTTCTTTGTCCGCCATTAAAGAAAAACATTATCTAGGTAAAGAGGTGATCACTTGACTCTGTTCCATAAGTTTTAATGGAGTTTCAAAGATTGTAGACACCTGAGATATGCCATGCTGGCACTTGTATGACCCTGCAATAAGTAAGCACTGGATAGGTTTCTTTACGCAGTTTTAAAGGCAAGCATAAATCATCTTATAGAAAGATTGGTAATAAAACTAGCTCCGATGATAACTAATTGTTAAATGATCTGCAAACGTGCATTATATTGATCGAGCAAACAAAAGAAACGGAGAAATGAGAACAACTTTATCTAATCTAATGATTAATGAATTGTCTTGTTTATGAAAAGAGCAAAGCGTTAATTCGGATATCCTTATCTGAAAAGCAGATGCGAAACTGCTGTTGAAAATATCTCCTTCTTACTTACGAATTAATTTTCTAAATAATGAATTATTCTGAAGGATTTAGCAAACACGAGTATCTTTTCAAAGCTGGCAACCAGCTGGTTTTTACGACGACACAAACTCACACGAATGTCAGATGTCTCCAACCTTTTCTTCAACATTTCTATTGGATATTGCACAGGGCACAGCTACGAGGGAGGTCCTGGGGGTCCGGACCCCTAACATTTTTCTGAAACAGGCGAAAGTGTCCTTTCTCTAAGGAAATTGCGAAACAACCGCTTAACAAATTTATCTTATTAAGTCTTAGTAAAAAGAAAGTATTTTAGTAGAATGAAGTTCTCATCAGCAAGGGTTCGCATTAGAAACATTTACACAAACGAAATAGAAAAATATGAGTTATATTTCTTCCCTTTCCTCATCCGAAAAAAGGATTTCAAGCTGTATTATAGTTATTATTATTGTTCAGCAATCTCAATGTGCCCTTTTTTCAATTCGACTTAAGCCGTCAAAAATTCCTAATTGCGCGCCTGATGCAATTTTAAAGCCTACAATCATGAGTACGACAATTTTGATCTTCAATGTCTAGAGGGGAATCACCCCTTTTTGGGATGCTTCTAGCTCTGTACAATGCTATAGATATACAGCCTTTCATTTTCAAAGCCAAAAGCTCTCTTGAATATTTTACATTTTCGAAAAAGGCTTTTTGTCTTATTTCTAAAGTTGAATTCATTTGCATCAATTGAATGTAGCTTGAAAGTGACAATAGCAACAATGATGATCATTGTCATTATTATGATGGCATGATACGATATCATTAAGTGATATCTTTATTGTGTGATATTATTTCATAGGTCAGAACACAAGGTGTTATTACAGATACAGCGGTCACTCACAACCCGATTTTATTCTGAAATGATCAGGAATCTTGCGCCAAAAACTTAAGACATAAAGTTAGATGATGATAATTATCATGAAGATAATGATATGATATTGTTGTTGTTAGAAATAAATAAAACTGTGCTCGAGCATAAACAAACAACAAATATGGATGCATCACCAACCCAGTTGCTTAGCAAAACCTTGGTCTCGGTCTGGCCTCGATGTGGGGCGTAGCTTTGCACGCAAGCTCTACGCATTGTGTTTGTGTAACCGAGGATGTTTCATGATGCAGTATTTACGGAACTCATTAGTCGAATACCCATGAAGCATTTAACATTATCATTGTGATGGTATTTCATGGGTCAGAAGGGTAGGTAGTATAGATGATTTAGTGGCCACTTATAACTTGACTTTAGTACTGCGTTAGAAATAATCCAACCATCTTACATATTATCTGACCGCACAGTTGGGATAATGAAAAATCATCTCTTATCGCTGTTTTGCCTCATGTTATGTAAAATCTTATCTTGTTACATTAGATGTTAAGTTTAAGTTAGTTTTTCCAATGTATATTTCTGCTTTGTGAAAAGTGCCAATCATTTTGGGGCTCTTATTTCCTTACATTATTATTCTCATTTCAGCAGAGCGAGACACTCTTTTTACAAGAACAGTAAAAGTAAAGAAGTTCTGAGGCTGGCTGTTCTTGAATCCATTCGAGCTGAAGTAGATGCAAATTCAAGTCATCAATTTTGAAGCTGAAGCGTTCTCAAACTTTGGAACCACTACCGTGCATGAGTAGTCTTCAAAATCCCATTTCATGCAAAGAATTCATTTCGATTCTGAATCCAACCAGTAAAAAGATACAAATAAGAATGTTTTGATAAATTTCTGATTCGCACCATGGAAGCCAACAATATTCGATGGATTTTTGTTGTCACGCAAAGCCATACAGTTGAACTCAATGAAGAAACAGGTTGCTGAATACTGCAGACTTTAAACAGACAAACACATTGATATCGCACGAGAGCTTTCAGGCAATCAATCGATGATGCAACTGACCTTTTGAAACAGATCCTGTGCCGCTGAAGAGCTTTAAAGACTCTTGCCCATTGAGTGTTTAGAGTGACACTAAAATACTGAACTTCACCTACTAGGTTTGAATACCATGAAACATATACCTTTGATAGATTATTCAAGTTTTCATATTTTAGGAGGATTGATCCCTAATTCTGACACTTGGATTTACAAAAAAAGCATAATCTTTTCACACTTTTCTTCAATAATACCTTTGCAAAGACATGTCTCTTCCAATCGAATTTGCTAATTTGGCGGTTTTTTATCAGAAATATGATTTTCTACAGGGTAGCTTCATTTAGCTATGCGAGATTCGTTTATCAAACAGAAGAAGACCAAGCATGTTGCCCTAGTCAATGGTAAATATTAGGTCATAGCTTGCAGAAAAAACATGTTGCACAATAACGTTTCCCTTATCCTGATCTGAATAATGACCTAAACAAAATTCGAAGAACGAACAATTGATGAGGAATAATTTAATGTAAATTTTGAGGCTTAGAATTATGTTCAGGTTATGATCAGAAAAACATTCGGTTTCTGTAGGCTACGACTTGATATCTCCTATCAAATAGTTTCCTTATAGATTGGCTTTTTTGCAAAATAGGGTAGAGGCTATAATAAAACCCCTTTAGATATGCCTCAGCATCGCTTTACATTCTCCAAAAGTAATCGAAACAATCTCTGAACGGTAAAGAACTTGAGGATAGCGGAGAAAATCGGAAACATAGCCATACGTAATAAATGCTGAAGCTCTGCATCTGACAATCACCAGAGAAGTACGTCAGAACGAAACGAAACCTAGTGATGAGTTCCAATCATTCACCTTCTTTCTGATTGAACAATTTAGATCCAATTCTGGGTATATCATTCGTTTGGTTTCATTTTCGTACTCTTTGTGACGTACTACTCTGACGTATATCAGATGCAACGCATCATTATGTTTCGCTATATTTCCAGTTTTCTTCATCATGCTCATAATGCAAATTCGAAGACTCAACCGTCAGATTGGAACGCATGCAGTATCAATAACCTCATCAATTCAGAATCCTTAATGAAACACTCAGCATGCTCGTTTAACGACAACCAGCAACTCGTCACACCGTTCAATAACAAGTTTACCCAACTGAAGTTTCATATAAATCGACTCACCCGTATCTTTACAGACCTGACCGCATTCCTCGTCACACAAACATTTCGCTCCTTTCTTCTCGCAGAATTTGTCATTTTCGCATTTGGTGACATGCCCACAGATTCTCTTCCACACTTTAGGCCTCAAGCGAGGCTTGCATTTGTCTAATTCGATTGATAGGAATTCCTCGAAGAAACCTGAGAAATGAAATTAAAGTTTATTAACATAAGTTCGATAGAATAAAAAGTATCACTGCATCACAATGCTTGCAAGTTAATGCTTGTAAGAATGTGTAAGCTGTTTGACTATACTAGGTCATAACGTGTATAAAACGGAGACCCCTGAAATCTAAGAGCTTTACCTGGCTTAGACCTTCAACTGTTATTTACTGAAAAGGGAGTACTCAAGAACTAAAATGAAAGAAAAATTATGGAAAAGTCAAATTAATTCTGCTACTACACAATCAATGATGTGGCACGAAATATTTTCTTTCGTGGACAGGTCTAAAAAATCATGAAGGCCTAAAAATAGCGAAACTGGCAGATGCCATTTTGTTTCAAATCGGTGCAATTATTTTGCTAAAAACGAATGAATATTGAAACCTTAAGTAAGTCACAAGCAAATTCATTCTTTTCGATTGCTCAATGCAAAATGTGCGTTTCTAAGCCCATCCATAATTCATTTAATATGAATAAGGGTTTGCACAAACAAAACCAGCAAGGACCTGTTATGCAGAACTCTGACGCTCATGTGAGGGTCATTATTTGAATTGAATGCCACTTAACGAACCCTAGAGATGCTGAGGCTAAAAGAAGTAGCTTCCAAGTTTCCACGAATTCTCCACTTGCATGAGGCTATTTGTATTAATGTAAAACAGGCACCATATTTCTACCATAGTAGTTGCAAAGGACAGTGCCTATTCTAGTTTGTTCTATGGCCCTTTAACTGACAATTTCATTAATTGCCATTGCATTTGATAGAGTTTTATTACAATAGATTGATCCAGAGAGGCAAACATCACTAAAATGATCCTGCGTTATTTCTGGGCTTCTTTATGCCTCATCAAAGAAAAACATGATCAAAAATAGAAATGTATAACTATAACTATAACTAATAGCATGAAATTGCTTGGTAGATTGAAATCTTTGAAGGCGCTTGCATGATCTTATCATGACAAAATTCTCCCAAATGTCAGTGAACGGGACTATGGTACACAATTTTGGTCCTAACAATATGAAATGTGGTCTAATGAACTGTAATATGGGGCCTTGGTATATGTTCCTTTTCTAAAGATTCAATTTATTTTTACTGGTTTTTCATTACCAATTCAAAGCAGAATCTAAGTAGGAAATATACTGCAATACTCAAAAGCTGAGGTATGGCCTCCGTTTTCCATTTCATCTGAGACCTGAGATAATTGTCAATTTGCAAATTTTCATTCAACACAGTATAAACCTACACCTGCAGCATGCTTCAGTTTTTGGAAAAGCTTTAGTACCAGGTATGCTTTCGCCTCAAATTCATTTCAAATTGGTTTTTTCAATTTAGTCATTTTGTATTTTTTAGAAACGGTAACCCTATCCAATATGTTGCTTTTCAGATGGTCGTGAAAACATTTACAATTTAGAATAATTATAATTACAAAAGTTAGTATAGGATAAAAGATGTAACTAGAAAGTAAAAATATCTTAGATAAAAATTGAAGATGGTGTTTAAAAGTATATAAAGAGGTTGCTCGCTTAATCTTGGGTGGTAAGCTGTTTTATGATTATATGAGTATGACTTTTACTCATTAGTCGTTTCAAAAAGAGGAATGTGTAAGTCAGTCTCTGAGTTTCTCTATTCAACTGTGCCTCATGAAGAACTCTTTTCAAAAATGTCAGTGAGATACTTAGGCGTGAGAACATTCAAAGATGAAGAAAGATAATGAAAACATTCATCATGGGGTCACTCAAGTATTAGATACAATCACGTTGCCTAAGAAGTGCTTGTGATTTTTATAGAATTAGGGTTGAGAATCGGATCCAGATAGACATTGGCAAGATAAAAAACGTAGGCAAAGAAAACGTGGAGAAGTTTCCAGAAATCCAGAAAGCACTTTCCCAGGACAATAGATCTTGATTTCTATTTATCTTTCTAAAAACAGTTAGTTAGTGATGAACCATACACGCTTAGTTTGCTAGTAATGAATTATGAATGAACCTTTATGCAATTTCTAAGTTTTCTTGCCACTCCCAGTTTGGAACAAGTTCACGGCAAATCTGTTTCTTATCCTCTGACATTCAAACTAGAGCTTTTTGAGACTACTAGCTATTTCAAATTTTTAAAATATCTTACATCAGATTTGATAATTTCAATGAAATAGTAAATTTGCGCTGCCTTTAAAAACTTCGTACAGGTATATAGCTACGATTTGACACCTAGGCTAAACTGTTACGAGCTACAACTAAAATTCCTTTACATCTGCAACTTTAAAGCCCTTTTCTCACTTTCGGAGCCGCGGAAACCCTTAGAAATAGAAGGTCAGATCTCATGAGGGGGGGGGGGGGCTATTGGGGTAAAATTTTGCAGAGCATGTTAACTTATCCTGAAAATTATCCTGAGACATAATAATTGCGCTCAACTTTCTTAGTATTTTGGATTTAGCCATGAAGCTAAATCGTAACAACCCTTAAAACTACTACTTAGACATCTTTGGAATGTTTCCAACCTCAAAACCTTCAACTTCAGAACACACAAGACGAGCAATCAAGAAACAAAATAATATCAGTTGGCTCAAGTTAGATAAGAACTTTTCAGACGGCCTAAGAAAACCGCTTATGGGACAGAGAGAAGAAACTTCCGGCTCGTATGCTTATTTCTGGTAAAGAAGAAAAGCTAGGAAGGGCACACTGGAAGCCGAAGTGGGATTGGAATAGCGCAATGGGAGCAGAGCCCAAAATAGCCGTGAGAAGCCGAACAGGTTGTAGTTCTGATAATGATTTGTGCCTGAGTTAAAGTTAAGAGATTCTTTAAAAAGAAATATTTTTTTAGTTTTTGGCTCTCCATGGTGCTAACAGGACTTATGGTGGTATCACTGTATTGAACAAGAGCAGAGTAATTTGAAGCTCTATAAACGTCTTATAAGCGTTGTAGCCATGTTGAGGTAGCGTTAAAAGCATCCGAGTTCTGAAAACGTTAATAAAAATACGAGCTAGCCACAAAATTGATATCTTGTTTTGAATGTGATATCAATCGAAGTCAGCTAACATCATTTTGAAAACTGACGCAAATAAAAAGTCAGTCGTTAAATGCTCATATTTTAGAAATCTCAATGCATGTTGTTATTTGGTTTTTAACAACAACGTAACGAAAAACACTTATTTTAGTATCCGAGACTTATGTTTGCGTTAAGATGTGGCAAAATATCAATATTGCCTCGTTTGTTTCTATACTGAATCAACGCTCGTTAAATCATATATTCATGTCTATCAAATTAGGTGGAAGACCCATACAACCCTTTGCATACCGAAGTAGTTAGGAATCTTGAACGTTGCAGCATATTTTGTAGGAAATCAAGAGTTCTCCGCGTTGGTTCGTAAAACAGCGATTGCATATGTATTGGTATAATAGCATATTTGTATAGTTGTTTGTAACAAAGTTTTCTCTTATAACATAGATAAATATCACTCGAATACATAGAGATTTATGATGATAAATGAACCAGCCCCAATGCATCTTATACTCATCTAACCTTAACGATGAATAGAGGAGAGGCGGAAGTCCTCATTAGTTTAAATCCTCCCGGAACACAAAACTAAGTCACGCATTACGTCCGGAATCCAAAAACTCTTTACTCTTGTGTTTCTGAAAAACTTGATTTCTCTTGTGATAACAGAACTAAATTCGTAAGGAATAGGATTTCTCAGCAGGGAAATAGGATTCTTGGATAAGCAAAAGCCTCGTGAACCCTTATCACTGGCCATGGTCTACCATTCTCGTAATGACGCAAATCCAATTGACCTCTAGTAGAAACGAAAAGACGAGCAAAACGCGATTAAATCGATATCTTGACTTACCGAACGCTGAAGCAAGAAAATTCGTCACTAATAACATCCGCATGTACCCATGAAACTGCATTGTGTTTCTCTATTTATCCCTCAGAAGCATCTTAAATATCCGGTATGTGTCATATACTTGTTCCAAAAACTGAACATTCCTTTAGACGTCGTTTAGTAATACACTTCACGGTTCAACAACAAAATGACACTTCCATATCTAACTATCAAAACGCATGTTCATTAATTCCTCATTTGCAGTTTTGCGGTGAAATGTGGCGCCTCAAACCGACCAATCAGAAGCGTCGGTTTCCCATGATCCGACCAATGAAATGCAAGATCGAGTATCTGCGGAGCAGGTGCATGGCGTGAACTCGCAAGCTGCGACGACTTTTACTGAGAAAATCCGATGGGGCTACCATTCCTAGGAAGGATCCCCTACCGTATGGAAAATATTTTTAAAGGGTAGGGAAGATCTGCAGGGAATACATTCTTATAAAGTTTGTCACCAGTTATAGTAATGCCATAATGGCGAGCAACCGTTTATATTTAAACAAACGTATCGAGAAGTAAAGGATAGATACACTTTAGAAAAATGTTGGAGAAAGAACTGCAACGTAAAAAAACTAGCTTATTATTCTCCTTAGAGCCATTGCGTTTTACTCAAATACTGTTGCAGAAATACAAGGGGGGCCATCTTTGTTCCTCTAACAACAATCTTACAAAAAGACCAGAAATTTTTGGAATAAGAACTACAAAAAATATGGTGAATTCTTGGTACAACTCTTGCTAGAGTCACTGACACAAAAGTTTGTAACGCCGTAGCCGAAGATGATAGGAAACAACATTGCCTGAGAAATAAAGCGGTGCATCAGGCCTGTAGGAGGCGGGGGGAGCATCCTAAAATCAAATTGTTCACAGCATGGTCCCTAGTCTTCTTATTGCTCTCAAACAATTGATGCCCCCCCCCAATAATATTTTCCGAGCTACGTTGCTGGGTATACATATACTGAAAAACATAGATTTTCGCAATTATTGGAGAGCCATTTAACCTCACCCTTCATTCTCTGTGGGCCTGCAAGTGAGCAAAAGCAACAATATATCACCGCAAATCCTCGAAAAATTATCCTCCTAAAATTTTGTTTTTGCAAATAAACCCCCCAAGCATGATTGCAGAATAGTTAATCATTTCGAGAAAGCCAGCACAGGACATAGCTATAAAGTATTATCACCTTCACCTCAAGACAAAATAGGAAAAAGAAACGTTGGTTTCATGGCTATTACATTTCGTTTGACGAAAGCCTTTTTGTCGGTTTTAACATAGTTGAGAAAGAAATTTTTGTCATTTTTTATGTGAGCTTTTAAAAAAAATGTTAAATTTCTGAATAAGCCCCTTGATTAAGCCCCCTTCCCTTGAATAAGCCACCGTCAAAAAATCAATTTTTGCAAGTAAGCCGTTTGGGCTTATTCGAGCATTTACGTTACAGTGGCTGTGAAATAGTGAGTTCCAGAGAACTGCAGAGCTTCCTTGAGTATTATACGAGAAGCCAAATAAAGGCTTGAGCTAAAAACTAAAAGATTTCGTGTTAACATTTAGGTTCCTTTGTCGTACAGATGTCAATATTGAAATCTTTTTCACTTGCATTTTGATATACGGAGTGTAGGTGAACACTCGATGAGAAGCCTTTTTGCGATTTAATGAAATTTATCGTAAATGAATTATACAATTTGTAAAGCTCTTTGAAAAATCTACGTGAGGAAATTGATGAAGGAAAAGTAAAGGGTTTCTTTATGCACTGTAGGGGAAATGAGCGAACACAGCGTGGCAGCGCTGATCCGATCTTTAAAAAATCGTTTTCTTTCTTCGCGGGCTTTTGTCTCGGTCATAATACGAGTATGATTCTTGGCTTTCGGGGAGAATGGGGCTTTGAGCTGAGAGAAATAGGGCAGCATGAAGCAGACGCGTGGACATTATCAATAGAAAGCGTGGCTTTTGAAGAACTAAACAGGTGGGTGACACACGTGCCCTGGGCAAACACAGCGAAAACAAACTTACTTCCTATCAAAATCAGTCCTAAACTCAACTCGAATTCATATGCATTTTATGCAGTGCTCTTGTGTTATAGCTGAGACATAACAAATTCCTTCCACACAACGATGTCAGCATCGATCGCAAGCCCTTACCAAGATTATGGCCTAATTGCAGGACTTGGCTAACATTATTCAGCACGTTGCTTTGTTTGGACTCGAGATAAGGAAGTGAAGAGCAGTGCATTGTTTTTGGCGTTGGTAATTAACAGCCATGTAATTCATATCTGCTGGAATTAATTGATGTAGATATGCGAGTCAGCTTGGGAAAATTTGAGCTCTAATCTTGTTGAAGCAGATGTAACAGAGGCCATTGCTGTGAGAAAACACTGGTATCAAAGAGGTTAAAGTTGGGATGGTTGTGAATAATTTTCCATAATTGGAGTTATGCCGCGATAATGCAAGAGCCTGGAAATTGGAATGACGACAAGAGAACAACCCAATATTTAACATGGGATAGATGAATTCAATGAGCTTAATCGAGCTTAATAGTGGTTAATGACTGTGGAAATCTCCCTAAGGAACGTCCGTTCTGTGCAGAAGTGTGAAGGATGTTTAATACTGTGGGGGATACCATCAGTACTGTTGAGAGATAACATCAGTACTATGGATGATATTCAGTACTGGGGAGATAATGCCCTAAGTGCTTATGGTTTCCGTCCACAGTACTGATGATATCCCCCACAAATTGAATATCAGGTACAGCACTAGATGGTACTCCTCTACAGTACTGAATATCCCCAAAAGTTCTGAGCACACTCCAATATACAAATGGTATCCCCACAGTACTGAATATCCTCCACATTACAGCACAGACGTTCCACAGGTTGAAAATAAATGAAGTTGAATTACACGAAGACAAAAGCTGTACCTTATTTTTGTACCAGAACAGTTTGAAGCAAGCCTCATCTTCTGCCAAACGTTGATAACAAGGTTGTAAAAACTGAGGACCGTCATTTTAGTCCTTAGTAGAAATTTCAAGAAATAACCAAAATACTAGATTTGGTCGTTTTTAGATCCTCTACGACAACAGTTTTAGAGTTAAGAACAGGGCCACCTAGAGCGAGGCCGGGCCCCGGGAAAATTATCGGATACGGGCTATTTGTCTTTCTTGTCTGTGGGTTTAGGGAGGTTGAAGAGTCCCCCAGCAGCTGAAGGAGAAAGCCCCTAGAAGATTCTGAGATTTTGCAATTTGTAAGGTCTCAAAATGGCTAAGAATCCTTTAATTTCTCTTTCTACATATGAATGTTTGACACGCTCCTGTCCTTTCAATAAGATGTCTGCAAATGAAACGATGCATCATTCTAAAGACATTTTATCTAAAATTATTTTGTCAGTAAATTGATGAATAAACATTCGAGGCGATTTTGTCTATGAATTCAATTTCCTAGCCTTTTTATAGAATAAAGGTTTTTATCATACCACTGAAATATGTCTTCTTGTGTGAGTTCGCTATTGATGCTTAGAAGAGCCAAGTCTTTCATTATTTTTACGTTGTATTATAATTTGCAAGAAACTTTTGATGAGCTCGAGTTAACGAAAACAACGCTCTACTATAAAGACTGTAACTGCCAATCTGCAAAATATCTACAGGGAAGTGCATACGTGGGGAATATGTCACCAAGCTTGAATTTAACGATTTTGTGCAAGAGACAATTGGACTTTGTGATTGGCTTATGGAATGAATTGTGATATCACTAAAGATGTGTAACGGACAGAAAGAAAATTTAATTTTCTCGGGCCCGTTAACGGGCCGAGCCCTGTAATTTCAAAAGAACATTTAATGAAAAATTCAAAGCTTCATTTTTGCGGGTCTCAAGCAGGACCCAGGCCTCAGGCTAGTTGCCCCGTCTACTCCCTTGGATGTCCTGGCTGAAAATAGTTATTCTAGACTAACCTATCTCACCATCTCAAAACAATTACGGAGCTTTTGATAACAGAGGAAATAAAGTCCAACCTGTAGCTTTAGTTTGCGAAAAAAGAATAAAGAATTTACGTAAACCAATACAGGCCAACAAAGTATTTTTATCGTTACAATTTCGATATTCAATTACATGTTTTCTGGATCCCGAGCTAATTGCAGCTAAGTGGCGTGGCACGTCGTGGGATGGCCGAGCGGTTAGATGACTTGACCCTTGTTCGAAGGGTCCCGGGTTCGAAACCACCTTCAGACCTGTCACAAAGTGTGAGGAGAGAATTAGCCAGCTCTCTGTAATTCCAGGCAAAAAGGCAAAAGGAATCACGAGGTGTAGTCACATCGAGACAAAGGACCAGGGTCGAACTGCTCAATTAGTTTACCTATTCAGTGGGCCCTTTGTGCTTAGCACATAAACCCATACCTTGCAAAGATAGTAAGCGTATGTGTGCCTATCAACTATGCCTATCTTTTGTGGGGCTTTCGTGCTGTAATTTCCAAGAAACGCCAGGTTTTTATGCCTAAGAAACTGTAATAAATTGAATTGTGTTAGCCAACAGACTTACTTACTTGTCACATCTGATTGTGATAAGCAATGTTGTTGTTGTTGCTGTAAATAAAGTTTGAGGGTACATTCTAGCGAGTAGCTTGAAGAGGCAATTGATCCTTTGACGAGAGCTAAGTATGCTTTGTGCTATCTATTTATTTGTCAAATGAATGAATATCTATTTTTCTGTCTGGCATCTTGAGCTCACTTTACATCAAAAACTTATCTTAACTCTCGCAATTGCAAAAAATTGCTAAGGTTGGTCTACCTTTCAAAATTCTTTTAGTAAGTTTCAGGTAAAATCAAATTAATAGTAGCTTATCAAACTTGTCCATGTATTTCTTGCCCAAACCCCAAACGTATTTCAACAAAAAATGGAGCAGAGAATAGCTGCTCGTCTTACCGGACCATTTAGGTGCCCATATTCACGTTGCATTTTCAAAAGTCTCCATTTCCAAAGCGGATCAATGTGAGTACAAGTCAAAGATGGGTGATGTTTTGTTCGTTTTTGTATAAAGACGGAGCAGTGTGAATGGGCCCTTAAAAACGAACTCTGAAAACGGAGACTTTTAAAGTAAAAACGGATTCTTCTGATTGCAATGATACTGTTCATCATTATAATCCGATCCAGAGTGGAGCAATGTGAACGCTTCACCGTTGTCGTAGCGTTTTCATACTTTTCCGGAGCAGTGTGAACAGGCAAAACGAATGAAACTGGATAGAAACGATAACGGAGCTGTGCGAATATAGCCTTAAAAATCAGTTTTAGCATCCTAGCCAATTAGAGCTTCGGATGTATTACCTGAATTGCTCCGCCAACTTCATATACACAAAAACATAACAACCCAAAAATCAATCTTATTTTGAACGGTTTTATAAACATGGATAAAACGCAAAAATTAAAAAAAAATGTTGTAAGGAGTACCATGTTATATATATAAAAGATCTTCCAACGACGTTCCAGGGCTATTCCCGTTATCGACGTCAGTGGAAGCTTTCTACATATATTTTATGGTACTACTTATACAATTTGTTCATTTATTCGTGTTACTTATTCAACAGTACAACGCGCTTCAATTTTTTCAAATATGGATGGAACGTGTTTAGTTTTGTCCAATAAATAGCTGGTGACCAATCTAATATTAATTTTTCTATTAATTTCTATGAAAAAAATCCGCACATTTCTTAATTAAGTAAGAATATTTTTTGATTTTTATGATCAACTTCATGGTAAATTTGACCAAGTATTGAAAAGACAGATCGTTTTGATCAACAATAAAGCGAGCATTTTTTGTACCTCTAATATTCTTAATCCTAAAATGAGGATTTTCTACATTATTGAATCAGACTGATAAAGAAAATAATTGATTAGGCTGCTGCCAAGAGCTGATTGCTCATTTCAAAGTGAATAGAAATTTACTTACATTCTACCATTGTACCATTGTGCCACAAGTCTACCATTGCTTGCAAACTACAGTTTAATTGTGCTATTTTCCAGTGGAAGGAAGGCTCAAAATTATTTTTGTCCAGGAGAAAAGCAAATGATCAAAAACTTTGAATAAATTTCAGGTTTGTGACTCACTATCTTATCCCGTAGACCATCTAATTGATTTAATTCTCTGATGGATATAAAGTTTTGACAGTTAACTTAAAGTAGTCATTAATTGAAAAAGAGGAGACTTTACTGTAACTTCAAATTCGTCTTGTTGTTTAGCACAAACTCAAACACAAACTCTGCATCAAAAAATCTAGTAACTTGGCTTAATAGGAAGAAGAATGTTATTTCAGTTATCAAGGAAGAACATTATTCCATCTATTGAAGAATGATATTATTCACTTTGTTAATATTGATCTTTATACACAAAAAAAGAAGATACCAAGATTGATTTTCACTTAAAGATCCAAGCTTGGGCTGATTACAAAAGATAAGGATATTGTCTCAAGAACCGTATGCCATTAAAGAAGAATTTCATTCAATACATTGAAATCTAACACGATATTCATTATCGAATAATAAAGAAAAGAGTGTTTTCATTAAGCAAAATCCAGACTTTGACTCAATAAAACATAGATTATCATTTCAGTTATCGAAGAACAACATGATTCCATTTATTGAAGATTGATATAGCTCAAATTGTTTAAAGTGGTCTTCATTCTCGAAGAAAATATAAAAACACAAACTTTGACATATTGCAAGAGAGGAATATTATTCCATTCATTGAAGAAGATCATTATTTGACTTGCTAAATTTGATCTTCATAAACAGAACAGAAGCTTATTTTGCAGGTAGAAATCAAAATTCAACCTATCACGAAAGAAGAATATTGTTTCAATTATCAAAGAAGCACACTACTAACTTCATTGAAGAAGATTACTGTATAACTCGCTACAATTGATCTTCATACTCATACAAAGAAGAAGAAAATTGTTTTATCTCCACTTAAAGATCTTACTTTGACTGGTTACAAAAGAAGAATATTTTTCAGTCATCAAAGTAGAATATCATTCCATATATTGAAGAAGATTATTTTTCAACTTGTTCGAATCGATTTAGATACTCTAACAAAGAAAAATAGAAACCTATACTGCACGTAGAAGTCCAAACAAATTACAAAAGAAGATTATCGTTCCGGTTATCAAGAAAAATATTATTCCATTTTGGAAGAAGAATAGTAAAAATCAAAATATTGACATAAAAGAAACGACAGCAATGTCTGAATGCTGGTTTGACGATGATCCCACATTTCTGACGAAGCATGGCATTGTTTTTGGTGTGACACAAATACTGTTTTGCCCGTTGATTGTTACAACCAATGTAATGCTGATAATCTCGTTGTACGCAACAAAACAATCATTTCGAACGACTTCCAACTTCCTGGTATTATGTTTGAGCATTTCAGACAGCCTGGTTGGCGTAATCATAATGCCATTTTTAAGTTTTCATAACATTTTCTTTGTTCCACAGAGATTTTGCCGTACAGCTACAATTTCTCGTACTTTGCAAACATCTCTGGGTGGAACATCAGTATGCATGACAATGCTATTGGCTGTTGATCGATATTTACACATGAATCCTGACTATAACACATCCCCACCACGCCTTGCGAAATTCTTCAAACCACCGAAGATTTATTTCCTGGCAATGACAACCAGTACAATTTTCCCCGGAGCATCGGTAGCTTTTTATTTCATTGCGGAATCAGGAAAGAAGCCTGTTTTCTATTACGACCTCTTCATCATAACAGGTATAGCATTAACGGGAGCGCTGTTTATTGTTATGTATATTCGGGGATATATACGAATACGGCGTTATGTAGCAGAAAATCAAATTTACTCTAAGAGTGGGGAATCAAAGTCACATGATCGCCCTGAATACTTGAATAGGTTGTTCAAAACTGTGCTTCTGATATTACTTGCAATGTTTTTGTCCTGGTTTCCCAACTTCATTACAAAGTTGTTACAGGTGATTTTTTACGACAAACATCTTTTATCTTCAAACGCATTTCTGGCTTTCAAGGAAATATCTTTTTTATCATATTACTCGAATAGCTTTGTGAATGCCTTGATCCTACTCTACAGAAACGATAGGGCAAAAAAATGGCTAGTAAGACACGTTTGCTCATGTCGGAGAGGAACAAGCATGGTAGCAGCAAGCAATGAAGTTGAACAACATATTGATCAATAAAACAGTTGAACTAGCAGACTGAAGATTTTCAAGAGAAGAAATCGTTTTCAGTATCAAAGGTGGGTTACATGGAATCAGAAGCATAGGAGCTAGGGCCCTGGGGGCGTGGGGCCCAGTGTTTGCAAAAGACGATGAAGTGCCCTTTTTACTTTGAGAAAAAGGCCCAGTAAGTGAAAATATAAGGTTATGGCATTCTGAGAAGAAAGAAAGACCCAGAGACAATTACGAACGCACGACTGGTAACAACACGTTAGCACTTACGGCAAAATTCAGAGTTTTTAACAGCAAAGATTTAGTGGTCATACAAATTAATATATGCACTATTTACAAAGATTGAAAGCCGGAGTCACATCGAATGGCATAATATGAGCATTGGGTCTTCCGACTTAATGATCTAGTGACTTCAAAGGACAGCGACATAGTCTTGTTTTGAATGGAAGTACCAAAGAAAGAAATGGAGGTGTCTTCTGTTTTCAGAAGCATTAAGAATACGTTAGAAATTACTTAGAATAACTGATGGCAAGGATCTGCAAGGAATACACTGTGCTGGAAAGGAGAATAGAAACAATTACATATTGTTCAGCAAAAAACCGAAAAACAATGAGAAGTGTCATGCGATGAAAGTAAATATATAAGTAGGAAGATAACCATGAATCAATATAGATAAACATGAATCAATATAGAGAAACATGTAATGAATTTGAATAAATAACCTCGCTTTTTGTAAAGAACCACAGTGGGCACGTTACACATTAACATTGACAGAAGCCTAACCTACCAGAGAGAGCACATTACTAAACTGACTAAGCTAGAACCTCTTTAAATCGACTACAGAGAAGTAAAATTTTGATCACTTCAAGAGTTATATAATAGCCTCGTTTGTATGGAAAATATCGTTGATCGTCAGTTGATAATGGGGATGTGAACTTTATAAATAGACCAACTATAAAGTCGTAACATTGCTCCGTAACCTAGACCTCTTGCTCAAATTACTGCAAGTGTGCATTTATCAAAAAAGAGGAGCAAAAACTTTATAACTTTGAAAGTTCATATTTTGCATAACGTTATGGCTCTCCTTCCAATAAAAGACTGGCTTGGCCTATGTCACATAATTCAAGTTTCAGTCGATTTTAGCCAATCAAAAGCAGTCAAGAAATATTTTGCAAAAAGCCTAAGTATTGTGTCGGACATGTTTCAGATAATTACTACGTCTTGCTCTTTATTAGCATACTTAGAGTGCTAAGGTAGCTGAATACTTTTATCACACTGCCTTCTTATTGATTTGTTCCTTATAAAAATGTTTCCACGTCTAAAGATATCAGAGCCAGCTTCATTGTTTGATTTTTTACGCGAGATTAAGAAAAATTAGCCTGCGGGTAAACATCGAAGAAAGGTCATAAACTTGTATAAATAGACTTTATAATAAGTGAATAAAAACTGGTCAATGTCATTCGCCTTCATTTACGTATGATTGACTACAATGGATAAAAGCAAACAGGGGGTCCATTCCATTGGCAGAACTTTCCATCCGAATTCTAAAGCTGCCAAGCCCTATCCGTCTTCAATCTAATGATAAAAAAGTGGACAGACAATAACTGCACTTGCAGGAAGAGTTTAATATCTATTCCGCCTTTGGGTTATATGTAGGGTGGGGTATTGTTATCTGAAAATCAACGTGTAATATTTTTAACCTGTGAATTTGGTTGATTTAGTTTTAATTAGCTTTGATTAGTTTAGTATAGTTACTCTGTATCAGCCAACTGTAAATAAAGTATCAATAGAAGTTAAATGAAGTCGAAAGCGAAAACCAGTCCTCAAGTCATCAACGTCTATCATTAAGTAATAGACTACTTTCGAACTAATACTTTTCTAATTCGAAAACATTATCCTTCACCACCTTGCAAATTCTAAGGCAACGCAATGCATCAAGGGATACTCAGGGGCAGAGTTGCATTGATTCAAGATGGTAGAATCAATTGAAAAATGGTTGATTGGCTCTTCTCTATTCTTATTCCACAAATTTGTGATTATCCTAAGTTATCTCAATAATTTAAAGTAACCAACCGGTCCTTTACGCCACCTCTAATTCAACATTTGGCCATTTCAGTTCCATGAGTTCTAAAATTTCTAACGCACCACCCACGTAGCTGCTGGAGGGCGCGAGGGGGCATTGCCTCCCAAACGATGGCAGATCCCTTTGTTCTAATGCATCTCCTCTATTGTTCCCATTGTTATTGAACAATGTCTACCCCCCCCCTAGCCGTGTTGACCCAGCTACATGTCTGTAACGTATTACTACCGAGGAGGGGGGCACAAAGTGCACGCAACAAATTGAAAATGCTGTACCTCCCATAAGAGACCAACAGCTCACTAAAACCTGTTCGAATTTTCCTCAATATCATCAGAGCACTTAAAAATTGTTTTTGTTATTATGATACGTCTTTTAGTCACATAACAAACACCTCTTCTGTCAATATGCAGTCATGTGTATGTTGGCCTAAACGTGCCACACTGTTTTTCCGTCACAAAAATACATAACATGGGAAAACATTTGGAATGAAATTTGCCAAACGACAACATAATGTGCAAAAACTCCAAGTCTATTGAGGAAACTCTCTCGGTACATTATCAAGAATACCTTGATAATTGGTACCTTAGTGGCTGTAAGCTACAAAATCCAATCTAAGGTGATCAACATCTTTCCATTCACTGGCAGCACCAGCAGCCATTATTATGAAGTTGTAGTCTTTCTGGTTCCTGCCAGTTACCTGGTCTGAAATATTGTTGTTGTTGTTGAAGTGGCACGTTTAGGCTGTGTTAATAGAAATTAAAACAAAACTCCAGTGAATATTTTCTAGCGTTTAAAGATGCCCAATGTTTAAAGATTATTAATGCTAGTAATTTTGCTAGTAAAATCCTCTGATATGAATTTTTTTGAGCAAAATGTTTTTTTCGAAAAACAAAATGAAAAAAAATAGAATAAAGATTTTATTCCAAAATATTTTTCCTTTTCATGTATCTTGTGACAAAAAACAGTATGGCACGTTTAGGCCACCATACATGTGTGAACAACATTTAAGGAAAATAATCCTACGAATAACCCACTTAGCATGAGAATTTTCGAATGATTGAGAATCTATTTATATTCGATGACGTAAGCAAAATTTAAAATTCAAGGCGTTATCAATTTTCATGACGTCATGTCTATGAAAAAATTATTTTTACTTTAGAACTTATTTTGCGGTAATTTGAATTTAGATTTACTAGCAAATAGTTTATTTCATACCTGAATTGTTATTTTCCCTTGATTTTCTTTATAGTTGACTTTACTGCGGTGCAAAAATACGTAACAATTTGATAAAATACAGGGAAAATGTCAATTAAATTTGTAAATAATGTTTAAAAGATGAATTTTGTCCGTTAATACATCATTTAAAGTGCAAAAAATCATAAAAATGGCTTCAAATGTAGGCTTAATACCAAAAACCAGTTTTCATAGTCATCACACTTATGAAATACCATCAATAAATAAAGCTTGTCAAGTTCTACCTAGTTTCAAGCCGCTATCTCATTCCTAACAAGAAATATAAAGGGAGGGCACAGTGTGCCTCACGATAATACAAGTGTCGAAAAAGCCTGGTAGTATTTAGGTTAACGGCCATATTCTCCTGCAAACAATGATCAATGAAAAACAGAAATTAAGAATTCAAAATTCTTTCAAAGAACTCATGGTAAAGTTATCAAAAGATATCATGGTAAAGTTATTCATACAGATCATGGTGAAGTTGATCACGGAAATCACGGTGAAGTTATTAAAAGAAATCATGGTAAAGTTATTCATAGATGTCATGGTAAAGTTAATCTCTTTGGTTATAATGCATCATCTCATACCTCAACAACGTAGAAAGATTTCAGTGAACCAACGAGTAAAAGCTTGCACAACACTTTCCAAGATTTTGGCAATAAAATTGACGCAAGTTTTTAGATACATACCCAGATAGCTGAAGTCTGAAATATTGAACATGTTGTAAGTAAGATTTGATGTTTCATGATTCAGAGAGGCGACTGGCATTGCCTTTTTACAAATAAGTATCAAAGATAGCTTATGTAGAACCCCGGGTATGTCCTCTTTCCCTGAAGAGACTGGACACTAATTGCAATATCGCAATATTTGTAAATTACGTAATGATTACCCCCCGCAAAGTGGTTGTAATATTTTGAGTTTTCGAGTGGACAGTGGTTGTGATTTTAGTAGATTTGTTAAAAGGTTTGCTCGAGAAACATTTTCTTTTAAATTGTTTATTTTGACTGATCCTACACTTAAACATGGTTTTAAAAACATAAGTAAAACCAAGTTTACATGTGTACAGAGTGCAGATTGCTTTAAATCATGCAATATAAACATTGAGGGAAGTAGACGGCATTGGCAATCAGCAAGCTTTAAGCTCTTTAGTCCGCATAATCTTTCCTCCTTCGTTACCATTACTTACTTATCATTTTGATACTGTAAGTCATTTTGCGGAAGATATGTTTTTTTTCTATTTCACGCAACTTGCCTGCATTCCTATAGACGATTTTATGTGAAACTACGAAAGAAAAGGAGCTAGTTGGTCATCAATCACTGATCTCAAAATTAAGACTGGATACAGCATTATGTTGTTTCTATGTCCTTGTTTTTGCTTTTAGAGGCAAATATTTGAAGCCAATTGCATAAGCTTGCGTTGGGCCTCCCAATATGGCTGCCAAAGAAATTATGTGTGCTTGATGGTTTTTTAACAATAGCTGCACGATAATTCAGTCTCATGCTGATCATTCATAACATTCCAACAATCATTAAGGAAAAAAGCACGCCCCAATGGAATTTTTATGTATTGAATTGGACCTTCAAATATGGCCACCAATCAGTGGCGGCGCCAGGGGGGGGAATGGGGGGGACTAGTCCCCCCCCACTTTTTCAAAAAGATGGTATCTGAGATCCATGCAAAACCGATGAGAAAATGGGGGGGGGGGGGGTAGGCCTACGTCATGTGAATTGTGTCGCAAGATTATTTCAATGTAAGTCTCGCTAAAAATGTCTAGCCATGGATGAAAATCGAATGAAATCTCGCTATCAAACATACGAAACTGGCCTTATAATCATGTTGTGTCGAAAAAAACTACGAACGTTGTTTATCATAAGATTGTTTGACATTATTATTCATTGTTTTAAATTCTCGTTTTAGATTAATGATCCCTTTTTGTTTGGCACTTCCCAATAAACAGGTTATAATTAACGTCTAATAATGTATGCAGAAAGATAAATCAAAGGATCCTAAGCCATTGGACAGCCTTGTTCGATCGTTGATTTTTACAGGCAATTGATTAAAGGAAGTTTCCCAATGTGGATAGAGCTTTTTGTGAAAGGACGTTTCCAGCATTTAAAAAGGCGTTCCCAGCGTTGAAAAGGGCGTTTCCCTAGTTTTGAAAGGGCGTGGCCCTAAAAAATTTTCGGGGGGCTCCGCCCCCAGGTCCCCCGTCTATCATAAGTCCCCCCCACTTCTTGGCGGCTGGCGCCGCCACTGCCACCAATGACTTCATTTCAGAACGACAGATGCTCGATCCTTTATTTTGAGATCAGTGTCATCAATGCTATCTAGTTGGTATTTCATTCACACAAATATTCACACCAGCTAGTTAAGAGTTTGTTAATATACAAACGAAAAATCCACATGTGTTGATTTGCTTGGATAAATACAGACTAGATTAGCTTCATCCGTATTTTCAAACCAAGCAAATATCAGGATATTGCAGATAAACATTCCCTTTACAAAATACGATGTTCCTGCAATAAACGGCAAAACCGATCTTCACAAAATAAGTTTCTTCAGTTAATTCCACTCCTTTGCTATGGAAAGACACGTTTTTTTACATTATCATATGATATTTTTACAATTTTTATATAACATTTAACATTTATCAACCAAGAAAATACTCAGCAAAAATCTAGTCTCTTTCACAAAGTTTAAAGATAATCTAAATTCATTAACATAATATAATCACGTAAAATCGAGCTCTTGTTTGGTGCATTGACCTAGTTGATGCCTGCTATACAAAAATCTACAGCTTTTAGCGCTTGTAATTCAAAACTGAAATCGAAAGTTGTTTGGTACCAAAAACAAATTGGTTGGGTTTATAACGAAAATAAATTATACTTTTGCTATGTTGGTACACTTTTTGAAGTCATCAACCTTTTAGCAAATGTTGGGTAAATTGAAAAATAATCAGCATTTCATTTCTCTTCGCTGCCAATATGAAGCAACATTAATGAGAAGTCTCTTAGCAGTTTCTTATACAAGGGGACTCATCTTATGATCAAACGCGTATCATTAGCCGAGGGAGCGGGAGGGAACGAGGAAATCGTCATTAACTAAAGTGGCTACTCTTTTAAAGTCTCTTCAGTATTGGTCATGGCAAAAACAAAAATCTGTGTAACGTTGCAGGCTGCAGTTCCTTCTAAGGTAGGGAGGACTCACAGTGGTGGATTTAGGGGGGGGGGGGCAGTTGGGGCTAGTTGCCTCCCACGCCGATAAAAACGACTCTCTGCACCCACTTTCCAGTGGCTTGGTACCTATCTGAAAAGCTGATTCTTGATATTTCTGTTAAGAAATAGCATTTATTAGGGTTCCCATAAAGCAACTGCCGCCCCCCCCCACTTCAGATTTATTCTGGATCTGCCCCTGGGGACTGGGAAACAACGATTTTGCGTCGATAATTGAAAATGAAAGATTTGGCATACGCTGTTGTAAAATGGCTTACACAAAGGGAAGTTGGCATGATCGAGTTTTCCGCTAAGTATATTTGAGGATGACAAGTATTCTAAGGAAAGTCTTAATAGGTTTTGTCGATTGTGTTTGTAGGTAAACAACAGAAATGAGACTACTAGGCACATTGAAGTAATTCTCTGGGGTTTGAAATTCTTATGATTATAATAAAACACTTGCAACTGCCGATGCGGATCTGAGCAGCAGGCTGTGTGCATTGAATTAATTTGATAGCATCCCCTACAATTACCCCCTGGAATAGAAATCAAAGCCTAGCCGAGAATAAACAACTAAAATCATGCTGATTTCAAAAACTAACCAATCAAATCACGCTGATTTCAAAAATTAACCAATCAAATTTGTGATTTCAAAAATTAACCAATCAAATCACGCTGATTTCACTTCTTTTGATCATCTTTGAAGAGCGTAGTATAAAATGGGGTCAAAGAACGTGAACGCCCTCTCACTCTCTCACTTCCATTCGTCGAGACTGAAGAACGGCTGCCTGAACGTTGAAGTGAACATGCGTCGACAACAGCAGAAACAGCCAGAGGAAGGCTTGCCCAAGAAGCCAAAAGTTGAAGGGCAACCGGGAAGCCCGGGTATGACAGTTTGTATGAATAGCTTTAGCTTCGATAAATAAAATCGAATTTCACCGCAAACCTCGATTACTTTTCTTAGATTTTTATCATTCTACTGACCACTGCAAAGCATGGCATTCATATTTGATCTTGAGATCGTGGTACAACAGCCTCAATATTCAGTAACTGTGGTTGTTTTATCCTGGATAGAAATGAACTCTTAACAGAAATGTTCCTTTGTCACCTTTCATTATTAGTTGTTTAATCACGTATAGTTGTTCACTCGTGCTTCAATGTCTGATTAGATCTTTCGAGGAAATGTACAATTCTTTCCAGGGTGCGTTCCCATTCGTTATAATGTATTAACAAAATACGCGCTTAATGTCTTGCAGACGCCCTCTGGCGATTTCTCAGTTGCAACTAGAGTTCTTTTCGCCGATTTTAAAACCAACTAAAACATTACCATCCGCACTAAAACGTCATTGGAATGCACACATTTATACTACCACGATCAAGGGTTGATTAAAGTTGCGTTGGATTGGATGAATACATCAAGTTGCGTTGTTAGCTTTTTAATTTGGTTGTCTTTTCGACGTAGTATTCGAGTGTCAGTCATATGGAAAGCTTAGTATCATACTTTATTTTGTTATTTTTACTATTTCCCACGCAACAATAAGACCCAGGCCAAACTGCATCGATTCAACATATCTGTAATGGCTAACTGTAAATTGGCTTCTTGAACGTGTCCATTTTTCCATTTCTTATTGTGCTGTATTATGTTATTTCCTGACTGTTGAAAATGACATAATAAATTGTCGAAATATTCAGAATAAACACCGCCTATTTCTCTTGCTCTTTCTCGATTTTTAAATATTAAAAACGGAAAGATGTTCCTCGGTATTGTATTCTTATTTAATTTCTTGAAATTGTCTGGTACACAAGGCTTTTGGTAGTACTGTATGGTTTAGGTAAATCAGTTGGTTTTGGTTAAATAGGTATGTCAGTTGACTATTGTATTGTATGGTCCTGTTACGTTGTTGCATATGACTATGAATCTTTGGTACTATTGGAACACAGCCTCCAGGGAAGGGTATGGTGAGAAAGGAGGGGAAAGTGTGAGAGAGAGGGGGAAGAATAATGAGATGCATTTTTCTCATTACAATACGCTATAGACTTTTATCTCACCAGCCCCCTCCTTTTAGACAAGGGTACCAAATGGAACCCCTAAGTAAAGCGTAAAGAATCTTTCATCAAGTGCTTTTTTGATTGCCCCTACCAAAAGTGTTTGTGTCCACCACTGTTCTGACTGTTGCCTTTTTTCCTGCAGTAGCAATGTCACAATACGGAAAAACTATGAAGTTTCTTGTCAATGGGCAGGGCACATTTCTTCTGAACGAACGGGTGAAGGATCGCTTGGAGATATACGTGAGCCAAGAATACATCAAGGAGTCCACTGAAGTCAAACGACCATTGTCGTACATTAAGTTGGAATTGGTGAAGGGAGAGGCGAGGTTCTTAATGAAAACAGAGGGCAAAGATGACGAGAAGGAGTTAGTGAAGAAGGTGGTGACACCTAATGGGAAAAACCCTGGATTGGCCCATGACGTCGACGGGAGAGAGGTTATTGTCATTATCATTTGTTTTTAGCAGTTCCGACCCAAGTATATTTGACAGTTAGCCTATGGATTCACATGTTTTGCTATCATTTACTTATCCTTCTAACTTGCCAGGAATTCTAAACCTGATACTCAAGCCACAAAGATACGAGGGGCATATTTCTATCAACACAGTGTCAAGATTTTCTAAGATTCAAAAAGTCCTCGCGAAGACTAGATTTTGGGGAATTCAATGTTTTTATAAATTTTTCATGATGTACGTAAAGTGTACGCGGGGATACCTTAGGTGTATCTTCAACGAAAACTGGCTGGATATAAACCATCGAACCTAACAGAGTATCTTAACTACAATAGGGATTAAACATGTCTTATCTTAACCCCCTATCCAATCTAGCAGTACAATCATCCTTGATGTAAACCTAGTTAACAAGACAAATTAGATTCAACCGTCTTTTGTCTAATATGGTCACTGATCTCTAAAAAAAGATTGGATCGAGCTTCTATTTTTGAAGAATTGAAGGCCGCCAGATTTTTGGCGGCCATCTTAGGTCGTTCCCATTTTGTTATGGGAACTACTGGAATTGGTGTATTATGCTGTTTGGGAGCAAACTTTAAAGAAAGCTTGATGCAGTTGAGAAATATTATAAGGTTTGTATTTCACTTTGCAGTGTATAGTTAACATCATTAAGTTTATTTTATGTTGTTTTTTAAGATTTTTCACTGCAAAATTGGCATTGGTTGGGAACGACCTAAAATGGCGCTTTTAAAATTCGAGGGCTTCAAAAAATCACAGCCGCAAACAATAGGAAGCTCGATCCAGTCTTTATTTAGAGATCAGTGAATATGGTCCACGTTTTATCATTTTGCAGATCATTTTCATTATTCATTTTCATTGTCATTTTAATTTTTCAATATCATTAGTGTATATCATTATTGCTTAATCATTATCATTATTGCTTAATCATTATTCACATATCATCATCATTATTCACTATAATTATTCATTATTGCGCAATCATTACCGTCATAACGCAATCATTGTTCATATATTCATATCGGCAGGTGTTGACGACTTATTGGTACAGCTACGACCGAGATGCCTGCACCGTCAAATACGGAAAGGGGTACGTTATGGGGCAGACCACCATAATGACGTGGGATTTCCTTGCGGGTCTAACTGAAAAGGAAGAGGCAAAAATGAGAAAAGACCTAAAGTTTTTCTTCAGCCCAAGCGTACCATGTTATGTAATGGTCTTTACTGAAATGATGTTGAGACAATACAAGATCGACTCTGATAAAGTGATGGGGTTCATGCAAAACCCACTGGCTGGCAACAAGCCCCCAACAGTCCAAGACAGCAACACTGTCACTCTGTTCGACCTCGATCTTGGCAAGTTCACGTTTTCAGAAAGTCTCCCCGCAGCTTGTAGAGAGCTCTACTTCAACATCAGGAATTGCGAGCTGAACTACCCGGAAATAACCAAGTACAAGCTGTCTGATGCCATCCGTTACAGCTTGACCACCGAAGGCATGTTTCTTTGGAATATCAAGAAGAGTAAGGAGGAGGAGTTCGGCGATGACCCCAAAATGGTGTACATTCGTGTCACATTGGGCGAGGATGTGAGATCGGGGCCAGGAGTTCCCTATGTCCTGGAAATTTGGCCGAGTGGTTGTTACAGTCCGATTCATAACCACGGAGGAGCATGCGCGGTAAGAAGCTATTGAATCTATATAGGAGAATTACATCGAACTTATTCATTTTTGAATCACTCCTTGGTTGAAGTTGAGTAAAAAAGGTTTGATTTTCTCTAACAATCCCTCCACCATTGTAATTTACCATATATGAAAGTACTAGGCTCTATGATTACAGTAAGTGTTAATTCGTGTTTCTATTTACACAATCGTAACACAAACATTTCCCCACCACTTTAGCATTCGCTTTGAGGTGACCAAACGACCCAATATTTCTGCCAATATAATGTTTGGCGAAGTGATAGGTCGTTTGACCGGGGCTTCAGACAAGCATAATTTCACACAAAGCGTGCAAATTGGTATTTTCATGTTTCCTCCGGTTGCAGGTTATCAAAGTGTTGCACGGACAGATCGATATACTGGTGCACAACAAGGAAACTAACCCACCTAACGTGGAGGACGACTACCTTTTCACGTTCACTGCAAAAGAGGGAGACTTTACGTGGATGGATGAGAATTGGTACCAAAGCCATCAACTGAAAAATACCACTGACGATTACTGTGGCACTATCCAATGCTACAGGTAATGCTTGCCCGTATTCATAATCATAACATAAGAGTAGTAGTATACAAACCATAACATTAGTCATTGTAGTTTCATTGTATCAGCAAGTGATCTTGTAGAGCATGATGAGAGTGCACACTGACAAAATAAAACAATACAAAATTACATAAACTCGAAAGAATAATTTATAAGCAGAGCAGAACGAGAGTGACAACTAAAAAGGACACAATGAAAATTAGTAGGATTTTCAGCACAAATAAATAACACAAAAGACTTCCTTAATTTCTAGACTATACCCTCTCCTTGAGTAAGATGTATTTAAAAACACATGGGTTGTTGTTGTCTTATGTATTTCAAACCTTAATTTCGTTGAAAAAAAGAGGATAATCTACCCACTAGCATACCAGTGTAGATGAACTAAGCAGGGGCGTTGTGCACTAAGAAAGGTGATATCATCGTACATCAACCACAAGAGTATGCATCGTTACAAAGGATTGGTATGATATATTTTACATGCAGTGGATACGCTCCCGATGAACTTGATAATTATGCTCAAATCCGGTTTCAAAGGGTTGTTTATTATCTGGCATGGTTTGGCACTTTTCACACAGAGTGGGTTGCCTACGATAGGTGATCTTGATTCACTGCCACTTAAAAATTTTGATTTTCTATTCTAGTTGGCCTTGAATACATAAATGAATTAAACATAAGAAGAATGATGATAAAAATGCTGCTGCCATCTGTTTCTAAGATTTACGTTGAAACATGTATGACAATATTTAAACCAAAGTTCTTAGACGCATAAATCTAATCTAAAGTACTTATTCCAAATTGTTTTTTATAGATATAGCCAGTTTGATGGAGTGCACTGGCCAGGCTTCGATTATCCCAGCGACGAAAACGAGTTGCATACCTTCTTTCCGAACAGCGATGTAACTTTCATCAAGATGAGGAACATCGTTATGGATGAATATTCCAAACACATGGAAGAGCAAAAGAAAAAGTAGAAGACGCTGAACAGGAATCGAGATAAATAGTATATCAAAGACATGTTTTCTCGTTCACTTTCTCAGTTTTTAAAATCGAATATTGCACCTCTTTTTTTATTGGTTATGTCAACATCGGAACTGATGTATAATTCAAAGGTCATTGTCAGCAAATGTTAATAACAACACTCAGGATTTGAAAAATGGTATGACGTTGTTTCTTTATTGATGTAACATCAACTTCGATTGAGTGAGAAGAAATGAATACCTCAACGAGATATGTAATTTGTATGCAATATGTAATATGTATGCAAGATGTGAAATATATGTAAGATGTGAAATGTATACTAAATGTATTACTAATCGTCGTTTACAAACTGTAACTAATCGAGGACGTTATACTTTTAGCTTAGCTGTTGTAACTTTTGTTATTTTTGCACGTAATTGTCAATTGCTTAATTACAATTTATGAAATTGCTCCATTTTACTTGGTGTTTTTTCTACGGTAACTAGCAGTGAATTTATCATGTAAAAACTATAATATCAACAATCTCTAAATAACATCCTCCTCAAAATAACAGCTACCAACTTTAGGTCAAAAATTATATTCTGTATATCTAATTAACCTAAAAATAACAGTCACTTTTAATCAACAAATGTTTAGGCTTGAATGTAAGGGCCTGTTTATATGGGCGAAAATACTTCACCTGCTTGACCCGGGGCTGACGAGCGAAGTAAACTTTAAGCCTTATGGATTTTCATGCCGGGTCTGAAAGGAGAAGTGAATCCCTAGTCGTTATGAATTTCAACGCATCATACAATTTTCATTGAAAAAATCGGCGGTAGTTTTGCGGTCATTTGGAAAAACTTCACTTCATATTAGTGAATCTATACCTCCCATTGGGTTAAGTTTCACCATTCCGGGAGTGTGGAATCAAATTTATCTTCCATGCAGGCGCAAGCTGAAGAATCAATTGAGAATGAATTGTCATTCGCCGGCTCTGGTTCTAGCAGGTGAACTATTTTTGCCCTATAAATAGGTCCTAAGAATAGCCGCCATCAAAAGTTCACCTTTACTCAAACGCTCTCCCAGCAACTAATTTGTTTCACGGTTTTACCAAGAAAGCTTTTTTTCTTCGCCTTTTTTATAAAGCTTTTTTATGTCTTTTCAAACGAAATTAATATGTTGATATCTTTATAGGGCATTAGGTACCAGCTGTTATCCTACGAAATTTTCAATTCTGCACATTAAAAATCTAATTTATGAATAGATTTCGATTGGGAAATTCTCACAAATTATCCAAATCAGTTATCATTCGATAAGAAGCAGGATTAAGAAAGTCTATTGAGATAATTTGTGGGAATGAAAATGACCCGATTAGAGGTCGTGGGTTCGAGTCCTACTCGGGTCATTTTCATTGTCACAAATTATCTCAATTAGTAATCATTTGATAAGAAGCAGAATTCAGAAAATATATTGAGATAATTTGTGTGAATGAAAATGACCCGATTAGAGGTCGTGGGTTCGAGTCCTACCCGGCCCAATTTCATTTCCACAAATTATCTCAATTAGTAATCATTTGATAAGAAGCAGGATTCAAAAAATCTATTGGAAAATGTTTGTGAATGAAAATGAGCTGAGCAGGATTAACGACCTTCAGATTTGTTCTCTAGTACTAAGGCCTTCACTGTTATCTTTAGGTATCACATAAGCAAAAGTAGTACATTTTCAAAGGGTGTTTCAGAGGCTTCAAACATCATAGACCACAAAAATGTGCAACACAAAGAAAGTGATTTCTTCCTCATAAAATAAGCATCAAAATTCAACCAATAACTTCAGCATAACAATATTTATTCTAGTTATACAGTCGATTTTAGAAAAATCCTACCTAATGCACAAATTTACAAATCTGAATTTTATCTACATGTGAAAAAGGGTGCAGCCTTGCCTGGGCTGTAGGTGGTGTAAGCTAACTCATTATGAATTAAAAAAAAAGACAGAAACTTCATATTCAAAACTCATTAAAAATCACTAAAAAGGCGTTTCAGCTAGTTTTCACTAGCTATCCTCAGTTTGAGAATTCAAAAGTTAAATTAGTTCATAGATAAGAAAATGTTTATGAGAAAAAATAAATACCATCGAAAAACCCCAAGAGGAAATGTTAGTATGCACAGGTACAAAGACAAATTAAAAGTTTTAGAGGCACTAAACTGTCTTGAATATTCGAGATAGGGTTATTTTGTTTAATGTACAAGATTTCAAATATTTTCCGTTTATGACGATTGTTAAAGTTTTTCTGAATAACTTTTGTGTCATTGAGAGAAACTCTCTATATAGGGATTTCTCGATATTATCTATTTTTTCTTATCTGTAATAAAAATCAACTTTTAAATTGTAAAACTGAGGATAGCAAGTGGACACTAGCTGCAACGTCTTTGTAGCGATTTTAATGAGTTTTAAATATGAAGCTTCAGTCTTTTATTTTTATCGTGAAAGCGATAGCTCAGTCCAAGATTTTTAAATTCATTAAAATCACATTCGTAAAATCATGAACCTAATTGACTCACAATCAAGTGTCCTAGATTGATAGACTGATATCACATATATACAAGTGCATGCATAAAGCAAGTAAATTGGTTATATGGCACCTTCTCCTATGGGATAGCCCTAACAATTCTTTAGGCAATATTGTTTAGTTGGTATTCCCTGAAGCACTGTGATTTCGAATAGCTATTGTTTTCTAAAGAATGATAAACATTTATCTTGGTTCGGGCGAGAAGTTTTAGAAGAAAAAGAATCACAAGAGACTTCATTTTTGATGGTATCTACTTTAATAACAATATTTTGATCTTTACTTTCCAATTTCCATTTTGCTTTTACTTGATAATGACCTCTGGAAAGTGAAGGTCAAAATGTTGTTATCAAAGTATGTACCATCAAAAATGAAACTTCTTGTGATTCTTTTTATTGTAAGAACATTTAAGCGTCCTTTCTCAGAGTGTGCATGTTTTCAATGACAAGCTTCAAAACGACAGGCAATTATCACTATCCTGAAAAGAGCCAAATAAGGTTCCCCTAATATTGCTTTAGATCTAAGCTGTACCCTATACCTCAGGCAGGCAGTTGCACCCCTAAAAATAAAGTTATTTACCTATTCATTAATTCATCGTCAAATTACAGCTAAAGGGCAAAAGTAAGCGTCCTGAGTAGTGACATTCACATTTCCTTCAGAATAACTTAAAAATGAATCCTGCTTTGCAATTTGTAAAATCTTCGAGTTCTGGCAAGGAGAGATTCCCATACTGACACGAAGTCTTCGAGCTGAGAATTCTAATCTTCCAAATGCCTCATCGACTTGCTCCAGGACATTCCCTGGCGATTCAACCAAGCTGTCTTGTATCACTGCTTTTACATGTTTCAGCATCTTTGCAGCTTCGTTTAAAAGGGTCTCCGTGTCGTCGGACAAGCTTTGAAAGATTCCATCCGAAAATATCGCATCATCAGTGGAAATATTTTGCGTTGCATTGCTCAGTTTTTTAAGATTGAATGTGAATTTAGTAAGGATACCTACTATACGTCTTTGGTTTAGTACATATCTTTCGCATAGTCCCACGGTTGGAAGGTCTTGAGTCACTGAGTGCCAACCAACCTGTAAGAAAATCTGCGAATGTAGCACTATTGTCTCTTAACTTTCTTCGCCTCTTGTTGGGTATGGACCACTGATCTCTAAACAAAGCCTGGATCGAGTATCTGCCATTCTAAAATGAAGCCATTGGTGGCCATATTGGAAGGCCCAATGCAATACATTGAAATTCCATGTAGGAAGTGCTTTTTTCTTTAACGATTGTTGGAACGTTATGAATGATCAGCACGAGACTGAATAATCGTGGAGCTATTGTTAATAAATAATCAAGTCAATATGATTTATTTGGCAGCCATATTGACGGGCCAAGTGTATAAGCCAAAGCAATTGCATTCAAATATTGGGATACAGAAACGAAAGAATGCTCGATCCATTCTTTATTTGGAGATCAGGGGTATGAACTTTTCTGATGAATATGTCTACGAGTCATTATAAGTGCGTGTTGTGCATCTATTAACCAACTGCTATGGTGCTAGAGCTTCTTCACGGCGTTGGCTGGAAAACACCGTCAGACTTTATTTCGTATGGCTACTATGGCTAGTGGGCTTACGTTTTCAAATATGCACTTCTGTTGCAAATATTTGAGAATTTAACATACTGGGACCTAATTTACTACTTTATAAATGTTTTTCAATTTCAATTTCATCACCCACTAGTGGTCTAGTAGATTAAAATTTGCTATATTTAATGACCTAGTGCATGGAACAGCACCCTACCTAAAAAAAGCCTCTTGTAGGCCAGCACGTTAAACACAAAACTCAGAGAGCCCTTTATCGGTCATTTACCATGATAACATGTGACAATTCTCGTTAACTTTGAATCCATAATCCATCCCACCAAATAACGGATTCCTTATAAACAGTGCAGACTGGAAGCAGGTTTTAAATCTTATTAGCCTATGAGTAAATTGGGGTTGCCATAGCAAGGGGGCTTATCATCTAAAACTTTCTGAGCACAGTTTGTATACTATCTTATCTAGAGTTTTTGTGATTCTCTGACAAGTCAGACAGTTATCATTCTATCCATGGAATGATGGAACAAGAACAAAGACTAAAACTCGGATGCAAATAACATCACCTTATAACTTTTGAAAGAATTTTAAAATTTTCAAACTAAGCAGTTCAAAAACTGTCATTAGGCTAACAATACTAATATGCAGCCCGCCATCTTAACATATTAATACTGTACAAAACTTATCAAACGAAGTGGCGTTGTCCTAATCCATCTTTTTGATGCAAGAACAGTTTCTACATTATTAAATAAACTCAAACTTACCATGAATTCATGGGTTCGCTGCAGGAAACTTGCAAATGAGTTCAGCATGCGCAGATGCTTTTCCAAATCAAGCTAAAAATATTCATTTAAATTTCATTACCAGAGGAAAGAAACTAAACAAAAGTACACAGGTACTCATTTAGTAGAAAAAAACCATTTTGGTTAGTGTTAGCTAGGCTAATAAAAATAATTTGCTTCAAAATTGTCGTTATACACCTTAAATTTACAGCATTGAATTTCTTTGCACTGTGAATGTAGTATTTTACAAATGAAGAATCTCCAATTATTCGGAAGTGACTGCCACAGACACTAACAGGCCATCTAATTCAACTATTTTCCCCTTAACTGAAAACCTTTTTACGCTGAAATTTACAAAACAAGGCTTTATTTAACAAAATTTGATTTGTGAGTCTTTTATGTATGTAATTGTCATCCCAATACGGGGACTGCATCCCCAAACTCTCCACGTGGTCCTGTATCAAGAATGTAAATTCTCAACCTTTACACCAAACATCTTTAAATATTTTAAGAACCTAAAAGAACCTATATGAACCTCTCAGCCTGGCTTCATGAAAGCAATACTTCAGGTAAAAACCGAAACAACCTGGTTCAAAAAGCTAGGTTGTTAAATGCAGGTTTTTATTGTATGGTATTCCCTGAAGCACAGCATTTCCAAATATAATTTGTGATCTAAAGAAGGAAAAATCAAGGATATAGAACGAAAGAACCAATCAGACCCTCTCTTACTATAGCTACTCCCGTACTAGAAATATTACGTGAATTCGAAGAAACTTAGGAGGAAATCTAAGAATGCCAACGGGGTTTGAGAAATTGTGTGAAAATGAGATGTGGGAAGTGCCTAACAGTATTCTCAATCAACTTGCTCACCTTCGCTATACTTTTGAGTTGTAGTATTTCAACATCTCTCTTCAGGTCATTAATATCATCAACCTTACTTTGTATGAAACTGTCCCAAAATGACAGCTGTCCTTCCATAAAGAGACACGTCAAAGTTGATCTCTGTAAGAGAAAAGAAAAGCATGATGCATATTCCGACATTCAATACTTTTCTCGAAAATTTTGTGCGATCTGGAAAAACAAAATCACAAATTCTGCCTCACTCGAGCTTAGTCCTATTGTTGTGTTGAAATGCTTGAACTGAAAAAAGAAATCTACCCAAAAAGTGGTTAGAAGAAAACCGAGGTACAAATCACTCTCTAAATATTTCGTATACTTTTCAAGAAAATTGTCTCAATGAAAATCCCCGTAAAATCTTTGGAAATTCTTTTTTCTCGAAAAATCTCGTATGCTTTGAGGAAGACTAATGCCCTCGATGAAAACGGCCGAAGTTTGTTTAAGCCGGCCTTACCTTTCCGCATTCAAAAAGTAGTCCGTCCGGCTCTTGATACAAGTCTGCAGCACACAGCGATAATTCACCAAGAAGTTTCACAGCCTCTTGCAACTTGCCAATAAGTACATTAATATTACAGTTTAGTCGACTGCAGTCCTCGCTGGCCGTCTGAAGACAAAAAATTAGTGAGGTTATCAATGGTATATTATGGAGGTATATTGTCAGCTAGTAGTAGCGAAACTGATCGACTAGTTAGGTAAAACCTGAATATTTAGTGTGGGGAAATAAACCAGTGCATGTGCAGTCAAAATGAACCAATCAAAATGTGCCTGCATGCAAGAAAAGGGATGCATCCCATGAAGATAGTCTAGAAGGATGTAGAAGAATGCCAAAAACTACTCTGTCCTCCAATATATATGGAAACGACTATGAGGCTGATATGGCGAAGTAAATGTCAATCAAAGCGATAACAGAAATATAACAATAAGTTTCTACGTAACAAAGCGTTCAGTAATTGTGAAATTTAAACCAACTAGTAGGCTTTTGAAAATATTGCACTGGTCGAATCAAAATGGCGGCAAAATTGCAAAGCTGTGGGGGCTAGGCATAAACTATAATTCCCATAACTTATGTTAGACAGCTCGCAAAAACATGATTTTGGTGTGGAAATTTAGGAAGTTTAGCTGAAACCATATTTAATAATGATAAGCAATAATGACTTAGGAAGAAACTTTTTATGACTTGGGATTTGAGTGATGGTCAAAATATGAGCAAGGAGCTTTTGAAAAAGGAGTTGTCATCTAAAATCAGTCCACAAGTGTTTTAAAAAGTCATTAATCAGGCAAAGTGCTTTGTTGCTTTGTTACTAATACTTTTGGGGATCCCCATGAGTTTTGTCCTAGCTCTCCCTGTAGCAAGGCAAAACATTAGTAGGGGGTTACAAAAATTTTAAGGGAAGAAGAAGACCTTAAATCTTAAAGCAAATTTTTGTGAATCAAGAAATTTATCTGATACACACGATTGTAACCCTTATTGCTGTGTTTGAGTCACCAAGTAAAATACTCCATAGATATGAATTATAGGGGCATTAGAAGGAGAGAAAACAACATGCTTACCTGAAGAATAATAAAATTGCAACTGATGTGGGGTGTAAAGGAAAAATTACTCTCTCCCCTTCCCTTGAAATGTTTTGAGCCTCCTTCATTTTCCCCTCATGCCACCACATACAGGAAAGACAAAACTCGTGGGGATCTTCAAAGTATTAGCAACAAAGTAACAAAGCCCTTTGCCTGATTAATGACTTTTTAAAACACGTGTGCACTGATTTTAAATGACAACTCCTTCTTCAAAAGATCCTTGCTCATATTTTGACCATCACTAAAATCCCAAGTCATCAATAGTTTCTTCCTCAAGTCATTATTGATTATCACTATGAAATATGGTGTCAGCGAAATTTCCTAAATTTCCACAACAAAATCATGTTTTTGTGAGCGGTCTGACAGAAGTTAAGGGAATTATAGTTTGGGCCTCTCTTTGGGCACAGCTTTGCAATTTTGCCGCGATTTTGAATCGACCTGTGCAAAATTTTCAATAGCCTAGTGTACTTTCCATTGCAAATTCACCTCGATAATCTTGCTGGTAGCAACTATGTTTTGGTCGGCTTGGTATTTTGTGAATTGAAAGAGAACGAGCCCCATTTTGATATATTATCATTATTTAGGTTATTGACTTGCTTTTGCAATTTTTTCTACTATTTTCATAAAAAGAAAAACTCAACTTATTGCTATTTTTTTTTGAACCACTCAGTCTTCAAATAAAATTTTGAGCATCCCACCACACTTGGAATTTTCAATAAAAACTGTTTTTCAATAACTCTATTCTATATTTAAGTTCCAAATAAAGTTTCTACACTAACTTCTCAACACGTTGATGTGCAATTCAGTGCGTATGGGGAGACAGGCGAGGGATAAAGTGCAAACCTATATTTGTGTCTTACTATGAAAATGATATAATTTAGGCCAAACATTCAAAACGTTTCCATATTTATTTGTGGTGAGAGTAGAACCAGCAGAATTCATGTTTGATGTCATTCAGGAAAAAACAACTCAACTCTCTCAAATCCTTCCTATCCATTGCATCCGTGCATAACATCAGCAAAAGTCAAGCAACATCTGGCAACTTTTCGTAACCAGCGGTAAGAACAAATCTGGAAGCAATGTCTATATAAAATCAAGGTGTCAATTCTTTGGAATACCATTCAATTTGAAATATAGCAAAATAAAACAATATACATTCTCGTCAAAGCTTTAAAAAAGGAACCCAGAAATGACTGAAAGTTAAAGAGTCCAGGAAGAAAATTATATATCATCGATAATCATGAGAACCTTTTCTCTTTTGATTTGATTTCGATTTCAACATTTTCATTGTTTCTTTTAGCTTAGTTCTTTAACGTTACTTTGCGAAGTTTTAATCTTAATCTTTTTCCTGAATGGTTTGGTGTTCATGGTAATGTTTTTGAATTCAATGTCATTTCCTCATGCACGCGTTGTGATGGTGCAAACAACTCGATAGTTCGTATGAGGTCTATCTATTGCCCCTCGGCTTTAATAAATTGTAATTTTATTTAGTAATGAAGCCTGTAATTAAAAGCATGTTGAAATTATGAAGGACAATAAAAGAGAAATTAGAAATCAAGAAAAGTGTCTTGTGAAATGGTAACCATGTTCTGCAAGTTACTGAATATTTGCTGAGTGTATAAGAGAAAATAGAACCTAAAAGGTTCAGAAAAATTATGGTCCAAAGTTCACTTGTGATGAATTGTGAGGTAGAAAGGTTGTGTTCAAAAAAAGTTCGACAACTCATTATTGCTTAGATCTTTCACCGTTAATGTTCTAATATAGGCACGGCTATGAAAACATTGACCGAAATGGTTATTGTTTTTAAGTCTATACCTATCAGGTAGGATGTTTACATAGATTAACAAGATTAACATTGACAAGAAACGTAAAATAGAATGTTTGCCCTTAAAGGTAATTCGATATTTGATATTTGTGAATTATTCAAATATTTGGTATTTCAAATACTTCACTAAAGCTATCACTATCATTTCACCATATCTTTGGCACTTACAGCAGATGTCCCATATCTTTGGCACTTACAGTAGGTTTCCCATATCTTTGGCACTTACTGTAGATTTCCCATATCTTTGGCACTTACAGTAGATTTCCCATATCTTTGGCACTTACAGTAGATTTCCCATATCTTTGGCACTTACAGCAGATTCCCCATATCTTTGACACTTACAGTAGATTTCCCATATCTTTGGCACTTACAGTAGGTTTCCCATATCTTTGGCACTTACAGCAGATTCCCCATATCTTTGGCACTTACAGCAGATTTCCCATATCTTTGGCACTTACAGTAGGTTTCCCATATCTTTGGCACTTACAGTAGATTTCCCATATCTTTGGCACTTACAAGCAGATTTCCAATATCTTTGGCACTTACAGTAGATTTCCCATATTTGGCACTTACAGCAGATTTCTCATATCTTTGGCACTTACAGTAGATTTCCCATATCTTTGGCACTTACAGTAGGTTTCCCATATCTTTGGCACTTACAGCAGATTTCCCATATCTTTGGCACTTACAGCAGATTTCCCATATCTTTGGCACTTACAGTAGATTTCCCATATCTTTGGCACTTACAGTAGATTTCCCATATCTTTGGCACTTACAGTAGATTTCCCATATCTTTGGCACTTACAGCAGATTTCCCATATCTTTGGCACTTACAGTAGATTTCCCATATCTTTGGCACTTACAGTAGATTTCCCATATCTTTGGCACTTACAGCAGATTTCCCATATCTTTGGCACCTACAGCTGATCTCGACAAACTCGAACGTAAAGTAATTATCATGCAACTTACCTTAACAAGTGCTTTGAAATCTGTAAAGCTTTTATCCAGTTTATCAGCAACATTTTCTAATGTTTTCTGCAAGAATTCATACTTGTATTTTCTCTGCAAGACGTGCCAAGTAGAAAACGCCTCTCTAAACCTTTGAAGTAATATGGCAACTTTGTAAAGTGATTTTGATTTTAGATTCATTCGCTTTTCATGGTGGTGATACTCTGCAACAATCTGGGATGCAATCATCATCAAATGGACACAAACTGAAATTCCTGAAAACAAACCACCTCTTCATTAATGTTACAATAGTAGATTCACTTAACACGCTAAAAACTTTCTGAATAAAACAAAAGTGTGGGCATAGTGGCCAAGTTCCTTAAGCGATTTCTATGAGCAGCTGTAGCTAAAGTTGGTCGTGTGAGGTCTACATCTAGATGGTGACCTTCGAGAAGTTGATTTAACACCTCGCCCCACACCCCTTCGGTATGGACATTAAATTGGGGGTCCCGTGCCCCTGCTGGAAATAAGGCCTCTAGCCCTTGGCAGCCTATCACGCTAAACAAAAACTTACTTACTAATAAATGGACTATACGTGCAATGTGAGACCATCAGAACTAAAAGGGACATAATCACAAAATTCACATTTCATCAAATCTGATGTTCCACGTCGAAAGGGATACATTCCACGTCATAAGGCATATGTTCGAAGCACTTTTTAAAATATCTTTAATGTTTTCTAAGACAACTGTTTGGTAAGAAACCATTCAATCTGATCGAAAGGCCTTTTGGGCCATTGCACTGGCACACAGCAGACTAAATGAAATTGAATTACCATTATTTGTCGGAGGTGTTTCCTCAAGCACATCTCTAAGAATTGCCAGGGAGGAATTATCACTTGTTTCTTCAATCGTCATCAAACCTAAAAGGAAACCGATAGAACCGATAGGAAGGGTCTATGATATGAGGTATTCACCCTAGCCCCGTAATAATGCGTACTTATATCCCAAAGCGAGCGTTACTTTCAAAACTTACGAAGCTGCTACATTTAGGTTGACTCATTACATGAGCCGAAGTTCGTCGCTATTGATGAATTGGCTGGACGCTCAAAACTACAGTTTTAGCAAACATTTAGAGGTGATACTCTCGTTGTCATATGAATTACAGTGGATTGATTGAATTGAATTGCTAAAATTTGGATAGTGTAATTCAAGACTAAAATTTTTTGCAAGACGCTATGCACGCTATTCAGTTACAAATCTTGTCCAGGCTAAGGATGCATCAAGATGAGTTTATAAAGAACAGACGTTCTACACTCTTCTTTTATAAGAACCAGTCATCTTGATTTGAAGCTGGGTGTTCTTATTCCTTTATTTTCAGCCTGAAATGTTCTTAAATTGTTCTTACTTTATAATGATTTGGCAGCCTGTTTTCGCTATCAGTTATGTTAATTTGTTCAAATGTGGACTCTCTCTTGACCATCTGATATGTCTGTAGGCTGTCAATTTGATTGATTGGTAATTATTTGTCAGTCCCATGCTTATTTCGTATAATTCTTATATTGACCTTGAAATTATCAACTTCGGTTTGTTCTTAGCTTGTTCTAAAGATTTGGTAAAATTCGAGGCTCTTGTTCTTATAAAATTGTTCTTATAAAAAAGAGTGTAATTGTGCAAGTAGTTTTTTGCTAAAATATCATCAACAATTCAAATCTGGTTTCAACTACTTTTCCATGTCCTCAACCTCGCTTTCAAGAATTTTTCAAACTGTATTGCATGCCGCTAGAGAAGCCGTTGGCTATAAATCGGACTAGGAGATAGGGCACAACAAAAAGGAAATAAAATATAGATTAAGGAGATGGGACAGCGAAAATCGGAAAAAAGAAATCGAATCTAAATCAAGTCTTAATATATACAGATATTGGAAAAAAGAAATAAAGGAGGAGACCTTTTACGATAAAAGATGGAGCTCAAATTTACTATTATTAGCAAGAACGAATTATTTACCATTAAAGATAGAAAATAGACATAAAAATGGGAAAGTGCAACATTTGCGATATGAACGTTAACGAAGACTTGGAGCATTTTCTAATAGACTGCCCCAAATTGAAACACAAAAGATGCCAGGAATACATAGAGGAAATAAGCAGAAAGGATGACGTAATAGGAAAATTCTCATTCGAAGTTAGAAATATCGAAGAGAAAAAGGACATCATTCTGAACTTGTGGAAAAAAAGAAAATCCATTATTCGGGAAATTGACGACAATTAAAAAAAGAACAGAAAAAAGAAAAACCAAGAAAACGAGGCTGCCGATACAAAGGCAACAGCCTCTAAATCAATCAATCAAATCAAAGAGACCAAGGCCCCTGACATTCTGCAAGATGAAATAAATGCCATTGGACTTCTGTCAGAAATCAGCCCTCTTAAAAATTCCTCTAATTGCACTGCGTTATGCCCCCAAATTTGAGCTCTAAAGCCCCGGCCAAATGATTAAACAATGTTTGACAAACATTTTAATTTTTTGCTTATCAAGCAGAATGTTTTTCAGTTTGGCCACGATGAAGGACTATGTTTAGCAAAACATTTTGGCCTGTGAGTTGTGATAAGCAAGAAATCTTCTTTAAAAGTTTCAAAAAAACAACATTGGCAGACTGCTTTTGAAGAAACGTTTGGTAATGTTTTGTTACCGTGGAAAATGTGGCCAAACCATCAAATATGGAAGGGAAAGCCAACAAAATGTTTTTCAAGCATTATCTAATCGTTTGGCTGGAGCTTCATCTGCACATTCCACACCTTCGACACCCCGCCCCACCACGAACAGGATTTTTACAATATGAACTTATTCCTAAAGGAGCTTGAAATTCTGTTCCATCTTTTATCCTTAGCGTAAAAGGTAGACATCCAGCATCATCGAGCATATACCAAAAGCGATTCAAGAACGGTGAATTGATTAAAGATAGTTATTGTAATGTTTAAACTATAAGCTCCCTTGTTTAAGTCCCTTGGTTCCGGCCCTTGCAATGCACATTGCACACACAAGTTTAAGAAGAGAAGAGAAACAGATATTTATGATATTGATATAGAACAACAGTATTATATTGGAATAAAAAAATCAATTTGGAAACGAGGAATAAATAAAAGAATCATGGAATGGATAAGTAAACAGCTGAAAGAAAAACAAGAAAAGGAAACAAAAATGAGATGGATTAGAAATTTTAAGCGAAAGAACTATTTTACAGAAACAAAGATATCTGATTGCAAACAAATTTTAAGGATTAGATTACATATGGTGAGAGCAAAATACAATTACAAAGGATCTTTTAAAGAGTTAAAATGCAAATATTGCTGTAAATGCGAAGAGACAAATGAACATTTGTTGGAATGTACTGAATACAGGAAAAGCTTTGGGTATACCGGAAAAGTATCAGACTTGTACAATGAAGAAAAAAAAAGTCTTTACTTGAAGCAGCAACGTATATGAGAGAAATCGAAGAATATAAACTTAAAACAGAAGAATTGATATAAAAAAAGAACAAAAAAAGAACACACAAAAACACAACAACAACAACAAAAAAGAAAAAAAGGTAGAACAAAACAAGGACAAAATATACGTATTTGAGCTTTGAACGGAGCAACTGCTCCTGTTCTTGAATAACTCTATTCAAAGTGAGCTCTGAGGAAAATAAAGAAAAATAAAAAAAAAACATCGTACCTATCCAAATGTTGATTGGTGAGGATAAAAAGCAGAACAGAATATCTGGGCCTACCGGGAATCAGATCCTCATATCTTTCATCTACTCAAGTATAGTTAAAATTTCATTTACGGTGGGTGCGTTGCGGTGCGGTGTTCCTTGTTTTCTGTTAACGTTATCTCTGAATTTATCATACCAAAATGCAGAGAATGAGCGCATTAACGACCATCATTTTAAGAAAAAGGAAGGTTTTAACAACACTGATTATCGTAGCTTTATTCTGCTTTGTAATTCACATCCTCTCGTCTTCGTTTTTCACACCGTTACCGAAATACGACAAGACGATGATGGATCTTGACGAAGTGAAGATGGGCCTAGACAGAGGCAAACAAGAAATCATCCAAGTAAAACGACCGGCCGCTGTTCGCGAAAGAGGCAAGAAACTCATTTTATTCTACACGGATTTGTGGTTGAAAAGATATTGGAACGGCTTTGAGACTACAGACAAGTTTGTCAATTGGGGCGGCTATGCGTGCAAACAACAAAATTGCGAAGTGACTTATGACAGGGAGCTGGTAGGACGCGCAGATGTTGTTATTTTCCACTGTTTTGATGTTGACATGAATCGCATCAGTGCCAGCGAGCTGCAGAAAATTTCAGCTAAAAGGCACATGAATCAGGCCTGGGTTTATTTCATCCACGAAAGCCCACTCAATGCCAACCCAAAACCCGAGTTATTCAATGGGTTCTTCAACTGGACCATGAGTTATAAACAAGATGCTGACATAACTGTACCCTATAACTGGGAGTTGGGGACATGGGAGGAAATCCCTGACGATGAAGCAAAAAACCCTGCTAGAGACTACACAACTGGAAAAACCAAACTAGCATATGCAATTATCAGCCATTGTGGGCTTTTACGCGATAAATACATAAAGAAGTTGCAAACTTATATTGACATTGATGTATACGGTAAATGCTCAAAGCAGTTCCATGAAGTTCCGAAAGTTTGCATTCGTGGTTCCCAATCTTGCAAAAAGATAAGAAAGCAATACAAGTTCTTTTTAGCATTTGAAAATAGTTTTTGTGTTGATTACATCACAGAAAAGTTTTATAAAACTCTGATTGACGGTGATTCGGTACCTGTTGTGATGGGAGGAGCCGACTACAACCGACTTACAATCAAAAAGTCTTTCATTGATATATTTGATTTTGAACACGTGGAAGGGTTAGTGAACTTCTTGAAGTTTCTAGATCAAAATGCAGATGCATATAACGCCTACCATAAATGGAAGCAGAACTACAGACTGGGAAAGCCAAGAGCCTGGTCTTGCGATATTTGCGAAATGGCTAATGAAAAACCTATGCTTAGAAAGAATTACAAAGACTTGGGCTCATGGTATAGTGTTAGAAATAATTGTGGCAGTAAAGTTGAAAAGCTTAAAACAATAATGAAAAACTCAAATATCAAGGGACCTTATGTAGATCAGTACAACCATTAGGAGTGAGAGAAGTACTTGGATATTATCAACAATGCGATGGAGAAACCTTATAAGGTAATACAGATAACCCGTGCGGTGCCATTGTGTGAACAGTTTAAGACATAAACCTTTAGGTAAGATGATACTTTGGATAAGGCCCTGTTCGCACTAGTGCTCATAATGATAATTATGCAATGTGCAATAGTTATCATAATGATAGATTTTCTCAAACTCACGCAAATTAAAATATTATTTTAAGTCTACCAAATTTTGTAAGATATCCTTTTTCATACTGATTTTCATGGAATAGTGAGCTTAGGAGCTCTTTGATGGAACTTTGAGGGATTAGATAAAAAAGGAACAATAAGTCAAGTTTCGGACTTTGCTGTTCGCAGTTTGCCAATTAGGCCGCCTCCTGACTAACATGTACCCCTTTTTAGAATTAAAGATTGGGATTAGCTATGGAACGCTTTATAGCTCTAGTGGAAACGTGGCCTAACATCAATATTTCAGAACGGTCTCAACACATCTATTTACCAAGTGCCTGTCAGATATTTAATAAGAGAAGTTGTCGGGTTTATTTCAGTTTAATGTCATATCCAAAATGCAGAACAAATTTTGGTAAAATGCACTCTTTTCTATAGTATTACTTAGGCTAAAGGCTTACATATTTGCATGGAGCAACCTTTTTATTTTGCTCATTTTGGATTCAGCTTATTTGCATTTATCTGCATATGCAGGAAAGAGGAAAATGTGCCGTTTCGTGTTAGAATTTTGCAGTTATCTGGGCAAAAACATGACAGTGATTTGGAAAGCCCTTCCCCCACAATTTATCGAGTACTCCGTTCCTCACCATCAGCTCATGTGTAAACAAAATTGCTCATATGGGGAATCTTGCATGGTCCACAAAAATATTCAAAAATATCTCCCAATCAAGCTCTAAATGTTGTTGCTCGGGAAAAGCTGTAAGTTGTGTTTTTTACTATTTGTCTTCTAGTTATGTAATATATTTTGGTTAATTAAACACATACCGCATACACTATATTACGTGAACTGGTTCAAGAAGAGGCAAACTTTTGAAACTACATCATAGACTATCACTTTGAATTAAGATTATACCTGTGTCCCAGAAAAAGTATACCTGATCATTTTTGCAAGAAAAGAAAGATATCAAATACCAATTTCCTTATTTGATTTTCTTATTAGCATCTCCTAATGAATGCCAAAGACTTTTTAGAGACTTTTAAGGTTTCTGTAATAGTTTATGAGTGCAAAAACTATTGGGAAGTAGACCACTTTTTCTGGTAAATAAAATAGTGATTATACAGCCGGGTATTTAACAATAACATCTTTAAAATGATCTTAGTTTCTCAACTGGGAATAGTTCACATCTTTGAAAGGCTTTGAAACCGAAACGCTGAGGGTTTACACTAGGTCTTTTATTTGACCCTCTGTTCTTGGCTACTTTAGCAAAAAAACAGGTTTTTGCTCTCAAGGCGTGCATCAGAAATCCAGAAATTAAATACACTATAATATGACTTAATATATTCAGTTATGATATATTAACACTTAGATTTACCACCATTTAGCAAATTCAGTGTTAGATTAAAAAAACTTATGCCAGGATGATATTTATTTCAAATTTTATGTTAAGCATTGACTGATTCTTTGTTTTTTTAAAGTAAACTATTTGAATTGTACATGTAGACATTGTATACCAAAATAGACCTTTCCCGAATTTGCTGCATTTGTATTGAAACTGAAGCAAATCAAGCTTAGCCTCGTTTATTTGCAATGAGAATTCCCACAAGCATTTAATGCCAAAAGTATTGCATTCAGTTTCTCTTCAGTTAAACAATGAATGAAGTTTCTTTCATTGAATCCCTCACGCGTAATGGGAATTCAATGATGGCCTCTTTTCCAAACCTAATTCGGGAAAGGTCTATTGGCGAGAAATATATTTTATTTCATAAACAGCAAGATGTTTTAGAAAAGGACCCAAAAGAAGAATTTTTGCTACTTTGTTCAATTGTGACTTTGCTGAGACCAGGTTTTTTTCGTAACACATACATTAAAGCCTGGTTCCCATATCATTGTATGTGTCTGCAACTTGTCATGGCATTGTGGATACAACTGGAACGTTATACAATAAGATGGAAATATAATTGTTCATGTCTACGAAACATCCCAGATGATGATACTTATTTAGAAACCATGATCTGTTGGAAGCCCCTTGGATAGTCAGAAGCATCAGTCAAATACTGGCTGTTTGCATCATTTAGATTTGTGCGACAATATTTTTATTCATTCTGATCTAACACTAACCATCAATTAATGTTTGCTGATAACTTAAGCAACTTTAACAACTTTAAGGGCGGATCTGGGCAGAGGAACTTAATCATTAAGCAACATAAAGGCTTTGACCAGGTTGTTGCTTTTTTGAAACAAAAATAGAATCTAACCTTGACTTGTATTCAGCAAAGATGACTGGCGTCTTGAAGACAGCTGAAGAAAGTAGAATTTAGGTATTAGAAAAATAAATTGTGAACTGGAAGCATTTTCCATGACGGGCTTCGACTCACATTGCCATTAGGAAATGCAAGGGCTACAACTCGGTAGTCAATATAAATTTCAAAAGGAGAAACTTTGGTTTGAGCAGTCTTTGATAAATAAAGAATTCCAGGATGGCAAGAGAAATTCGAAACATAGCAAAACACAATAACTAGGTGCAAATATCTTGGTTAGGGCAAAGAGTTTTAGAATAAAAAAAATCACAAGAAGCTTCATCTTTGATGGTATAGCAATATTTCGACCTTCACTTTCCAGAGGTCATTATCAAGTGAAAGTGTAAAACAAATGTAAAAGTTAAAAGTTGGAAAAACTGTAGCTATGGAAACAGAATATACAGAAAAGTTTACAAGTTTGAAAAGTAAAAAAGCCGTGGCTATGGGAACAATGATTCTAGTTTTTTTTTTAGTTTTAGTCTTTTCTCGCTCAGGTTTAAGAAAAAAACCTCTTCGCTGAGCTCTTCATATCTTCGTTTGTAACTTTCCATCTGATTTGTAATTATTATACAATATGTCATTTTTCGAGTACAGATTATCCAGTCTGTTCTTATAGACCAGGTTAAAGTGGAGGTAGGTACCACCTTAAGGCGGAGAAATTCTAACTATGATTTTCATATTCACAGACACTCCAGTATTCAGGAAAATGGCGGTAAACAGGCATCTGTTGGGGTTTAGGGGGTAAATACGAGGGTTTAATAATGAGAGATCAAAGGCTTTGCCTCTGCGGAGGAGGAAAACGCTTTTTCGCCTTTTCACAATCAAAAATGACAGAATTGGATGAAGTTTTTTCACCATGATGATCCATATCGAGTTTAAGATGTTATTCATATACAAAGCTAAGTCACGTGACTAGCATCACTCCCTTTACCATATATGGTTAATACGTAATTCACTTGAAAATATATTCATATCTTTCAAAAAAATCGAGTCACAAACCTTAGATGATTCAAATAAGTCCGATCGTCCTCTTTAATAAGTTTCAACAAGTTCATAAAGGTTATAAAATGTTCAAATATGATAATTTTTTGTGTTTATGTATGCATTAATCGGATAAGAGCTTTTTGCAACCACAACAATTATGAGTAAAACTAAAAAAGTTGTAATCATTTTCTATTCATTGACCAGGATTCAGTATAATTACCGCCGTGAAATTCAGAAATGTTGAGCACTTATTTGAATGATACTTGTATAATGTTGGGAGGCTTATCTGATTTGTTTTCTTTCTCGCTTTCTTGGTTATCTTCATACACTTATTCTTCTTTATTTAGAAGTAGCTCTTCAAGCTCATGAGGGAATGCCTTTTCGATCCATTTGATTCGATTGTCGATCGTCCAGCCATGTTGAGTAAGGTCTGGCACTTGAATTCGTCTTTCATCGGAGAGTTCCCAAATTCTTCCCAAATCCAACGTTTGAGTGCAATGCGTAAAGTTTCAACGATGCTTGACATGGGAGTAAAAGTGATATGTCTATGCCTTTATTCTTGTTAATTTATTTCGGTTCGAATAATGTATTGCGGACAAAATGTATGTCCTTTTGCCGGTAACCATTAAGGTGGAAAAAAATTCTTCCAGATCGTTTATCAGCTCTTCCATCAGCTTTCTATCAGATCCAAGAGCGGTAAACGTCGATAAAAACTTTTCATTTTTCTCAAAAAGTTTCCAGCAGGCTGCTTTACCTTTTTGGAAAAACAAGGAATATAGGAAATATACGAGGAAATATAATCATTACCTGTGAAGACATAGAAACCAATCAAGCATCTTTTCTCTCGTTACTCATTTCTCTTTTACTCAATTTAATTCCTTTCGATGCATGCCAGTTCCAGAGTGAAGCTAGCTCTGTAGACACGGTGACTCACCCAACAGTATCAAACTGAATGCAGCAGATTCTCCTACCACTCTCTCTTGCCTTGCTCACCGGATTAGATAAGATTTCTTGGTAGTTGTCAGGAACAATTTCCATCCGCAGGTGTACCCACATGGCAACGCCTCTACAACTTTATATAAGTATCTGGCAATTTCTTTCTGGTGGGGACGGAGACCATCAAATCAACGATAAACGTTGATACTTTTATGGCTCTTCGGTGGAAGGCTTTCTCTGAGATGCTGTACCGGCTATCTCGAGTACTTAAAGATGATTCTTTGTAATTTGCTCTTTGCAATGCCATTTGGAGAACCATCGGTATTAGCAAAACTTGATGGGACTGAGCAGAAAGGATAGCGGAGCGCAGTCTTGAAATCCACTGTTCTCCCATTTCTCGTTAAAGTTGCTAGCAAATTCCAAACTTGTTTCTATTTGATTCAGTGGTTTTTCCTTTGTGCCCTTCTTTCTGGTAGCGTTTCTTTTTAATTTACAGAACAATTTAGTAAGAAAGAAAAACTGTTTTAAAGCAGCTTTTGCACGGGACCTTCTGGAACCTTTTCCGTAAGGAACCAAGTGAACTTACTTAAAGGTTCCAAACGGAACTTTATCGACTTCGTATGTAGGTCCATTTGGCACGGCTAGCAGTTCTCTTTGAAACGGTTCCAGTCAGTCGGTTCCGCATAAACGCAAGGCCTAAACTTATCAGTTTGGTTACGGTTCCAAATAGAACCGATCCGAAGTAACCACTGCCTATGGTCAATTATCATAGCTTAAAGGATCAAACAGTAGAACGAAAAGAAAGCTAAAAGATGTTGTCTTTTGTAGGTAGCTTAGCCAAGGTCAACAAACAAAATAACAAAGCGGAGCAGATAGCTGACTATTGTCAGTTATACTTTATTTTATTCGATTGTACGTTATTGAAAGCAGATAAAAAGCGGATGGGGATTATTGATACCATTCCAATTAATTTCATATTTGCTGGCCCAACATCAGTCATTGACAAAAGTTCTAAGGAAAGTCTCAAAAGAGACTGTAAAGCAGGTAAAAGTGCAAAACAAGCACCAAATTCGAATGAAATTGCAGATTTACCATAGATGGTAAAGGGGGGCAATAATGGTCACGTGATTTGATTATGGATATGAAATAGATCATTATGGTGAAAAACAAGGCTTTTCTACCATTAATGATTGTGAAAAGGCGAAAAAGCGTTTTCCTCCTCCGCAGAGGCAAAGCCTTTGATCTCTGATTATTAAACCCCCGTATTTACCCCCTAAACCCCAACAGATGCCGGTTTACCGCCATTTTCCTAAATACTGAGGTGTCTGGGAATATGAAAATCATAGTTAGAATTTCTCCGCCTTAAGGTGGTACCTACCTCCATTTTAACCTGGTCTATTAAAACTATTTAGAGATGGTGCATTTGCCACGAAAGCAGGCAAGCTGTTCCATTTTGGGGTTGTTCTAACTATATAGGAATTTTTCCTTATATCCTTGTTTGCTCTATGTGGGAAGAGTTTTAATGAGTGGCCTCTCTTGCTTGTTCTATCTGTCACATCTGCCCACAACTTGACTATTTTGTTTGAGTCTCCGTCATAGATGCCATTCGTAAGTTTATACATCTCTATTAAGTCACCTCTCAGTCTCCTGTAACTCAGGGTTGGTAGCTTTAGTTTTTTTAGTCTTTCCGAGTAGCTTAGTTCTTTCATACCAGGCATTTGATGGTTGGAGATTGATTTGATTCTCTTGGGCATTGATGGTTGGAGAACAAAAGACAAACCCTCAATGCCTAAGAGGAGTCAGTTCCTATAAAACTATTCAATTAATTCGTTTATGATAACATTGAAGCTTCATTTTGCCTTTTTGAAAAACACAAGTTTTAATTTAGTACATTGTTCCCATAGCCACGGCTTTATTACTTTTGAAAATTGTACAATTTTATTGCATATTCTGTTTCCATAGCAGCGGTTTTTTTTAACTTTTAACCTTTGCATTTGTATTTTGCTTTCACTTGATAATGACTTCTGGAAAGTGAAGGTCGAAATATTGTTATTGAATTATATACCATCCATAATGAAGCTTCTTGTAAGTCTTTTTATTCTAATAACTAGATAGCTAAAACTTTATGTTGGCTAAAACTCCATCATGATAATCAAACCTGTTTTAAAATTGATATCAAATAAAATCAAACCTATAACATTTCCAGCTTCCAGTAAGGCAAAACCAAACCAGAAATTCAAAAAAAATGAAATCAGTTACAGTGGAGTAAAGTAACAGATGACACAGCCACAAAGGGACCAGGAAACATTGCCTTGAAATAACAGACTGGCTGAATTAACAGGATCGTTCTAATGATATTTTGTACTATGTTTTGGACCCGAAAACTGACCATAATAATAAGATGGCTGTATTATCAAGGGTAGCCGTAAGGCGTGGTTGCACTTTGTTATTTTTTAATGTGAGGCTCCGTCAACATGTACACGGAAATATTTATTCATCCATTTTGACCCTCTGTGCACGCATTAGCCGGAGTATTCGGTGATGAAAACATAGATTTTCGGAAACGCTCTCCAGGGTGGAGATTTTTGAAAACTCAGTTTTCATGTAGTTGTGTGAAGAGCAAGAACAAATTATTTCAAACACGATGATGTCACAAGGTGAGTTTTGGACGCTAAATTTCACAGACAAAAACTTTTCATTGATGATTCCTCTGTATCCATGTGGACGGAGATTTTTTGATAACGCTCATAGGGTGGACGCAGTTTTTTTCGAGAATGAATAAATAAATATGCGTTGCGTTATTTTAAAAATATCCAGGTAGGTGTGTACAAGGACTGTATTAATCAATATATCCACTCATTCTTGCAAACAATTAAATTTTCGAGTCTGGCTTTGCCATCCTGCTTTTATTGTATATCATTCTTGAACTCTTATTTTCCCCTACCCAATGTTGTGATTTCAATGTTTAGATTTGGCACACAAATCGCGGAAAAGAAGAGATAGAGTAATATAAAACTATCATTGAAGAAAGTAGGATGTGAAAGAGTTTTCTAGAATAATATTTCTAACCTCTGACAGCGACGAGTTTAGATTGGTCAATAAATTCAATGAATGATTCAGGGAATGCCTCCTTGAGATTGACAATCTCAAACCACTGAAAATAAAAACCAAACAGATTTAAACGAGAAATATATCTTTTCTTTCCAAATTCATAAACAGTTTAAGCGTATTCATTGAGCAAGATGAATTTCTTCACTTTTCAAAATTTCAATATTAGGTGTTTCCAGTTGAAAGGCCAAGATACCCCTTGAGCGACCACTATAATTTTAGCTGCATCACTTAATTCAAACACATTTTTTCATGGAGCAATCACAAATGGGCAAATGTTTGATAATTCAAAGGTAAAAGGATACTCTTACGATAAGTAGGATGGTAAATAGGACCGATTTGAAATACAATATTGAAAAGAGATACCTTGTATTAGATGTTGGAGAGTCTAAAACAAAATCATCAACCCATTCGTCATCAGGATCATCAAATGGGTCTTCTGTCTCATCTTCGACTAACCCATTTGCCTGGTCAAGTAAAAAAACACACACCATTACAATGGAACTCAACCTTACAGCCCTGTCCTAATATTTCCACCTCTTAATACAGCCACCCTGTTATTACGTCCAGTTTTTTGGCCCGAAGCTTAAAAAACCATAAAAATACTCTGTTCATAAAATAAACCCATTACTACAAGCAGCTTTTCCAGAACCTTTATTGACCCTATAGCAGGGTCCCACTTTACTTGTGATTAAAATCCTGCTCCTGATGAAAGAAAAGTTGCAAGGAAGTTGATAGTAGTGTAGTTTTAGTTGATTTGGCTCAATGCATTTGGTAGGGTAATTAGTTTATCAGTGATTTGCTACGAGTATTCAAATTATGCCCAATCACATCTCTTTTCTAGACTCCTCTAATTTAGTCGTTGCAGTATGGCCAAGCCTAGTGAATTGGGATTAGTTTGAAGAGCTGGAGGGTTGACCTACCCTGTGCCTAGTTAGGCTTCATTCCCTCAGGTAGATCGCGTGCATAGCTTGGATAGTATTTCATAGGGCAGATTGCATGAGTTTACATACGTGTGAATTTCTTGACTCGATATTTTCAACCTACCAACCAATCATATGTCCTGAGCCTGACCCCATGTCAGATTTGAATGATAGGCATATGCTCTGTTTATGATCGGTTTTATCCAAATCTACTTATTCTCTCTTCATGCATCCGAATCAGCAGTTCCCGATTTTTTCGCTCCCACTCTCCAATCCCCCATTTAATTTGAGCCTTTCTTATCGAGGGATATCGGTTTGTCTAACATTAGGGGATTATCTCGAAAATAATTGTGTTATTCTATTGTGTAGTTTCAATTAATTTGGTTCGATGTATAAAATCTATTTTCACAGATTTCTAATTTCTAGATATTTCAGACAATAAACTATCATCATAAAACAGAGAAGCAAAAAGAATGGTAGATGACGAAACATAATCAACAAAGCTTTTTGTCTGACACCCTACTCGGAATGTTAAGTCAGAAAGATAACAAAAATTAAATCTAATGAATTGTTCATGCTATACCCAGAGATGGGTTGAAACTAGGCAATCAGGAAAGAAGTGAAAGATTGGTAAAGTACAGAAACAAACACTCATTAGTGGCTCAGCGAAGAGCAATAGATCATCATCTAAAGATCCCTAGAGTGAAAACGAGCTCCTCCTGCAAAACAATTTGCGATCTGATGCAGACAGATTCCAAAATTCCTAAACGATATAGACACTTAAAGATTAAGATATAAATTCCACTTAGGAATTCTGAAATCTGTCATGGTATACTATTAATCTGAACCTGGTATAATTCCCTCATTTTCCCAATCATCAATTCGAGCTTGTCTAGGGACCAGAGAGTTGTCTTCCCGTATTTCGTATCATTCAGTCTGACGCGTATCTCCACCTGAAAATAACCAGATTTAAACAAGATCAGGTGAAAGCGGCAAAGTCGTTGTGAATTAGAATCCTTTATATGTGGCTATTGTATTGTGTTTTATCACATCATATGAATTCACAGATCGAATCTGCGATTAGCGAATTTCAATTACTTATTCAAAATAAGCAGTCATTTTACATCTGCTATTGTTTAACAATATAATATTAATTATATTGTTTAAAGTTAACCACATCAGTCATATCAAATCAAGACTAATTGATACACAGGAAATGCCGTCAGCGTAATTAAATGTAATACCTACTACAAATATAGAGCTATTTGAATCGAAATATTAAGAATTAAGATACTTTATCGAATAAAAACTGATAGGGCTAGATGCAGCTTTTTAGGGAGTTGTGTTTTGTATTGATTAAGCTCTTAAGATGTCTCTTCGGATTACTTTAGAATTTTGATAAAATGGTCGCTTTGTTATGTCAATGGGAAGCTGTTTCATGGAAGTCTTCCTATACTTATTCCAGGCTTTACCTTGGTATACAGGTATCCCTCCAGTTTCTCGTTTTATAGCTTGAATGCAGGGGTGTTTGGGGAAATGTATCCCATAGGCTCTCGGGGCGCATTCTGTTCATAATAGTCACCATCATTCTTGTTGAAACATTTCAAGTCGGCAATGTTACAATTAACGAAATAACACAGGCCTTGAAATATAAATAATGATTTTTGAATTCAATTAGCCAACCTTGTCATCTTCCAGAACGTCGTCTCTGCTGAACGTCTATAAAAGAGATTGTATACAAAGTTGAAGAAAGCGCACTTGCATCTGGTAAATCAACATCTATATACATAATCATTAAAGCCCAAACAGGCATCACACTGATGAGAGCAGCTCCATCGTACGCAAGAGTCAGCTTGAATGTGCAATGACATGGGAACGGTCACCAGGATTAAAGGGTAACTCTTGCGAACAATGGAAAGGCCCTCAGTAATATGAAAAATAAAAGTAATACTACTTAATATAAAGTATGAGTTTTCTGAAATAAAAAATCTGGTAGTTAAGGTCCAAGGCTTATCAGAGGCATATCAAAATTTTGGTCGCCCGCTGGTGAGAGCATGTTTTCTAACTTGTTAGAAGAAGCCTCGTTAATCTTTATTGAAACAATTTTATTAATAAGTAATGACCTTTACCTTGCATGGTTTCACCGTGCATTGCTCCAGACTACAATGCTGACAAGACTTTGTGTGATTTTTGTTTTGGATATTATTACAGAATTAATCCAACAAATTGCTTACAAATGAACTTGCGAGCTATTCTATTCAGAATAACAAGTCACTTTGAATTAGGACAAATTCTTAGTTTTCAGTTTGAATTATATTTTATAAGTTTGATTTTCAATCGTTAAAAGCGGGAGCCACTTACTATGAATCTTCCAAGCTTCTGACTAATTTTGTTTGCTTCTCTTAACAGCAGCGCTATTTTCAAAAGATCCCTTTTCTTGTCGGTGCCTGAAAGAGCGATATTGTTGTAAGAGGCAATCTTGCATATATATTCGTTTTCAAGAAGTATATGGCCTATAGTAAAGCAGAATGAAAACCATAAAAACAGACATGTCCTTCAGTTACTCCGAGTTTCGTGCTTTCGCTCTCATCAGACAGACTATACCATTGGTATAGTCTGTTTGATGAGTGCAAAAGCACGAAACTCGGAATAACAGAAGGACATGTTTGTTTTTTAATGTGTTCATTCTGCTTTATAATTGCTCTATACTAATGTATATTGAACACTATGGCCAGGATAGGCAATCTCTTCTCGAGTTAGATATGACCCATAGTATAGTTATGGTATCCATCTGCATTTGAGGTTATTTCAGACATGAGGAATACAAAGACAACACGTAGCAATATAATTCAATTGCAGCTGTAAGCTATTCAAAACTGCTATTGATAATGGAACAGTTTATTTGTATATTTAGGAACATGGAGAAGGAAAAGGGTAACTGAAATGGTAAATCTAGATATCACTTGACAGCCTAAAAACTTCTGTATTCCTATACTTTTAAGTAAGATGATGTAACACAGGCTGGAAAAAGATGTGAAAGGCCCACGTAAGCGTATCCATCACATTATATCCAGCCTCTTTAGTAAGGTTTATCTAGTCCCTTGTGAAGTAACGACCCTGGAGCAAGTTAATTGGGATAAAGTGGTGGTGGTGATTTCTAGAAAACAACTGGCAAACGTACCTCTTTCATCAACCGAAGAAAGAACTGTTCGAATTTCATTTCTCACAACTTCTCTCTGGACCTACAGAAAAATGATATGACATAATAACAAAAAAGGATCGGTTATTTCATACAATGTAATACATAAAAATGAAACCTGCATATTTTCACATATAGAGTATCATCTTATTAATTGTATTAATTGCAATGAATAAGCTTAAGTAAGAGGACTTTGAGACTGTTATTGAAAAACCTGATCGTGGCACAATCTAAACAAGAGCGCACGCCCAGACGCGAGTGTTGGACAGTCAGACACCACTTCTGATGATACATTTCATGTTTTTCTCTCTATCAAAACTTTAAAAAACTTTGGACACAATTCATGTGTGCGAGCCATCGCGGAAAAATACTCAAGGTAATCGATTTTCCACTATGGTTGGCAATCACAATAATATTAAGAATTTGAAAAAAAAACTTAAGCATGGAAACGATTACGAAATGATAAAAAGAAAAAAGAATGACAAATAAGATAAAATGAAGATACAAGACATAACAGTTACAAGACAGTAACAGGTAAAAAGACGTGGCAGAAACATGAGCTGCTGCTTTTTAACTAGCAATCCTTATCGTTCTACAGTTGTTTGGTATTGTTGATAAATTCTATCGCTTCATAGGTTCAAAATGCAACTATCAAATTACTTTAAAGTATCTTTGTCAGCTGTTGACCGCAATATTTGCCAATTAGGGTATACCTTAACCATTTATTCATTCTCTTAAAGCAGTTAACATTCACATGCAGTTCAAGTAAAATATCAAATTAGGGGAATATTCTAAATAAGCCAATCTTATTTAAGTATCCCCTTTTTTGCGAAATCTTTTCCCACCGATCTTCTGAGAAGCGTTCTTAAGTGCAGCATATTGATTAAGAGAGGTATCACATCAAACAAAATAGACATATAGTCTTTCTGATGCATCTCGAATCTTTCATCGAAGTGCAATCCAATCTATAGCAATTCAAACAAAGTGGCTGTAAGAGGAATGAAGATCACTTAGTGTTAACCCTCCATAATCCCCGGTAAAGCCTAATCCAGAGACGAGGCCTTTAATTATTACCTTTTTAGTTTTTAGCCTTAGGACATTTTCTTCGATTCTTTGTTTTTCTCTTTCCAGCTCTAAAATTATCTCTCGCTGACTTGATTTTGTCTCTTCAAAAACCTGAATATCAAGAATAGAAAGATTTTTAATTTGGACTTTTCTATAATTTCATAGAATTTCAAAATAGCATCATATACTTGAGAGAAATCAATGTTTGCAAATCAATACCTTGGCATTAGTTATCAGTTCAATGACATCTTCTTGAGCTTTCACTTGCAAATCATCAAGTTCTGCTTCAAGCCTAAAATAATATGTACCAAAAAAATCCATGATCCATTCAAAGCCGCGTTGTAATAATCTCTTGACGCCCATTTAGCATCTGGTAATACTTGGAAACTGATGTGGCCTAAGCTTTGATCACAAACAAATAAATCTTTCAAAAATAAATCTCTAAACGTTTGAATGAATTCAGTATACATTTTGACCTCTGCGGCTGCCAACATTTCATGCAAAATTTCCAATTTGGAGACTGCTTTCGTGGCTTCCTTGTTAGCGGATACTTCATAAGCGAAACCATATTTCATCATGTTTGTTTCATATATTTCTGGTTTTTCAAAGAAATACTAAGATATTACAAATTTCTCACTTGGCATTTTGCTGAGTTGCTAATTCTTTTTTAGCGAATTCAAAATCTTTCATTGTCAGTCCGTCCCACTTCTTGCGTCCTTCTCTCTTTGCTGATTTATGAACACTTTGATGATGGTTGAAGCTATGCGAAAGTAATAAAAAAGCATATCAACCCTTTTTGAAGAATAGGAAATTGATAATAACATACAACGATAAGAAAGGGTACTGGCTCTCTCTACTACTCAAAGTTTCATACTTTCACCACCATTGGAAAGACTATCTGCGTTTGAATTTTCTATTTTGAGTTTTTATTTTACGAAAATCTTTGGGTTTATTTCAGTTTCAGAATCTAGCATCTATGAAAATCGATAGTTGACATTTATATGAAATTCAATTATCTTTTATGCCCCAAAGGTTCCCTGAACAATTTCAAATTAAGTTATTGAGTAATTTTCGTTTTTAGGGATTTTATTCAAGGTTTTATTTTATTAGGTTGTAATCTTCTTCTTTTTAATTTGTCAAGATAGTTTTAGGACAGTGATTCCAGAGTTTTAATTGCTGTATATATTTTTACTTGATTTTAAAGAATGAAATGAATATGATTTGAAAAAATAAAATGCCATCAAACTAGAGTCTTTATCAATGATCTCGAAATAAAGACTGGATTGAGACATGGATTCAGATGTTGAAGCAAATTGCTTGGGCTTGCGTTCGACCACCAAATATGGCTGCCAAAGAAATCACATTGACTTGATTCTTTGCTAATAGATGCATGAATATTCAAAATAGTGCTGAGAATTCATAACATTCCAACAATCATCAATGAAATAAGTAGCCCCTAGAGGAATCTCAACGTATTGAAATGGACCTGCCAATATGGCCGCCAATGACTTCATATCAGAGCGACAGATGCTCGATCCAGCCTTTTTTGAGATCAGTAGTCTATATCTGTTGCCTTACCCAAAAAAGTGTGTTCCTCCAATTACAATTCTATCACCCTGTAAAGCAAATAACTAAGACATTAGTATCAATAATAGCAAATGTAGACATATCTCATCAATCATTAAAGTTAACCTATTTTTTTTAGCTTGGATGAAGTTTCAACATCTTACTTTCGAATATGAACTAACCGCGCTTTATGTTATAAAAAGCAAACTAAGTCACTGGATTACTTAATTAATGGTCTCATAGACATAATCTATTCTAACTACCGATTTTTCCCTAAGGGGAGATATCTATCGAGGGAGGGCCATGTAAAGCGGAATAAAAGCACACCACGATTACTCATACAAACAAGCCCAAAAAGAATGTACTTTTTAAATCGGTGGTAATTTCCGGTTGGTTAAGAAAATATAATCAGCTATCAAGAGTATGAGAGCTTCAAATGCAAGCTATGTAATTATAACCATCTTTCCCTTTTCTAAGTACAATCAAATTGCTCGAGTATAAATGGTGAGAAATAAGAGCAAAATATTCACTCACGTGCTTTAAAAGATGGTTGGCAATGACTTGCTCTCCGTTTACAAATGTGAGTGCATCACCTAGAACACACAAATATTCCCTCATGACGAAAAAGGTTGAGCTCAAGATCCCATAAATTAGAACTAGGGATATTAATCTAGTTTTATGCTTATTATTCGAAAGCCTGATAAGTATTAAATATGATTGACCCCTAGCGTTTTTTTTTTTTTCAAATACAAGTTTAAAGGCCGAGATGGCCCATAACTGCTTACATTTTTATACAGCGGTATTTATTTAATTTTACAAACATCAACATAACAATAAAACTAAATGATACATGTAAAGTATTGAATTAAGATTATAAGCGAATTCAAATATAGATACAAATTATGCTCATGGTCAGAAGATTGCGTCAGAATTTCTCGAGTTGGGTTTATTTCCTTTACCTTAAGTTAATGAATTGTTGAAATATTTTGTTCTTTTATTGAAAGATTTCCTGCAGAAGTTTCCCAAAAGTTTTGTTGTTTCGCAGTCCTCTTTGCGCATAAGCCACACAAACATATTTTTGTTGTCTAATAAGCAGGCGGTATTTGGATAACGTCGGTAAATTTTTTCAAGAACTTTTTTCCGTTCCTCAGCAAAGAGAGGGCATGATAGAACGAAATGAATTTCATCTTCAACTTCAAAAGCATTTGCTGTTTTACAATACAGGCAAAATCGTTCGTCTCTTGGAGTTTTATTTTGATGAAAACGTCCAGCTTCTATTCATAATCCAATACTTCTAATAATCTTTTTCATTCAGATTCATTATCCAATACATAATCTAATTCTATTCAATATCATAAGACAATATCATAATCCAAAAGGTCTCTCAACTCAACTAGTTCCCACTTTTATAGGTAGGGTCTCACTCTTGGGGTTTTCCAAACAATGACACTTCTTAAGTCCTGTTTACACTACAACTTTTAACCTGGGTTAAAGTTAACCCGGGTTCAACCCATTTGCGTTTACACTGTCCCGACAACAATTTACAGTGTAAACGCAAAGTTGGGTTGAACCTGGGTTAGCGTTTCGGCGCATGCGCACGCCCGCTTATTTCAGCTACTGTACTTTCAAAATGGCGCCTAACAACGACGAAAATTTGCTTTGGGGACTAAACTTTTCAAGGCAAGTGTTTCTTTTAAAGATGATTGTGCTGTTTTTTCAACAAATGCTGAAGTTAAGCTTTTTCTTGTACAGGAATCGAGTTGTTGCTTCGTCTGCCCAAATTTCAATAAGAGATTGGACTTCTTGCTCTCCCCACAGCTTCCCTATCTCTGCCTTTGCTTCGCTTGCAATGATAAAATAAATAAAATTCGCTCTCGTTCAAATTTGCCTTCCTTGAATAAACACTTCAAAGAAAACTTGTGTTGGTATAGTTCTGCGATGTGATTTTGCCGCCTATTTTCAATGCGCGACCTGCGCGACACAAAGTACGCATGCGTAATCAAAATCGCTAACCTGGATTCAACCCGTGTTTGCGTTTACACTACATTTTCTGAAACCTAACCCAGGTTCAACCAAGGTTCAACCCACCTCCAGAATAGGGTTGGCTTAACCCAGGTTCAACCCAGGTTTGCTGCGTTTACACTACAAAATCTTAACCCAGGTTGAACCTGGGTTAAAAGTTGTAGTGTAAACAGGGCTTTAGAGCAACCCTTCAGCATCATTATTAAAGCCAAGTCATTTTGAATGATAAGAATTGATGTAATAGAGTCACAAGAGATAAGAGACACATCTACCGATTCTCTATTTATTAACCACAATCTTGCCTTATTATTTGTTAAATGCACGAACAATAATTGCAGTACTTATCCGACACTTACAAACAGATTTATAAGACCCTTCAGCCTGCCAAATAGTAGCGCATGTCTGCGCATCTGTACTTATAGATAGAGAAATTCAAATTGCTTTAGAAAATAGCTTCTATTCCAAAGATTTGACATTTCATTCAAATTTAGCCTGCTGAATACATACTAAATTCTCCACCTATTTCTTCACAACCTATAAGAAACTGGGCAGCCTTGATTTGTAACATTCAGTGGTAGGCTAGTACTGTATCGAGGAGGGCAGTTGAGAAACACAGACGATGAAGTGAAGCTGAGTTCACACTATTGACAGTTGCAGATGTGACTTGCAAAGAATTATTTCAGTTGACATAAATTGGTTGAAGATATTGTTCTTGTTGGCACACTGTCATACTGATGCTGTTCAAACTGCTTGATGAGATTGGATGAACATGATGAAAATGAACAGGCATCACTTACCTATTGGTGTTATTCTCACTTGCTTGAGCCCATAGGTAACATAGCTGTATAAAAAAAAGAAGATGAAACAGTTTTTATAAGGGGTGCAAACCACTGATCTCAAAATAAGAACGGGATCGATTAAGTATTCTTTCGTTTCTTGAGCCAAATATCTGAAGCCATTTTTCGGCTTGCCATTATGGCTGCCAAAGAGATTATATTCAATCGATTCTTTTTTAAAAAAAGCTGCACAACAATTTAGTCTCGTGCTGATCATTCATAATATTCTAAAAACCATCAAAGATAAAAAGCACGCCCCAGTGGAATTCCAATATATTGAAAAGGAACTTTCCAATATGGCTGCCAATGACTTCATCTTAAAACGAGAAATGCTCGATCTAGTCTTTGTTTAGAGATCAGTGGGTTAAACAAACTCCTTAAAAGAAAAATTCTGGAGCGTAGGGCACTTAACACAAGTTCAAAAAAATCGTCAGAAGTCCGATGGGCAGTCGTTTCAAGTTAAACTATGCACCATAAACTCCTTATTCTACAACAATCTATAAGCACTTTGAAAGGATCTCAGAATAATGATAATACGATTAGTAACAATGACTAAACGAAATTTGAATCATCTCATAATTCCTTTTATCTCTTAATAAATTTTATCACAACAACTTCCAAACGGTTCTGCCACAATTTTGTAACAATTCGCGACGATTATGAAGCGAATCGAAACTAATAAAAGAAATCAATTCGGAGAGATCTGCAACGATTTTGAAACGATAATGAAACGATTCATGAGGATTTTAGTACGATTCTGGATGGATTTAAACTATCAACGCGGTCATAGAAATCGTTTCATTACAGAACTCGCACAATTCGAGAAATTTGTGAAACGAAATGTAGCCATTATCTATCAAAGTCTCCTGAGAATGAAAAAGAAGTTCATACCAGTGAAAATCGGCAACCAGAGGGCCAGTCAACTTCACGTCATGATTTTCATCAGATTGGGAATTTCCAACTGTTGTTTTACCTGATAAAAAAACGTGATGCCCAAAAATATACTCAATGCTACTAATTGACATCAATAATGGAGACTATTTGCTTTCATGTAAATCAACTTTGAATAGAATCTCTATAGCCCGTTCACTTGAGATTTGTGAGAGATTAGCAGAATGACATCGTGCAAGCACCTCTCTATTAGTTAGGGACTGATTATTAGTGCATCAGCTTGGCATCGAAGAGAGATAAGTTGGGTAATCTATTCTATGGCTTCTTTAAAGTTGGGTAAGAATTAATTTGTTCCATGGAAGGGTTTGGGATGAAAAACATTTGTCATAGTACAACTACATAAAAATTGTGTATAATCACTAGATATCAGAAAGACTTCTCATGGTTGTTTAAGAATTATTAACTTTTGTATTTGGTTTGGTAATTGCCTTTTGATTTGAGCAAAGGTTGGGTAAATGAGCAAGGTGGGAAAATGTTGTGGCCAATCAGGCTATTTGTTTACTAATAATTCATCAAATCAAATCACAGAAAAGACAATAGATTTGGAGGATTCAACAGCTCATGTGCTATGAAATTGGCGGAATGACGCGAAAGCTGTGGCAAAAATAGCGTTCGGGAATCTTTTTTTCTGCCGTAAACACGTAAACTATTTGGTACAATCAAAGATTCTTATATTTCTCAAATCTATGTAAGTTAATCTAAATTTTTACCGCTTACGAGGTTAATATTTTACGTAATGGATTTTTACAGTAATTTCAGAAAGAATTTACCTCGTAAGCGGTAAAAATTTAGATAGACTATCATTTGAGAAATATAAGAATGGTACCAAATAGTTAGCGTGTTTACGGCAGAAAAACAGAACCCTGAACGCAATGTTTACCACAGCTTTCGCATCGTTCCGCCATTTTCACGGCACTTGAGCTGTTGTATCTTCGAAATCTATTGTCTTTTCAGCGATCTGATTGGATGAATTCTTAGTCAAGAAATGCCCTGGTTGATCAAAAATACTTTTCCACCTTGCTGGTTAAATGTACAAATAATCAACGCTTTATTTCTCTAGGGTGCCATCCTGAGGCATAGATAATGAATACTCCCTTACCAAGATTCATATCTATTGCTAATGTTGGTATTTCACGAAGAATAAAGAAACCCTTTAATCACTTGTTACAAGCTCGTAGAAGTGTGCATATTTCTGAAGATCACCAATCGTTACGAAACTCTGCCAAAACTAAGTTAACGGAGCATTTTATTCACACACATCCATACACATTTGTTTCAATAAAAGTCACCGAAGAAGATGCAGAAACATCTGAAAGCATGGTTTATTCTTGTCTTATCTTTTAATATTTGTAAACTTAGGCCCTGTTCATATAGGAAAAATTACGACACGGGGCTGGCAAGTGATATTTCACCCTCATATAGAAAACCATTTAAATCTCAGTTTGCGTTTGTATGGAAAATAAATCTTCACTCCTCACTACCGGTATATTGAAACTTCGCCTCTCAGGAAGTGAAGTTTCTCAATATAAACGCAAAAGTACCGGTGAGGTGAAGTAAATTCGACCTTATTACAATGGAAAATAAATGATTCGTTGACAATTAATGACATCTAGGGATTTACTTCGCCTTTCAAATCCTACATCAACAGTTCTTGAACTTTACTTTCCTTGTCAGCACTGGCTCGGCTCTGGCAGATGGGGTGTTTTTGCCAGTATAAGCAGGCCCTAGGGTAAATTTTCTCTCGTATGAGTGATACACACTTGCGTATATTTCTGGAACGAAACCATCTCATTTTTTTTCGCTTTTGGCCAAATCCAAGGGCCATAACGTGCATTACAAAACATCATTCAAAATTGACCCAAGAAACATACCCCTCAACGAAATACATCATCCTTACAACTACTGCTGTTTCAAGTGACTTGGGAAGCTTCAGTTTTTTAATGTGACATTTTTGAAAACTTAAAACAGTTTCAGAATTTGGAAAATGATTACTAATGAAATTACACTAGAGGCAGTAACATACCTTCTCTAAGAACATAAACCAACACTTCTGATAGCATTGGATCTTCATTCAAATTGACAAGATTGGGCAACGTGTTATCGACTTTAAATGCAACGCCAGAACGCTGAAAAATACAAAAGAACATAGAGAGAGTACCCTAATATTTGACAATCATACAAATATGAAATATGGGACAGTCTTTGATTGGAAAGACTAGATCCGAAAATCAAATCAAAATCAAAGCAAAACCCAATTTCTCATGATATACCCAAGTCTGCATCAAACCTTTCAAAACCCTTGGGAATATTGTAGGTCCACTTAAACATATATCGTGCATTCGTATCAAAAATCAAAAGACTGAAGCGTTAAATTTGAATGGTATTTGCTGGACACGCCAAGAATACCTTATCGGCCCTTTTTACGACGGCCCTAATTTACGCTGGCCCTAATTACGCCACCTCAAGAATCATCTCGCCATTTAGGGCTGCGTTTTAGAACGGAAAATAAGAAGGAAAGAAAAATTAAAAATTATGTTTTAACAGACGTGTTTTTTTGAAAAGGATAAGAAAGTAGCTACTATCATGAAAAAATTAGTCAATTACGAAATTAGAAAATACCAAGATTGGTATGTAGATCAAGTGCTACTGCAGTTAAACAGAGGTGTTCTCGAACTTGATGTTAAGGTAGATGTTCGATTAGGTGCAATAAAGGCCCTGCACACAAAGTGGATCATTGAAATTTATAAACACTAAAGAGAATGGAATGTAAGAGCTTATTCTTTTCGGTTTTCGGAGGTACACATTACTGAGTCAGACACCCAAGCGTCAAACCTATCCTCTTTGTGCAAAAACCTATTTCAAAAGATATACACATGATTTATCAACTCTTAAACTAAAAAACACTAACTTTAAAAAACTTGTTCTAGTTTGCTTTCGGTTTTGTTGATGTTTACCTTCTAATTTTACTAAATTTATATGAGCAAAGGCTGAAATGAGGTTCATGTTTGCAAAATTACAATAAAAAAATTTACGCCGCTTTTTGAGAAAATTTGTAAAATTTTAGCCCTTTTACCGCCGGCCTTTATTCCGCCGCTTGACAAAAATTAACGCCAGTTAGGGCCGGCATAAAAAGGACCGATAAGGTATCTGATCTGAAGCATACAAAGTTCTAGCTTTACTAATAGCAATTAGCCATATGCATACGACCTCTTTTATCAAAGTGGATCAAAGTGTATAAACTGATTATGCAAGCCAAAAACATTTTTGTGTCTTATGGATGAAATTTTTTCTTTTGATTTTCGTATTCTCTAGAATTACCAAACCAATCAGATCCCTTTTACTAGAACTACTCTACTACCGAGTTTCTAGCCTTGGTTTCAAATTAAAAATACACGTATTTCTCTTTTGGATGAATTGTCTTCTTTTAAATTTCAAGACTGTATGAATATTCAGCTTTCTAATGAATATTCAGCTTTCTTTGGCAATTAGCTATATCCATACGATCTCTTGTATCAAAGTGGATTGTAAGTGTATGAAAATACCCCTTATTTGACTGATAAATACAAGTCGAAAATACTTTTGTGTCTTATGGATGAAATGTCTTCTTTTGAATTTCAAGACGGTAGACATATTCAGCTTTCTTTAGCAATTAGCCACATGCATACGATCTCTTGTATTCAATTGGATTATGTGAAGATCGTTGCGGATTATCTCTTGCTCAAAATCTCCTGAAATCTTTAGTGATTCTTAATTTCATGGATAAACATCTAATTAACTAAACAAGCAACTATAAACCATAATCCAGTGAATATCAAATTCGTAATGAGTCAAGAAGAGAATTATATTTACAATGTCAGATATTGTATGTTTTAAATCACCGGTTTAGTAAACAAAGCTTACAGTACACCACATGCAGCTTTTTCTTGACCTGTAGTTGTCAATGTTTACGGTTGGATGGAAAATATTCTTCGCTTTGCTGCCTCTCGCTTGAGCGTTGTAAAACCAGGATGTAAGTTAATTAAATTGAAATGTAAACATTGTATTGCACTCAGATTTCTAATTTGATTTCTGAATATTTGATAACCGCTATTCGCAGAATTAAGTTACGTCATGTTGGTGGAGCCAAATAGCTCAGCGGTAGAAGCACTGACACCCAATGGCACGTATTTTGGATTTCTATCCAGCTCAGGCCATGGAAATATTCTTAGGTAAAAAATAAAGAATAAAGATATATCACTGTGCATCAAATAGATAAACTCAGACGGTTCGTACCTTTTATGCTGTTTGTAATAATCATTACAAAGTTTGAACTCCAATTAAGAGGTTGTACACTCGCTTCCTACTGCCTTAATTCATTAGTGTCATAAATTTAGCAACATGTTTACTGAAAGCCTTCTCACCCGTATCGTAATATATCGTCGTGAAATAAATAGATACGCTCAGACGGTTCGTAGCTTTTATGCTGTTTATCACTATCGAAACGGCATTTGAAATCTAATAAAGGGTTTTTACACTCGATTCGTACTGTCTTAATTCATTAGTGTAATAAATTTAGCAACATGTTTACTGAAAGCCTTCTAACCCGTATCGTAATATATCGTCGTGAAATAATTAGATACGCTCAGACGGCTCGTAGCTTTTATGCTGTTTATCACTATCGAAACGGCATTTGAAATCTAATAAAGGGTTTTTACACTTGATTCGTACTGTCTTAATTCATTAGTGTCATAAATTTAGCAAAATGTTTACTGAAAGCCTTCTCACCCGCAACTTGTCTTTCTCCTGCTTCTGCTTCTTTTCGGAAACTTGTACTTTATCTTGCCACATCCTGAAATTTCAAATCCAAACGAAAGATGAACAGACCATTGGTTGAATGCTGGCTGAGATATACTTGATACAAAAAAATGACTCCTGTAATTTAGTAGCCCTAAAATGATGCAAAGTTATTTGTTCTGAAAGCATTAACTACGATATGCGTGGAGTTGAAAGGGAAATCTACCTCCAGTTTATATAAAAAAGGGAGTGTATTAGGCAAAGGCAGCTTAAATTGAATAGCCTTCTTACTCCACTGACTAAAAGAGTTTCATTGTCTAAGTCCTTAAGGTATGTACCATACACCCAATCAAAATTATAAGGGCACGCAGGAGGATAAGTCATATATGCACACGAAATGATCTTGCAGGAGGAAAAGTCATACGCATCAAGAAACTAATATGAAAACAATGGGCTATAGATACCGAGGGGCATATCACTCACAAAAAATTGTAAGAGATTTTTCTGATTTCAAAAATCACAGTGATTTTTTGGTGATGTTTTTCTTCTATTTTTTTATTTTTCTATGATTGTTGTGATTTTTCTGTGATTTTCTCAAAAAGTGTACGAGATTTTTCGAGTGATATGCCCTTCTATAGATACCTAATTTTGATGTAGATGGGGAGGAGCGATGACAACCATATCATACAATTTTTAGAATGCCAGTGAAAAGAAATAATACCTCGTCGACTCTGCAAGTTGCTCCTTCGTTTCTTTTAGCTTGCTTCGCAGCATCTCGATTTCTTCCGTCGAAGAAACACTGCTTTCTTCCCGAGATACATTTTGCGTCGACTTTAATCGATCGATCTCAGACAATAACTCTGTAAGATAAAAACAAATTGAGTTCTGCACTGATGGATTAGAATGTCTAATTATTGCACAAGCGTGAAACTAGTACACTTTTTTTTTAATAAGAATACTTTCCTGAGCCTCAACTTTTCCATGGTTTATTCTTGAATTTCCATCGTTCTTTTGTGATTTTGAGCCTCAATATTCTTATAAAATTTATTCTAATAAAGAAAAAAGAGTGTAGTAACGAAATATCACCTACCTTGTAGTCTCACTTTTACTTTCATATTCAGAGATGTTGTACTATTAAAATAACTCGAGTAGGACTCGCGCCTATGAACTTTGACTATCAGTGTGATAACGAATATAAATGATAAGCAAAAGCAAGCAAGCAGATTAATTTGATAACGTAGGTTCGGAGCATGGCAGCGTGAAGCTGATGAGGACCTGCAGCTTGTGCTTCTAGAATTAGATATCATAGAACGAATAAAAATCTTGGGTACTCGTTTACCGACCTCGGGAGGATGGACAGCTGATTTGGCTGACACCATGTAGTTCATGATTCCGAAAGTTCGTCGATTCGAACACATAAAAGTTACCTTACAAGGATTCGAAAACCAGCGCCTTAACCACTAGACTACACCACCGTTTCCAAGCTTCATATTCAAAGACATTAAAACTATTGAGATTGGTAAGGTTATCAAAATTAGTACAAGGGCTTTCAACTATTGTCCACTACTCATAATGAGAAATAGTGTAAGCAATTCTATCACAGATTTTGATCGCATTGACATCCACGCACAGTAATTATCTCGATGCACAAGTCTTAATTTAATTGAACGGAAATAAAGCCTGACGAGTTATCACACCTAAAGTTGTATTGAGATTTTCCGATAAGAATAGATAACGACAATACCCATATACGTACAAAAAATAAGACTAAACTAAAAAATTCATACCTCGGATCATTTTTGAATTAGAATCCTCATTTACTCTTGCTTGGTTGACAATATTTCTTGCCTGTCTGGCATACCTGGAAATTTCGGATGAAATATTCAAGAAATAGTTCACATTTAGTTATAAGGCATGGTCTAACACAAGAAATCAAAATTTACCAGACTGGGGTACTGTAATTGACCGGTGGTGGCATATTTTAATTGCAGTAGCCTACTCTATTATAAAATTTCATAAATAGTTGAATTATAGTTATAATATACAGTTTCTACAAAAGGAGGCCCAATTCGCAAGTGTCGATATTTCAGAGGACCCCGTTTTGAAATAACAATGAAAAACATTATGAAAGAGATAACGAAAATTATATAGTAAATAGATAATGATAAATAAATATAATAAATCTTATGATGTAACAAATCTTATATCATAATAAATCTTATAAAAAATAGATGCTTATAGACAAAAACTTGTTGGAAAAATTCCTAATGAAATTTCAAAATTCAAAAGTTAATCCTGACTTGAAAAATCCTGAAATCTAGAAAGTTGGTTAAAAAAAATAAAGTGATATTTTTTTATAATCAATGGATAAAAACTTTACTATAAACAAATACATAACATAGACGATAGCCTGGGAAGCAAAGTTTATGGCTATCCCAGGGCCGTTACACTAAATACATAGGAATATTAAGATTTAAGGCACAATAAATTACATAAGAAGAGAAAGGAAATTAAAGTACACGCATTTTTTTTATATAAGAAATTTCATCTTGAGCTCAGTACTGAAAATTGCTTAGCTGGAAGGCAAATTTGAGTACTTAAAATTGCTTAGCAATTGCTTAGCTTTTTATACTTGAAGATTTGTTTCTTAGAATACAATCTCACAAGTTTTTTGTACAACAAATGTTGATGGTATCTTGCATACAAAAGGGTGTCGGAATACTAATATCCACTATTACCTATTTCTCAATAGCTGCTGCACGATTTTAATTGCCTATTGGATCAGAACTAAAATTTTCAAATTGCTTAGCAATCTTCTATCCAGTACTGGAATTGCTTAAGTTTTTGTCTCGTCGAGTACTGACTTGCTTATAAAGCAATTGCTTATAAAATAAAATGCGTGTAGAAAAAGAGAAAAGGTGTCAGTGGCTGTGTCATAAAATAAAGGGCCAGTGCTTCTTGTTTAATCAAAACGACCTGTTTTGTAAATAAATCTTAAGTTAAGTTAAGAATCTTTTTATCATCATCATTGGAAATGTTTTCATCACCATATGACAGTAAAACTTTTACAAGATCATTTTTCGAAAGTCTGTCGATTTCAACAAATGGTCGTAGCACTTTGGATACTCCAGCAAGAAGGTCTTGTCGCTGACTATGAAATAAATGGCAAAGCAACAGATGGTGCTCCTAAAGTGATATAATGAACTAGAAGATGAAAATCGTCCTAAATCTAGAGATCATGCTAATTCTAGAAAAGTATACTCGAGAATCAACTGTAGATTTGAATGAACTGCCTCGATAGCTGAGATGGTAGACACTGACGCGCCAAATCAGTGGTCTTGGGTTCGGATGCAGCTCGGCTGATTTTCCATTCTAACAAATTTATTCGATTCAATCAAAGTATCTTCTCCGAGTGAAAACTTGCGAGAAGTTCATTTAATGTGAGTGGATAGCAGATAGTGGATGCCTCACGCAAGAATCAATACCAAAGTTTAAGTGGTACGAAATATAGTTATCACCGGTTGGGTACCTAACATTTTTCAACTTACATCTTTGAAACATTGTAATAGTAAGGAAATTGGAAAAAACATGATCAGATTAGTGTGACAGAAAGAGAGAGAAAACGAAACCTTACGAATTACTATATCCCGATGTGGATATTTGTGGGAGCTTGATAATACAATTCTAAGACTAGTATGTAAAGCAACGATAGTAATGAAGGCATGAAAAATCGAGTATTTTTGATGATCCTAAAAATTCATTCGTGATGAATGTTATAAAGTTGCGAATTCTAAGAAGATTATGCACCTTAAGGAGAGGCCCCTAATGTCGAGCAATTGAACTTGAAAATTGATGATGATCATGATCATGGTTATAATTCTAGAGTTCCTGTTAGGGCAAACGGCAACCTGGAAACTATCTCAAACAGTCAATTGCCTTTGATGACATAATAGCGAGCTCAGAGGCGGCAAATAGCTTTCATAGGTCTGGCTCTGACTGAGCCTAATGAATTATAAACGTCATTACACAGCCCAATGTCCTGTCTTATATTGTCAACTGGGATTATTTTCTCATGACAGATGGCGGAGTTCTCGTGCCAAAAACACATGTTTCATAAAAACAAGAGTCGTTTAAAAGACTCTCCATGATGAAGCACAAGGCCTGCATACCATCAATTCTAGTCCTTCCAGGGGGACCATTCAGGAATGTCGTTAGAGGGCTTCCAGTCTTCTTATTGGCGGAAAGATTATCATTATCATTATTATTATCATCATTGTTTTTAGTCTCTTCAATACCTGTAATGTTATTAGTTGGTTAACGACTGTCAAAATGGCAAGTCGCAGGAAAATATGGATTATTTGGGCTTTTTATCTGAGAACGAAACAAAACATAACAGATTTATATGTGGATCGAGATAGGCCAATCAGAAAAGAGTCGAATGATTAGTACAGTGTAAGAACACCAATCAACACCTACGATACAGTGAGCTGACCAATGAGATTACTTCAAGTGTCCTTAGGCAAAAAGGAACTCTTCCTGTCTACGCAATAGAGGATCCCTGGTTTTTATGTAGACAGATTCCAAAATGCTTATATGGAATGTTGGATGGTATCGTTTTGGCACAAACATTTTGTGTATGTTAGACGCCACGTGTTGTATAATTCCATCGCAGGATTAAACAACTCTGTGATCAATAACAGGCAATTATATCTTTTATTCTGGTGTGGAAAATAGCTTGTTGAAATGTCGGTGTATGATTCATACTAGTTGTTCAAATTATTAAGCTGATTTTGTTCTGCGGGAACCTGTTTTCAGTCTCACGGATTTTATTACTCAGAATTCGTGTTAATCGATAGAGCTAGTTTTCAATCAGCTAATATTTGCATCTTTTAAAGATGAATGTTTCTTAATTGTTGATGATCAATGTTTCTTAAATCTTCACGATTTTCTAAATATTTCATCATATTTTTTCCTTTGAAATTTATCAATTATCCTAGAATCGTCGTTACACTCAAAATATTTGAATATTTTAGCATCTAGTTCCTACAATTTCTAATCTTTGAAATTATTCTAGCCTGTAAATAGCTAATACTTTTGGTCAATACTTTGCAACTGTTATTGATTATAAATGAATATTATAATTATAAGTACCGTAAATGTAAGCAGATAGGGGCTATCTCTGTCTAGGAACTTGTAACAAAAAGATATTTTTGCGCAATATTTCTCCTTTATTTTCCGTCTATTTGTACTAGAATTTTGTTTCATTCTTGTTGATAGATATAACAGCCTTAAGGTTGCAACCATGCTCTCTATGGTAATAATCGTCTAATCTTATTTACGCCTGTAAAATTTCATGGTGAGAATCTGGACTAAAGTAGGATTAAACTACTCTATGATTAATTATAAGCAATTATATATATCATTCCGGTGTGAAAAAATAGCGTGTTGAAATGTCAGTGTCGGTGTTTGATTCATACCAGTTGTTGAAACTATCAAGCTTATTTTGTTCTGTGGAACCTGTTTTCAGTCTCACGATTATTATTATTCAAAAAACGTGCAAATCAATAGAGCTAGCTTTCCGACCAGTCAATAATTGTATCTCCTGAGGATAATGCATGAAAATTCAAAAAATTAACGTTTTGTTTTATTGCCATTAATTTTCCCGCTATCAAAAGACATCTAAAGCACTGGACAACTAAGAAATGTATTCTAACTACCATTGCATTAGAAAGATCTTTTTTCTCAAATAAAATTCATATAGATTTAACCCTGATTCAGACATGATAGTCACCGCTTATCATGACAAGCCTTTTAATATCTAGTAAGGCCCTACTAAATACTAGCCCTACTTTATATCAAAATCTTGTCATGATAATGATGACTATCATGTCAAATATTGTTAAAGAAACAGTATTGGTAAGACCAAATGTATTTACTTAACCCTAATTTTATTAATATACCCATATGAGGCTAACCATAAATCGTTTTAACGACTAAGAAAGATGCTGGTTATCTAGAACTCTGGAGAATTTCTTTATTATGAATTCAACGGAGGCGTACATCTCTGTAATATGAGATGCATGGTTTTGATGGAACTGATCTATATTCCTTATTGAAATTTCAACATTACTCTGGATGTGATGCGAAAACAGTCCTAGATGTTGTTTCAACGCATTCTTGGTCAACTCGACTCATTCCAAGTCTTAGCTCTTGTGCTGTACACCACAATTATTAAGGCACTTGGTATGTAATCAAGAAGTCAGATTCTTTTCATCTGCATTATCTCACTGCTTGTTCTCTGCTGGTATTAGACGTTCCTGCGTTCAGCACTTATCCGTTGCACGAGCCAAAAATCAAGATTTTGAAATAAAAATATCTAAAATGACATTCTAGGTCGTCGAGTGAATGTTTCAGATTTCTATCAGAAACTTTCAAAGCGACCGTGAAGGTAACTGAGTAATGATTTCCTTGTACATAAAAGAAAAGAAATAGGAAAATTCACCTGAGCGTGCTTAGTGTTTCTGCGAGATGGGTACTAGCTGGACTTATTGTTGCAATCATGGCAGTTCTGGAGTTTCCGCCAAGACTTTCTCTCAGCAACCTGCATAATTCAAATATGAGTCTTGAAAACTGACCAATTAATTCTCTGTTAAGGCAGATGACTCCCAATTTATGTAGAACGTTTTGGATATTACGTACACCCTCAATTCATGGAATATAATAATAATTCGAGGTATAAGTGAAGAATTTGGTAAATAATTGTGAGTTTGTTACTTGAATTCGAAGCCTGCTTAATTCAAAGCAAATCTTCGGAACTGACCTATAATTTTCTTTTAAGGGAGATAACTCCTGATTCATGATGAAATCTTAGATTGCGCGTAAAGCCTTAATTCATGGAATGAAATAATGATATAAGGTATGGACGACATTTCTGGGAAATTCAGAGGGATATAAAGTTTGATCAGACTTGAAAATATCTGTGAACGGCTCCATCAAGTATGGTGAGAATAATTCCAATTCGCCAAATTAATTGCAAAATCGTTTATATTTGCCAAATTAATGGCAAAATCGTTTATATTTGCCAAAATAATGGCAAAATCGTTGCTAAATGTTTCAATTTCCCCATTCATTGCGAATCGTTTAAATTCAACACATCCATTGCAAAATCATTGCGAATCGTTTCCATTCTCCACATACATTGCAAAATCGTCACAAATCATTTCAATGCAAAACATTCATTGCAAAATCATTGTAAATCGTTTCGATATGCCACATTCATTGCTAAATTGCTGCAAACCGTTCAAATCTTCCACACTCATTTCAACATCGTTGTAAATCGTTTCATTTCTCCACATTCATTGCGAAATCATTGTCAATCGTTTCATTTCTCCACATTCATTGCAAAATCGATGTAAATCGTTTCGATGTGCTACATTCATTGCGAAATCGCTGCAAATCGTTTCCATTCGCCACAGTCGTTGCAAAATCGTTGAGAATCATTTCGATTCTCCACATTCATTTCAACATCGTTGTAAATCGTTGCGATTCTCCACATGAATTGCAAAAATTTTGCAAATCATCTAAATTTTCCACATTCATTCAATTGTAAGATCGTTGCAAGACGTTTTCCTTTGGCTTCATTAATTGCAAAATTGTTGCAAATCGTATCAATTTGTAACGATAGTCTGTGATAGACCCTTTAAAGTGAATTGAAGGAATAACGTAAGAAATAAGAAAATTACCAAGTCAGGACCGAATCTCGATAGGGAACGAATATCTTCTTTTTTGAACCAGTTTGTTGCTCAGAGAGAAGAGATATAACTTTTCCAAGGGTATGCAAAGATTTATTGATGCAGCTTCCCTCCTGAAAGAAATAATCATTGTATGTAGTTTAATAACATTCTTATTCGTACTTGCACTTAAAAAATGTTAATTCAGCATGGAGTGTTATTTTCAAGGGTTCATACACATAAAAAGTGAATATTACGTTTGGGAGGAAGGGGTAAAGGGGTAGATGTTCCTGACTATTACTTTACACTACTTTCACACTATGACACTTTTATACTTTTATTCTTTACTAAAATACACTACTTCTTTATTGGTAGGATTTTGAAACCTGTTTAAATCAAACCCATAGATCCCACATTGTGTAGACAAAAGGAGGTCGTTTTCCCACTAGCACTCTTTCAATGATTCATCGTTCGTCTCGCTGGACCATCATTGATAATGGGTTATTTCTTGCTGCAACCATCATCCACCTCCTTCCTGATTGGCCAATCTCAATATTCTATGGTTATTAGCCAATGCAATCAGATTCTTCAAAAATACGCTATTAAGAGATGAAGTCCCTGATTTTATGAAAACGAAATTGGCGTATATACCTTGAGACGGCTATTAGCAGCTTCAGGGTTCATATTTGCTTCGTTACTGCTAACGTTTTTAGCCTTTTCGCTTCCAGCCAGATCGATAAGACTCACTTTACTTCTCCTGCACAACTGAGTCGCTGAGCCATCTAGAAACTCTCCCTGCAAAAAAATTACCAAAGCTACAAATATTTGCAAAAAGCAATCATTTGGCATTTCGTTTGTTGTCATGCGTTTACGGTTTGTTGTCGAAATTTGTCTATCTAGGGTTACTCCATTAGATAGTTCCCTCCCCAAAACTTCAGAGAAATGGTTGAGATTTGAATTCAGAACATACAATCAACAGAATCGAACTTGAAATTACAGCTACTTATGATGGTCGAAAGCGTTACATCAAATTGAAACTTACAGAAAAAGTTTCGTATATATTTCATGCGGAGAACTTCTACAGAGGAGCTCACTTAATAGGATAACTAATCGACGAAAGAGCCCCCTACCTTTATATGTCACCTGGAATATCATAGAAAGCAACATAATATTTAGAATAAGCCCTGTAACCCCATCTCCATAAAAATCCCACCTTGTCCAATTAGGTTGAAAGGCTGATCCCACAACGGAAAACAATAGACGTGGTAAAAAGCCCCACCATCTAAGCAAGTGGCTAACTTAACTTTTTAAGATTTATATCGGTGATTCTGAGCTATTTGACTACAATAGGTGATTCTGAGCAATTCGAGCCAACGTGCCATTCCAGGAAATGTTTCCTTATCACTTGAGAGATTTATTTGGGAAATTTGTGAATGTGATATCAAGTTAAGCCATAGAACAGCACCTCAGTTGATGGTGTTTCGTTAGCTAACCAAGGTAGGGCGATGGGCATGCGTGAATACTAGACTTTCTTAAATAAGGTTTATAAATAAGTTCTGGGTAACTTTTGGGAGGCTTGCTGTATGTGTTGAGAAATGTTCCCAACGACGAGTCTAATTAGGTATGAATTCAGCATTTACCATGGATAAACAGTCTTTGGTCGGTACAGAACTTTACGATGATCGTCATATCTCTATTCTTAATCAGTACGTCTCTGAAAAAGCATTACTGACGATTTTGGTAGATTTACTGCAACGATAATTCACCATATATTTATGCGAGTGATTTCATTTCATTTCTTTACTTGGGAAAGTTTACCCCATACGAACATTCAAGTAGACAATGACATCAGTTCCATTACTAGCGGTAGCTACCATAAACTTAATGCAGTTATACGAAGCCTCTCTCAGAAACTTCTTGATGAATGAATGTAAGGCTGTTTCTAAAGAACCACTAAAAGCTTTGGGTCGATCGATGGGTTGTTAGCTTCAAAAAGACATACCTTGCATGGCTAAACAGTTTTATCCGGTTTGTGAAGCCACCAAAAATACCAAAAATACTGATCTAATTCAGACAAGACTGAAAAGGGACGTCTAAAAACGTGAATCGGAAATTAAAAGAGAAGTTAAATGGTCTCAATCAGCTTATGCTGCATGGCAACAAATGGTGAAAGTTCCTAAAGAATGGAGACGAAAAAGAAATGACGTAGCTTCTCGTGAAGTACCTCGGTGACTAGACTACCAAGGTATGGTTTACTTAAAGCATCCTGCTGATACACGCCTTGCCATGCACGCATAGCAAGTAGATATTGAAAAGTCTTGAATATGAAAGACTCCGATGTCCACATCCTAAATGTACTGACATAAGTGATATAAGTGATATCTACAAATTTCTTGGCTCAAAAATATGCAGGGCTCTACCAGTAGTTCATACCCTGACTAGCTTCAATACGACATAGTTCTTATCTAAGATAGGAAGGTGAATGTGTTTACGAAGCTAATCAGAACCAACAGAAAAACCGACTTCCTGGGAGACCTCGAACAAGATGGTGTAATTAGTCCGTTGACTAAAAAGAAAGCAAGACAATTTATACACACTGGTACACTTGTACGGAAGAAGAGACATAATGAAGAAATGCACTCTGCCTGTAGCAAGAAATCGTCAGAGCTCAGTTCAATACTCCAAGTGATGAAACAAGCAAATCATCAAGTTTACATCGGCCGAAGATGCACTAATATCAATTCTAATATGTCACAATTTTCCAATAAGGAATTACGGTCTAAAACTTCCGTAACGTTGGTTCATATTTCATGTCTGACAAATTGTTTATATTTCAAACCGGGTCTTCTCGAGGTCTGAAATGCACATTTCAAGCAGTATTTGAGGCATTTTCGTCTAGCTTTGGCGGACTGACCAATTCTGCTCCGAGTTTTAAAATACTTAAATATGTCAAATTATAGTAAAGTTGTGGTTGTTGGACTTTTGATACAGAGAAGGTTGATTAATTTCCTTGCTTCTATATGGCTCACTGAACATCAGTGGACCATGCACAGGATAAACAAGCACATGGAGTCCATCGACAGCAGCAACAGCAAGGAATTAATTCTAAAAATTTATAAATGAATAAAAGTCTACAAATGACAAATGCCCACGATGTATTCATAATCCTTTTTGCTTACATGCGGTATTCACGCATGCGCATTAGTGTACTAACTTTGCTAGCTTACAGCACACCATTAAGAATTGTCATTCCTTACGTAAAGCCTATCCAAAACTATGGCTGTTGCTGATATCAGATTCACAAATTGCCCAAAAATACAGGTCAAAAACAACGCACAAAGTTGTTGATGACGTCATCAGTCAAAATGCTGATGTCAACATTTCGCAATATATGTTTCATTCGAAAGCTCTTTGAATTCTATTTTCAAATATGCGAATATCATGTGAATATATCAAGTTTGTCAAAACGTACGCTAGTTTTTATACGCGTTTAGGCCCATTTTGTGACGTCATCTCTCACGTTATAATGAAACATTTCCTGGAATGGCACGTTGGATCAAATTGCACAGAATCACCTATTCTAGCTATATGAACCCTTTGAAGATACGTTAGGCACTTGCTTAGATGGTTGAGGCTATTTTCCTGGTCTACAATATTCAGCTTGAGAAATATATTTTTGAGAAAATAATGTAGCTAGATTGCTACAAATCAACATAGCATGCGAACTCAATGGCTGTCCTGCTGAATATATTCAGAAATAATCAATCTAAAAATTCATAAAAACCGACAGCATGGTTTTACACGATTGGCTTTCTCAGTTGGGAGTCAGTTCTGTATCCCAATTATAAATCACCTGTTTCTGCTGTAGCGAAATTGTAAACACTGAATGTGATCGACTGCTCTTATCGTTCATTCCAGTTGCTGCTGTTGCACGATTCCTATTTCCAACGGCCAACCACACCTAAAAAAAACAGGATCAATCTAAAAGCTACCGTAAATTCTCTTTTAAGCCTCCGGGGGGCTCTTTGAAATCTATCACTTTTGAGGGGGGCTATTACAGAAGAAGTGGTGCAATATATGTAAAAAAACTACCGTCTTGCTTCATTTCGGAGGTTGTCTAATGTCTTCAAAAGTAAACCTCTCTTGCACAACGGGGGAGTATTAAAGAAATAAATGCGTCAAATACCACTAAATGACGTCATGAAGCAAATATCACCGCACTCCTTGCAGAAATAAGGCCTCTTACTGCCTTTCGTAGGCTACCAAGTTAAACATAAACTCACTCACTCACTCAAACTTTCCAGGATACATGGAAAAGTGGGACAGGAGACAAACCAAGCAAGAGTTTTGAGAGGAAAATTCTCAGGCTGTGAGCGTATTTTGAAATTCATGGATGCACGTTTTGGTAGAATTCTGTTCAATATTTGGATGATTACTGAAATTTAGAAAAGCACGCCAAATATTACCTCGATATCCTTGTAGCAGCGTACAGTGAACCTGCAAGGGAAAGGTATATTTCAGCAAGACTGGATGATGAATATAAGTTTTCTTTTTTTTTGAAAACAGATACACAGGCCGAAATGGCCCTTAATCTTTTACAATGAAATAAGCTAGAACTACTCTAACATTTTCAACAACTTAAATTTGAATACAAGAAACGCTAACACCATTTTTAATACAACTAAACAAAAACAATTACATAAGGATAAACATATATAGAACAAAACGTAAAAACCCAACGAAAGCTAACTAATTGAATAATAAAATCTGAAAGTAATTATTCAGGAGCATAGCGTAGTAGAATTACGTAGAGGGGAGTAAATTTATACAAGTATAAGTAACGTCATTTTTTGTTTGTAGACAATCACATTTTCGTCCACATTGAAAAACTTTGCGCGGCCTCGATAACTACACATGCCAAAATAACAACATATATTTTTCTAAAAGTGTAGTGTCGTGTTCATTTTTCAAGACGTGTGGTGACATTGTAACTGCTTGTTCTTTTATATTTGGTGTGATTACCTTAAAGTTGATGGTTTGATAAGAGCCCATGAAAGGGCCTGTTTACATGATACCCGGCCTGCCTATAGAATACAATTTCTATTTTGCGTTTACATAAGAGTCTCATCCTGTCTCGCTATGCGGGGAATATTTCACCCCGTCTCGGCTAAACGATATATACCGTCTAGCCGGAATAATTTTCTCAATGTAAACAGAAATATTTGAGATAACGGTCAGTACGTTAGTGGGCACAACATGATGATCAGTCTTTTGTTTCGCTTTAGATATGGTAATCGAGAAACCTAACAAGCGTGACTAATTTTCATCCCGTCCCACCTCTGTTTCTCGTGTAAACGCAAAAAGAAAAAACTTCCCTGCTAGGCGGGCTATCCCGTCAGGGCAAGATATCGCGGGAAGATAGGATCACGAAAAAGGCCCTAAGAACGTTGACACACCATTTTCAAAAATTGTGATATACATATGAACTTAAACACGATGATCCCAAAATGCAAGGTTCTTCTATGCGGTAGTAAGGCTATACAAAGCAGTATGGTTTGCTACAGCATCTTCATACATGAATAAGTATAAAAGTCCATTCTTTTGAAGCAGGATATACATCCCAAAAGCATTCTCAAAAACCTTGAATCATATGATTTGAAGCGAGTATAAATTTATTCCATGGAGTTCCTTCTTTGTTATAAACCATTCATGAAATGTCTAGCTAGGGGGTACCATTATCAGACCACCCCAAAGATTAGAATACTCACAGTGACAAATCTTGAACGTAAGGTCCCTGCTCCGGGTGTTCTCTCACCTTTAACTGAAGAAAGAAGCAAACATTCAAAACTTGTTAATATACAATAGTAACCTGCCGCATAGATATTGACTCATAAGGAACTCCAGCCTGCCAGATTGCTGTGCAATTACTTATAGATCAGATTTTCAACTTAAAAATTCATATTACCCTAGAAATGATTGTGACGCAAAGATTGACCATTTCATGCAAATTCAGTAGCTGCCCTACTAAGTTTATTTCAAATTATTAATCTATGTCTCCCCATCATATAAGAAACCAGGCAGCCTGCTTTAGCAACATTCAGTTTCTTAGTGCCAGGTTAGCACTCTATGACTCAAATTCAAAAGTTGGAAAGGATTCAGCAGCTAAATTCTAATTTCAATTGATTAATCGTTTTCAAAATTATAAAAAGGTTATGAAGTCCTAAATTAGGTCAGTAGTTAGAGTACTGGGCTATTTTGAGCCAGGTCCCAGGTTCATACCCTGATCGAAATATCAAAATTGTGGTTTCGCACTTGTGAGAGTGTACGTGGGTAAGAACTTTGTAGCAGCTGTGTTTGAATGCCATCATCAAAATCCCCCCCCCCAAGCGCCCTTGAACCAAATTTACACAGAAAACCTTATTTCCTTCTTTTGAGTATTCAAAAAGGCCCCCTAAGTGAAAAGTTAAACACAGAAGTGGGAAGCTAATGGGCTACTAGAGCCAGTCACCTTGGTGTTGACGGAAGCTAAGATTTTACCAACTGAGTTTTTGGTAGTTACAATTTGCTGAGTTTTAAATCAATATATTAAATTGATTAGTACCTGTTTTTTGCATTCCTGTGAGTAAGACAAAAGATCGTGAATTTTTTCATTGTAAATCTCAAAAAAACTAATTTCCACTGTGAATTCCACCTATAAGAAAAATAATAAAAATGTTACAAATACCAGGCTTTAGTCATTTACTTGCTTTGGATTCCAACAGTAACTTTTGAGGTTTCTTACACTGTAAATTGGTGATGCGATGGTTCAATTTTTCTTTATGCTCAGACAGCTGAGCTTGATTGACGAGCATAATTCAAGGGAATAAACTGATATAATTAATAACTAAATAGATAATTCAAGCGGTTTTCTTCTTTTAAATTTTGGGATTCTTCAGTAAAATAAACTAAAAAAAACTTTAAACTTGCGCATTATCTAGAATTTACCAAGATCAAGCATATAAATATGAAAAATAAAATGTAAAGAATTACGTTTGAGTAGTCTCCAGTTCTTTCAAAAAGCTCTTCACAAAACCTCGGAATAATTCCGGGGCCAGTTTCCGCATAACCTATCATGCTAAAAGATACAAATATTTATCCGCAATCAATCATGGTATATCATACAATATGAAATACATTTATTTCATATCATTTCTTTTCAACAATCTAATCCTCTACCATATTCTCCCAACTGAGGTAGCGTTTAATCAACAAACCCAAGCCATATCAATCTGAAAAGAAAAAAATCTAAGAAGAACAAAAATTCCATTAAGCCATGTAGCTACAAAAAGACTCAGCTCCTTTGCGAAGCATTGCAAATCAAAGAGTTTGGCAGGGTGGGGTCCCATAGTTCATTCACACGCCATGACCTAGTAGATAGAACAATACAGAAAGACTTTCAACTTGGTGCCATCGCATGTGGGCTATCTAACCATAAGTCTTCATACATTTTAATGTATTGAATCGCAAAGAATGCTATGATTTTGTAATGATTTCTAATCGATTTTGCAATGATTTGGGACACTTTTGATGCTGATATTGCATTGGTCTGACAAGCAAGGAAGGGGAAGGGCTAGGAAGGTGTAACCAAAAGGCCAGATTCGAAAGTGCTGGCATTAGAAGCCTGTTAAATTGGATCCAAGGTTAGAGTTAGAAATAAAGGTTATCCACTCATAAGATTTTTACCTGTAAGATTTGCCAGATCCAGTCTAGAATAAGAAGAAAGATAAATATATGTAATAAAAATCAAGGAGCATTGATAATCATATCATGAAAGAGTAAAAATATTGCACTTTGTTTCACAAATAGAATCATTTCAAGACTATTCCAATTTCAATTTTTTCCTTTAAAGGGACAGTTGTACCAGAAAAGTGGGCAGCAGACAGGTTTCCCGTGACACCAACCTAACCAGCCATCGGTCATATCCAAGCCAATCTCAGTAATGCTCTGCTTTCAAATCCAGTGTAAATCTGAATGGGGTAGATGTAGTCCATGCTTTATGGGGGCATTCATTATGCTACTTTTCTAGAGAAATATCAAGAGTTAGGTATTCAGATGGGGTACCAAACTTCCAGAAAGTGAAAGCTGAGAGTTGATTTTGTTGACGAGGGAGGGGGCAACTGCGCCTGACCGCACCCCCTCTTTAAGTCTGCCACTGTTCAAAACAAGTTTCCTTCTTTCCACTAGAGAATACAGAAATCACATATTGTTCATATTGGAAAGTTAGTTTTTCATAAGACGAAATTCTATGCCATTCTTCTATTCTTAAAAAATTTATTTCAAAATTTCCATACTGCCATGCCAAATATGTTCTGAATCGTGATATAGTTATCAGATTCTAAGATGTTCAAAATAGCAACATTTGCTGGTCTTTTTTGCAATTTTCAAATTTGGCAATAGACTTTTTAACCATCACATTCAAAGATTTAGCCTTTCCTTTGATATCTCAACAATCATTCACCTCTTTCTATTCTTACATAATACAAGCAAATTATCCTAGAAATTGGTGCAACTACCACTGAAACACAGAACAAAGCTCTTTGAAATGAAATACATTTTCAATGAAAACACTACAAAGCCATTTGAGTTGCTCAATTGTTATAAGCCTCAAAATTCAACGAACTACAAAAATGATTAAATGAAACAATTTGCAAGGCTTTATAACTCACATTGACTTCTTAACGATTCCCCAAGAATTTGAAATATCTTTGTAGTGATTGTGAAAAAAGTCTGACATTTCTTGACTGAAACTCAGTTTAGAAAGTTGAAAAATTGCAAGAACAAGCCTACCATATCTCTAAAACTATACCTGGCCATAAGCAAATAAGCAAGTATTATATCCTGCAAGGACTCCGTCTAGCAATGGCTGGGCAGATGCCTTGTACACATCCTCTTGGTCACAGAATGTCGGGTCTTTGTCATCAAAAGACCAGTAAGACATGTCATATGTAAAATGGTGGGTGGTGCCATTTGTTTCCGTCACACATGTGGAGTTCTCATACATTTCAACAACACACTGCACATCTCTGCTTTCCTTTTCTCTGGAAAAAGAAATATATCAGATAATGGGAAAGATTAAAAAGTAAGCCTTGAGCTGGTATGAATTTGCAAGATGTCTTGTTTCCTAGGTAATCATGTTGCAGAGACGTAGCCTAAAGCTCTGAAAAGGCAGGTTTTTTTTTGAAAAATAAACCACTGGGGGGCAAAACCGCCCTGGTATGTATAACGTTAGGAGGGCGATTGACCCTACAGAATTGTTTCACGTTATAAAATATTGCTATGGGCTCCTACACAGTCTAGAGATATTAGCCAAATAGACAGGAGGATGATTTGATAATCTTAATCTTTGGTTTCAAGATTGTTGAGTACTCCATGTAGGTTTAGAATTTTGGTAACACCAAACTCAACAAACCTTTCAAATGCTTGCAACATTTAAAATTCTTCTTGGCAAGGAGCCAGTTTATTCTATCGTATTCGAATTAAACTGCATGATCTCAGGAAAGAGGAGTGCTAAATAAGAATGAGTTGTGAACTGCGCTTATTAGATTTGTATCACAAATTTTTAGGAGGTAAAACACAATTTTGCAAGGGCAGTGAAAAGCCCTGGTAGCTAATTTTGCAAGGGTGACCGCCCTCATAAAACAAAAAGGCCTGTGAAAAGGGAAAGCCGTTGCCCTCTTTTAGCACTCACATGTGGATGATAGCTGATAAAAATTGCTCTCTACACACAATTTAACTAAAGACTTTTTTTTCAAATCAGTGGAGCCAAAGCTCCCTGGCTTCCCCTCTAGCAAATTCCAAAAGGGGGAAAGAAGGATTTTGACAGAAAATTTGTGAACTTCTATACTTGAATAGTAGAAGCTGATTTTAAGTCTTGACTCGAGAGAGTCTCAATTTTGAGTGTCAAATGTGAATTGAAACTAAGATCAGGGTTTTTAGAGACAGAAGGAAGTTACCTTTTGGAAAACGGTCTGACTCTAACTGCCACATGAACCGAGAAGACACCATCACATTTCCATTGAGCGCTTTGGAGACTTTTTTTATCCAAGTCCTTATGAAGACTTCTTGGATGCTCTAGTTTCTTATGAGGACTCCCATTAAAGGAGTTTGGGTCAACATTTTTCTTCAATGAGCTGCGACAAAAAGGGGATACTGCATCATTTTGAATAATACCAAAACTGTATTGAGTTGAGCTTGAATTCGTGTCACTTTCACTGGTACAGTTTATCAACAGATTGCAAGGGTGAGCCTTTTTTGAATTAGAATCAGGATTTGCTTCATTGTTATCAACCCCTAGTTCATCATCCAAATTATGGGAGGAAATTCTTTTGCTGGGTCTCAAATGATCATCATCGTCACCATCAATATGTCTTTTGATTTTCCCATCAAAAAGTATTTTCACATATCTTTTGCTATTTTGAGAGACAAGCTTCTCCCTCAATGTACATCTAGCTTCATCACTATTACTGCTTTCACAATCAATGGGAGTTTTTCTGTTTGCAGATCTACTGATTTTATTATTACGATCACTGTGAGCATTGCTTTCAACCCTCTTCTTATCTTCTTGCGTTTTGTTTCTTATACAATAACTGGAGGACTTTTTCAGATTTCGTTGGCATGTTCTGCTTTTGCTGGGAGTCAAGGAGGCTTTCATCGGGAGCTTACTCCCAGGGCTTGGCCTACTACTCCTACTTCCTGCTTTGGCTGAGTTGGAAATTTGACCCACAGATGTTTGCTTGTTCAAAAGTTTTGCCTTCTTGGCTCCTGGAGTTAATAATGGAGAAGGCAATCTTTGCTTTGCTGGGGTCGAGGAAGGCGAGAGTCCTCTTTTACCTCTTTGCACTTGTCTGTCTTGTGGAGTTGAAGACATCTTGTTCTCCTGGACTGCCCTTCCTTGATGTTGCCTGATATGATGGCCTAAATTAAACCTGTCCACTCCATAGCAGGCAAGACAGAGATGTAAACAGCAGTTGTTCAACCCATCTTTGATTGAAGTTGTTGTTGTTTCGACTAAAATTCACTTCCAATTCAAAAAGAAAATTGCAATCTTTAGCGTTTAGTAATAATTTTGCTGATCAGAATCAACTCGAATATTTACAAATTACACTTGATTGACGACGACATCGTTGAAACTTAAATTTTCCAAAATTTGTTTCGAATGAAAAAAGGCCGCCAGAAATGAGATAGACTCGGTCCCATTCTCCTGTGACCGTAAACAAGATCCCAGACTCTCATGCGCGGGGTTTTGGAGAAAACAACGATTTGTACTGGGGAATGATAGCGAAAACAATAACCTATTGTTTGGAGCAGGACTGAGACTGAAGCAATGATATCTTTTTATCATTAGGAGAATCATAGGCACTAATAAGGAGAAGACTCAACACACAAAAATCTCCATCTCGTCAAGCCTGTTTTGTGGCTACCCATTCTTCAGGAGATGTACTTAGTTTCTTCTTGGTGAATATAGCTCTACTTTATGTATCGAGCACGTTCATGGAAAACCAACTCAGACTTCGAAGAATCTTAGTAGGTAGAGTAGAGAGTTGTCTTGAAGGCTTTTGCTGTGTGTCATTGAATTGTTTAAAACCCTTACCTTGTTCAAACTCAAACATTTTGTTCTTTCATTGCCTACTTTTGAAACTGAGTTTTCGATTTGTCGAAACAGTCATTTATCATCCAATTTTCGTGTTTACACTAACAAATTTGACGAAATCGACAAATCGTATTCAACTTAAATGCATAGTGCATTTCAGCCTTAACTGCCTTAATTGCCACGGTTGAGCAACTGAACCCAAGTGTTTCTTTTTCACTGCTTGTCCTATGTATTCTAGTTCAAAATATATCACATTGAGATATTTCAATAAATAAATAAAATTCGTTTAACAATCAATCTGGCATTAATATTATAGGATTCTAACGAATTCAAACTAATGTTGAGCACCCGTAAGATTTCTTCAACATATAGACGAAAACAAAGAAACGAAACAAAAGGCTTCAAAACCGTTTCATCAACAGGCTATGGTGCAAAACAAGGCTACAGGTTAGATTTGGAGATTAAGGTCAGTAAGAAGGGCGAGTTTAGGGTTAACCAATTTGAACGATTTGGTGCGTAGTATAGAAAACCAACTACAAAAAAGGATGTGAAATATTTTATTGCCAGAGCTAGAATTACTAAATAAGATTGACAAAATAATACGATGCATCTTGATGAATCCATAAGGCTGAGAAAAATGCAACTCATATCTATGCCTTTCCCTGAAATTTATAATGTTTGTTATACTCTTTATGGAGTTCTTTGAACATTTCACGGTCTCCTTGTGATAAATGCATGTTCAACATGGCAAATTCATTTTCTGAGCATGTATCCATTATACTGTGGATGCCAGGGATGATGTAGTTCTACAAAACAAAAATTCTCATCAAATCTTTTATCTTGAGATTTGCAACGAATATGAAACGATTTGTAACGACTATGAAACGATTGGGAACGAATATGAAACGATTTGTAACGAATATGAAACGATTTGCAACGAATATGAAACGATTTGCAACGAATATGGAACGATCTGGAATAAACATGAAACGATTTGCAACGAATATGAAACGATTGGGAACGAATATGAAACGATTGGGAACGAATATGAAACGATTTGCAACGAATATGAAATGATTTGCAACAAATATGAAACGATTTACAACGAATATGAAACGATTGGGAACGAATATGAAACGATTTGCAACGAATATGAAATGATTTGCAACGAATATCAAACGATTTACAACGAATATCAAACGATATGCAACGAATATCAAACGATTTGGAACGACTATGAAACGATTTGCAACGAATACGAAACGATTTGGAACGAATATGAAACGATCGGGAACGAATATGAAACGATTTGTAACGAATATGAAACGATTTGGAACGAATATGAAACGATTTGTAACGAATATGAAACGATTTGCAACGAATATGAAACGATTTGGAACGACTATGAAACGATTGGGAACGAATATGAAACGATTTGGAACGACCATGAAACAATATGCAAAGAATATGAAACGATATACAACAGTTACGAAACGATCAACAAACTGTTCGTCCCAGTTGATCTTTTTATTGATTTCAAATCATGCATTAAATCGAGCTCTCCAATTTGGCCGTTAACGACTTCAATTTTAAAGGACAGATATTCGATTTATTCTCCATTTTGAGATTGGCAGCTGAATCTCAAAGGATGTTGAATTGAGGATTGACAAGAGCATACATATACCTGATATTCTTCAGCAATTGAGCTTGTGGCAGCCATCTTCAGAAAAGACGCAATCATATGTGGAGCATACTAGAAAGGAAAATATATTCGAGATTTGAAATGTGCTTTAAATCATGTTATTGGTCCCCAGAGGCTCTACCCCCATCCCATTCTGATTAACGTCGTTGATGTCTATGGCAAGCGAAATGTACAAAAACTTGAGAAACCGGGTTTCTCGCTCGAGATATTATGCTTCTCGACGAAAAGTAGGTTTCTCTATGAAGAAATTGGGGTTTTCGACGAGAAAGTAGGTTATTCCGTTGAAAAAGCGGGTTTTTTAGCGAAAAAGTGAGTTTTTAATAGAGAAACTAACTTCATCGGTGGAAAAACCTACTTTCTCGACTGGAAACCCAATTTCTCGATAAGGTACACACTTTCTCGATCGAAATAACAGGTTTTTCAGGGTTTTTAATTGAGAAAGTTGGTTTTTCGTTCGATAATATAGGTTTCTTGCTGAAAAGTGGGTTTTTTCGTAGAGAAATCAGGTTTCTCATCGATCAAAGAGGTTTCTCCATCGAAAAAGTGGGCTTCTCGCTGGAAAAAGTGATTTTCTCTCAACGAGAACAGATACCAAATATGGTTTTAAAACCGGAGGTAACTCAAATTATTTTAAACATGTTTAGTATATCAGAGCACTTGAGTTGTTTGACACAAGTTGGCACATCTTGGGCATTATTTCGTGTCAAGTATCCCCTATGTAAGTCCTAGACATTGTGGTGTGAGCTGTGGTGGTGCACAAGCCCTACCTACCCAGAGAATAACATTCTCTAAGTCGGTGACGTAATAGGGAACATAATTCCAGCCCCCCGTCGGCAAATAACATTGAGCCGATGCACCTTTTCCATCTAAACAGGAGCCAGATGGTAGGCCTTGGAAAAGGAAGGCAGAAAATAGTGACAATGCAAATATCAAATGAAAATATAAAATGAAATAAATAAACCCCATTGCACTGGAAAAACCCCCTTATGAGGAGAGGGTGGGTGGGTGGGTGGGATTCGAAAGAACAGCGAGACTTGGTTGTATGCTCGGTCAGTGAAGAACTCAATTGCTGATCAGATCAGATCAGCATGCCATAGAATCAATGCTGCAGCACGTGGAACAAATCAACACCTCCAATATAAGGTAGTCACGGTAAACTCGGGGAAATAACTGAGCCGTAAACCAGAGTCTCAGGGAAAAACCCAGGCAGCCAACAACAACCTTGTAGATGATCTGTATTTTATACGCATCCTGCTGTCATGTCATGTCAGGTGTTGGCATGGTGTTTCCATGTTCCGCACAACCCATGTCTCTACCTGGTGCAGCACATATAGGCACTTAACTGTATACGCTCATTTTCTATTAGGGCCAGATTTTCAAAACTTAGAAATCTTTGGTAGGAGAATTGTGTGAACCAAAAAACTTTTTATATAAGAAACTCTGGTAGGAAGATTTAGCATAGTTTCTTTTAAAAAATGAGTGTATTTATTCATTGTGGTAAAAGGCTCTGAACTTCAAGTTTACACACTCTTTTTCTAAGAACCAGTAAATTTGATATGAAGCTGGCTGTTCTTAAATATTCCTCAGTTTTTAGCCTGAAATGTTCTTCCATTCTTCTTCATTTTGTAATGCTTCCAAAACCTGTTTTGCTATCATTTGCGTTAATTGTTGCAAATTGCCACTTTTCTGACTCACCTGATATCTAAAAAAAGGGTGTAAACAAAATTGCGCAATTTTGTTCTAAAAATGGCCCCATTCATGCATCGCTAGCATTGTCTGTACTTTGTTGTGAGCCTTAAACGTTTTCTTGCTCAAAATGATAGCGAACAACAGTCAGAATAGCGATCAGAGAAACCAACGTTCTCGATTGAAAAACCTACTTTTTCGGTAGAACCCACTTCTCAAGCGAGAAATCCACTTTTTCAGTGAAAACCCGCTTTCTCGATTGAGAAACCTACTTTGTCTGTGAAAACCCAATTTCTGCACAAAAACCCACTTTCTCGTTGGAGAAACCTACTTCCTGGTCGAGAAACTCACTTTCTCGATCAAGAAATCCACTTTTCAATGGAAAACCCCACTTTATCAACAAGAAATCTACTTTCTCAACGAAGAACCCACTTTTTCTGACGAAAAACCTATTTCATCGATTGAACACCCCGTTTTCTCGTAGATAAACCCATTTTCTCGATCGAGAAAGTCAGTTTTTCGGCGATAAAGTGGCTTTCGATGTCGAGAAAGTAAGCTTTTCCTTTGAAAAAGTAAGTTTCTCTGAGAAAAACCCACTTTCTCCCTGAAAAACCTACTTTTTCATAGGAAAAACCCAATTTCTCGATAGAGTTACCTACTTTCTCGTCGAGTAAGCCACTTTCTCGAGCGAGAAACTCACTTTCTCGGCGTGAAACCCGGTTTCTCGGATTTTTGTGTATTACATGGATCAGAAAGGACACAAGTTCTCCTTCCCTCCCTGTCCCTCTTTCTGTTGGGTTTTGAATTCTTGTGTTTTTGTTTAGTTCATTCGGTTGTTGACCATTCTGTCCTCGGCCGAGGCGAGCCAGTCAGAATTTACGTTGCAATTCTGTATCACCGATCATAACATTACCCGTGCTCCGGCAACATGGGTTGGCTGGTTTGCGAAAAAGCCCAGTTTCTCGAAAAACATAAGACGTGTTGGTTTAGAGGCCATGTCGCTGGAGGCAGCTGATTTCTAGGTGCAGATCACTCCGCCGAGAGGTCATCCCTTCCATCTCGAATTCATTTCCACAAATAATAAGTCCAGCAAATAGCGATCTCGAGAACATTGCTCATCTGCAGGGCTTGATTCTAAGCTTAAGCCTCTTAGTGGCGTGCTCGGCTGATGGACGCAATAGTTCTCTTTATTACTGTTCTCTTCACTTAAACCGCTCAATGAATGATAGGGGATATTTTGGTGCGTCATTTCTTTATTACAGTTTGAGTCCCGAATCGGCTAGACTGAAGGGAGACTAAGACCAGCATGCACCAGCTGTATGCATTATCTTTCCATCTTATATTGATATGCCACACAGGGTCTCGCAGTTTGATGTACTGCCAGGTCTTCAGGCCTTTGGTAGATGAAGCCTAGGTTCGAGACCTGGTCAAGGTCGAGACCTGCAGGCACAAATCTAAGGGGAGGCGTAAGGGGCGTATGCCCACCCTATTTTGGTAGAAAAACAATACAATTAGCTTGATAATACCCTATTTCCCTAACATTATCCTTTGATAGAAGTGTTACGCCCCCCCCTTTCTGTGGGTGCTAGATCCGGCCCTGCTGGTCGCCTAATTGTGTTAGTCTAATTTGGTAAATGAATTTCCCGATTAACAACATGCCTTGCGAATTTCTTTCCTATTTCTATTGATAACAGTTAGTAATTATTGGAAACCTTCCTCGAGACAGTAGCAAGTGCAAAATATCTCATAACTGGAAGTTCTACAGTGGTCGGTTGAAAGGCAATGGAGAATCCCAGGGGTACTTCGTATATTTCGGATAATAGGAACGTACTGCCTAATTTGGTATATATTCCCCGACTTTTGTGTAAGTATGGGTATGCTTTTCCACAATGTGTGTATAAGTATGGGTATCAAATTTCCAAAACTTCTGAAATACACGATCAGTTTTTTCGTCAGTTTTTTCGTCAGTTTTTCCTCTTCAGTCAAAATTTGAGACGTTTCGTGATGTTTTCTGACTGGAAGTTTTAACATGTCCTTCTTTTGAAAAAACTTATCAGTAAAAAACGTCAGAAAACGTTTCAAATTTCAACTCAAGAGAAAAAACTGACGAAAAAAACTGATCGTGTATTTCAGCCTTGGACAGGGATTTGATTATCCATGTCAAGACTTTGGTCTACCGAGATGATTGATGAGAATGAGAATGACCTGAAAAGGACTCGCACCAACGACCTCATGAGATACATAGTGGTAGCGCCCTAGAGTACCAATCTAGACGTCGTGGGTTTGAGTCCTACTCAGGTCATTTTCATTCTCACAAATTACCTCGATTGGTTTTCAAAATCCTGCTTCTTCCCGAATTTTGGTCTACCGGCTTTACATTTTCGAGCATTCGTTACAAATATGGGTATGCACTTATGTGAGTCGCTCTTAGGGAGGCACGTTCCCAACCTAAACTGGGACAAATATCCCCTCCGGTTGACCATCACGTTCAATTAAGCTCAAGTTCGAAGTGCGCAACAACAATGACAACAATGCGAGTGAGTCCCGTTGTGGTGCAGTTGTTTATTACTTAGTGCGCCTCGCTTGAAAATTTCTTCACACAAGTATCTCACGACGCTTTGATCTTCAAGCCGGTTTAAACAGTTTCTCAGCTTTGAACCGTGGTGGGTCGCTTAAAGCCTCGTTGACTATGTTGAACGCCTTTCATTTTGATGTGAACGCTTCAAGACGCAGTCAAAAGGCTGAGAAAGTTTATCGTTGACCGTCAACCTGCTTTGTAAATAACCATGTGAAAATGGGCTTTGATGGATAAGCCTCTGCTTAATTCATAGATACAAAGAGCACCTTCTGCAGACCGCCCTATATTTCACGAAAAGTACGGCGTTGACCTAATCTCAATAACCTCTTTTTCGTCATCGAATAACTACTTTTGACGGACAAGAAAAGTTGCCCTGATATAAGGAAGCGGCTGATAATTAAATTCAATGTCGAAGTAATTCACTGAGACAAAATCAAAGGAAGTCGCTCTATTTCGCATGAATAAGGGCTTAACTAAGAAGACTCCGAGACTTGAAATTTTCTCTAAATTTTCAGATGGGCTCAAATCTTTCAAGACCCTCTACTCCCACATTCCCTATTAAGATTGCTAATTTCTCTAAAAGAATTATCCTCATATCGTGGTGTAACTCACGCTCTCATTGTTTTAATTAAATCTGCCAATTACCGAGAGTTTGTTTCGAATTTTGAGAGCTAAATTTGCTTGGAATTTTCTCAAATGAACCAACGATGGTAGACTATTTAAATGATGCTGGTTGTATGTTTCGGCTTAAGCTAGAATGCAGAGCAGAACCACTGTCATTACAGCAATGGAAACACGAATTAGCACAACAAATAAACAAAATTGTTTAAGTACAGTATAGAATCCCGATAACTCGAACAAGCAAGGGACGATCAAAATGGCTCGAGTTATCGAATGTTCGAGTTATCGAGGCTCTTCATAACATTAATAAGGCTCAAGGCGAATGCCAAATCTGTTCGAGTTAGCGAGAGTTCGAGTTATCGGGATTCTACTGTAGTACCATGTAGTTATGATAGCTACAATTCAACAATTATAACTTGATATGAATTGGAATTCATGAACTTAATGATACTGTTTTCACAATTTTGTCTATCTATTTACCTTGCTGGGTAGCAGTACCATGTGCATCAAAGAATTTCCAGCCAATTAACACACTACACACGAACTATAGCAACTCTGACGTTAACCTAGCAATACCAAATAACGGGAGCATATGTTTTCAGAGGCGGAGTTTCTTATATAAAAATACATCTATTCTTGACAAGAATACATGCACGAACCAAAACTAAGGCTTAGCTCACACTGCACAATCGCAAGTAACCACTTGAATCTACTCTAAAACCACAGTTGGATGCCTTTCAATACTGAACGTTTTCACAAGCGCCTGCTCGTGCTAGCAAAATCTCATGCTAGTAAAACGGGTGAGCGTAGCCTGACACTGAACAGAGACAGCACTCTGCATTGACAACAAACTAGCAGACAAAATTACAAAGAAAGCAAAGTTAACTGCCTATTTCAATTGAAGCATGCAGTAAAGCAAGTTAAGAACGAAGGTTAATCTCGTCTCCCCCCCCCATGAAGAAAATTGAGAAATTAGTGAAATCAGGCCATTTTCCCAGCTAAGCTTTGTAACTCATAAATAAATAAACGGATTTGTCCTGCTGCCTAGAGACTCGAGATAAATCAACTGTAAATTTACTACTGGATGTTGAAATAGCCTCACACGAACCCTATGCTGTGCATAAAATAATAATATGAGAAACACACTAAGAAGAAAGAGACTCTGTTTTCAACATATTGCATGATATTGAAGGTTTTCGAATTTTGACAGAATTACGTTTGAAGTTCAGTGCATTAAATGAGCATGGGTTTCGGCAAAGATTCAACATTTCAAGTCCACTATGTAATTGCGATACTGCAAACGAGGACAGCAAGCATTCCCTCCTTAATCGCCCAACGTTTTATCATCTTCGGAGAAAACTTCTTGGTCGGCTCTCAGAACTTCTCAGCATGGACGATGACGATTTTGTTTGCTCACTGATGTTGTATGCAAACCCGGACATTCCACATATGGTCAATATAATGATTCTTGAAGCAACATTAGAGTACAATAAAACAACCCAACGCTTTGCCTCATTAGACTTTGAAAAATGATGGCCTTCAAAAACTTAACCTGGCGACTTTCATCTGTCCATGTATGTAGTTTTTTCATGTTTGCACCTGTGATAGTAGATGTGAATTCGTGTATGTGGATATTGTCTGTGTAGCTCTCTTTTTAAGCTGGTACTTGGCTATAGGGCAGACATGACCCGAGTTCGGAATTTTCAAGCTTTTTGTGATTAATGCTATCTGTTGTGATGTAGGGACTATTGGACCAGGACCCCGGATTGCGTTCATTGAAATATAACAATTAGATCTTACTTGAGGTTGTGTAAAATGGCGAAGCAAGATGTGTCTTTGCTGCTTCCTATTCTAACGGTTCCAACACAATAATGGCGACGACAATGGACTCCCTCAGGTACATGCTCGTTGCTTGTTAATTTCAGTGAATTTTTCCTCTTGGGGTGTGTCTTTCCTACGGCTATACTCAGCATCAGCACTTCCAAATTGTAAGTATTATATATAGTGGGAGCTCCCTGAATACCAGTCCTTTCCCACCATGGATGACACGTGGGTCCATTTCTTGATCTTGTAGCCTCATTTCTCTTAAGAGGCTACCGTCATTCCCTTGTTGTCCAGGTGTGATATCAGAACAGTTGACGATGAATTCAGAGCCAGGCCAAACCATAACATGCTGCTCTATAAATGACTCCATCTTGTCTTTATTAGTTCATACGTATATATATGCCTATATAATGCCTTTGTTGCTCTCGAGACTGCCATAACATCCCAAGATGACCGTCTTCCTTTATTCTCACGAAGGAGCATAAATACAATTAATGGTTACAAGAGGCCACTGCTAATAACAGATCGTCGTATGTGGAAGCCATATTTACTTGGACAAAAACACTTCCTAAGTGAACATTGTAGTGTTTTGTAACCATCGGTACCCTGTTACCAAATATATCACACGTTATGTTAGTTATGTAATCGGATAGATTGAGCACGCACCGAGAGTGGGGTGTCTGAGTACCACATAAATGATAATATAGGCCACCAAGATATGTTACAATAAGAATACGGAAAACATAACAAGCATGACCAAAGCCTTTTTGCCGCACCACAAAGTGCCGCATCGCGCTACTTGAAGCCTCCCCCAATGTGAATTAAACTTTAAATCATTCTAACAAATTCATTCTGGAACATTAACTCGCAGTTTTTCAGATTATTCAGCGTTTTATAATTGTTTTATCGGTATAATGTAAATTCTAAAACCTAGGATCGACCTAGCTCGGTACTTTTCAGTGTGAACGAAGACAAATTTAACCAACGCAAGCCTGGGACAGGCTATTTTCGCATGCAGAGAACTTGTGTCAGTTTGTTATGTACGAACAGGACTTCACTAGGGATACCCCCTATATGCTAAATGTCAATTATAGATTACTATAATTGGAGTTATCACAAGGTCCTGGGTTCTCGTTTCGTTTCCTGTCACTAGGCATTTCTTAGCGGGGGGTCTAGCGTGGTTATACCTCGTGTTGGGTTACGAATATAACTCTTCGTTACTTGGAACGCTCGCACACGGGGAGGACACGATTTCTTATAATTTTTCCCTCCCACCTCCCCTCTACTGTAATAGGATTTCATCTAGGTGGTTAATTTAAGGCTTGCTCTTGTCTGCCATCTGGCTCTTTTTCCTTCTGCCCTTCTGTTCCAAAGGCGTTTCATCTGGCCTCTTTCAGATGGACTGGTGTGCATCGGCTCGTTGCCGGAACAGGGGCAGGAAATATTTTCCCTGTTTTCGTCACCGACTTAAAGATTGTATTGTCTGGGCAGTTCAGGGCCGATGCGACTCCGCAGCCCATTTCCCAGAGTTCCAAGACCTTAAAGGGATAACTAACACCAAACATTTTCACTTTATTTTTTGTAGCCTCTCTTTGCGTGAAAAGGACTTGACTCCTGAGGGAATACCCCTATGCTAACTAACACCAAACATTTTCAGTTTGTTTTTTTTGCCTGTGTGCAATACGAATGACCCTTGTTATGTTATTAATGAGTGATTAGCTGGAATAACGGCCTGTTTTCACTCGTTTCCCAACTTTGCTCGGCTGGAGATTGGATTAACTCAGAATCAAATTGCTTAAAAGTGCACTTCAATAAAAAGACGAGCTAAACTCACTCTGTGTCCGACTGCGTGTTTGACATCATCAAAACGATGTTTCCGTAGTTATCTGTCGTGTTTTTAAATACGAAGAACAAGTTTTGAGAAAATTCATCATGGAAATATCAGCGTAGTGTGAAAGAAATGTGAATTATAATCAAAAATTGCGTAAGCATTGCTCCAACATTAGAATAACATAAAAAATGAAAGCCTCAGACATTATTGATGTCCATTAAGAAACAATGGGATAATGAGGTAATGTGTCAACGAGAGCGAAAAAGATAGAAAGATACCCAATGAATTGCTACACCCACAGGTAGATCAAAATTGACTAATGAGAGAAGTTATGAAGGATTGGCACCATCTATTGCTTGTTCCACTGAACCACCAGTACCACCAGTGACGATTAGCTTTTTCTGTAATATCGTAACTAAGGATTTTCGAGGGCAGGGGTCCATTTGAAAAAAGGGCACATTGAAATTTTTGAACAATAATAATAATAACTATAATAAAGCTTTTCAGATGAGGAAATGGAAGGAATATAACTCATATAATTTCTATTTCGTTTGTGAAAATGCTTATAATACGAGCTCTTGCTGATGAGAACTTCCTAATACTAAAATAATTTATTTCTATTAAGACTTATTTGAATATAAAAGAAATTTGGTAGATGAATGGGTAGCTAAATTCAATATTTTCCGATCGAAATAAGAGTATCAAACATATCATTATCGTATAAGTTCAAACAACAGTCAGCACTTCAATAGCAATTACCTAATCTAGCCTTTTGATTGCTAGGGGTCGCTTACTTTATTAAGAAAACCCTACAAGATGGCACTTTCGCCTGTTTGAGAAAAAGGGCAGGGACCCCCCCCCCTCCGTAGTTGCTAACCTTAATAAACCAACCATTCAACTCTTTTATCATTATCGGCCGTTACTACTCTGATGAATGTCAGCCGAAAAAGTGTTGTCAATATGTTTCGCAATGTTTCCGACCTGCTATCCTACTTTTCTTCCATTGAATTCCCTGCGTTCATTCCTTCCTTTCAAATTAAATCGTAGTCAAGATAGAAAGAGGGGAGCTGCGACTCCCATACCCCCCCTCTCGATACGTCCCTAAAGCGTAATTTGAAGTGGATCTAATGGACTTGAATAGCTAGAAATGTAAGTGCTCTCATCACCATCAGTGCGTCAAATCGCCAATACGTCAAAGCGTCAGTGCGTCGAAGCGTCAGTGCGTCGAAGTGTCAGAGGGGCCGGTGTGTCAAATCACCAGTGCGTCGAAGGGTCAGAGGGGCTGGTGTGTCAAATCACCAGTGCGTCAAAGCGTCAGTGCGTCGAAGCGACAGTGCGTCGAAGCGTCAGTGCGTCGAAGGGTTAGTTCGTAGAAGCGTCAGAGTGGCCGGTGTGTCAAATCACCAGTGCGTCGAAGCGTTAGTTCGTAGAAGCGTCAGTGCGTCGAATCGCCAGTGCGTCGAAGCGTCAGTGCGTCGAAGCGTCAGTGTTCTCACAACCTCTCGCAACCTTCTATAGACAAATTGCCAAAAATAACAACTCAGTAATCAGGATGACAAATAATGCAATGAGCACAATTTGAAGCTTTAATTTCCATTGACTCCGAAGCCTCTGATACTGTACGTCAGTGATATCACCACCGAGCAAATCGGGCAGGCCAAAAATAATGTGCAGTCTAACTTAGCGCATAGCGGTTATCAAATATTCAGAAATCAAATTAGAAATCTGAGTGCAATACAATGTTTACATTTCAATTTAATTAACTTACATCCTGGTTTTACAACGCTCAAGCGAAAGGCAGCAAAGCGAAGAATATTTTCCATCCAACCGTAAACATTGACAACTACAGGTCAAGAAAAAGCTGCATGTGGTGTTCTGTAAGCTTTGTTTACTAAACCGGTGATTTAAAACGTACAATATCTGACATTGTAAATATAATTTGCTTTTTAAATCATTACAAATTTGATATACACTGGATTATGGTTTATAGTTGCTTGTTTAGTTAATTAGATGTTTATCCATCAAATTAAGAATCACTCAAGATTTCAGGAGATTTTGAGCAAGAGATAATCCGAAACGATCTTCACATAATCCAATTGAATACAAGAGATCGTATGCATGTGGCTAATTGCTAAAGAAAGCTGAATATTTCTACCGTATTGAAATTCAAAAGAAGACATTTCATCCATAAGACACAAAAGTATTTTTGACTTGTATTTATCAGTCCAATAATAGTTGTTTTCATACACTTACCATCCAATGTGATAAAAGAGATCGTATGCATATTACTAATTGCCTATAAAAATCTGAATATTCATACAGTCTTGGAATTCGAAAGAAAACATTTCTCCCAAAAGAGAAATACGTGTATTCTTAATTAGAAACCAAGGTTGGAAACTCGGTAGTGGAGCAGCTTTAGTGAAAAGTATCTGATTGGTTCTTTCCTTCTAGAGAACATGAAACAAATATTTTTCCTTCTTTGAAACACCATCAATATTGGAAATCACTTGCATCAGGGAATACCAAGCAAACAAAACAGCCCAAAGGGTTTACCTTAAGCTTCACCATGACCCTATAGGCTGGAAGTAGCCAAGGTGAAAAGTATGGTACAGCCACAAACGATGCACACGGTACCCATTTTTACTCCTGCGTGGAAAGAGGCAGGATTTGTGCCCCACATATTTCCCGATGGTATGCTTATTCGGTTAGGGCTTGGTTTTGAACCTAAGACCCTTTAGTTGCAGTCTAACTACTACTATGTTCCCAGTTGCACTCATTTTAATTTTGGTATATAACATTTAGAGTCTGGGTTCTAGACCTGGTTGATGGCATATCAAAATTGCAGTAGCCTACTTTGGTAGCATATGATTCCCTGTGTCAGAAAATACCTTATGAACAGTGGCGTAGCGTCTGGGTATTCAAGGTATTCAGTGAATACCCTGGGATTTTGAGCAAAAAATAAAAAAATAGCCTAAATATAAGATTTTGCTAAACAAGAAGACCTTTTTTAACGTTTGGGTTATACACTTCATAGTGTTTTCTCCATTTCTAGTTGTTGAACGCAACTCAAAACTATTTGTATATGTTCCATCTATTCCATTCCATTGTATTTGATTCCGTATTCCATATTTTTGATAAAGATCTCTAGTTGAGCAGAGGAAACATTCCTAAATGGATTAGCGGTTATGTGTAATTGTTTATGAGAACAGTTAACGATTGAATTTGATTGTATTAATCACAGCAGAGGTCTACGGTACGCACTGAATCTCTTCCGGTAGTTTCCACCAATCAGAACTCTCCATTTCGCCAGTATTTGACCCCAAATTGACCTTTCAGATCGAGAAAACAAAAGAGCTGTACGCAGAGAAATCTCTGCGTACAGCCTCCTTTCTCGACTAAGATGATCAAAACTGATTCCGAGGCTCAAACAATCATAGGCAAGAAGACGGAAGTAAAACAGAACTGAGATCGTGAACAGATTAAAATCAACAGATGAATATAAATAGGTCAACAAGAAACCCAAATTTCGTCGTCTCTTTTGCAGTATAATATTTGAATAGATATTTTGCTAAGATGGCCTGAGCTCATTACACAAAAACAAGTAAGAACGTAAGTGCAAGGTAGATTTTGAGTGATTTTTAGGATCCTACGCCACTTTGAGGGCCTAACTTGAATCTCAACTGAATACCCACTACTGAAAGTCACGCTACGCCACTGCTTATGAATTTATGTTATGACATGTTTGATAGTTAGTTTATAGCTATATTTCCTTTATTGTTAGTTCAGTATATATAGAGGTTAGTTTCATAAATCTAATTCAAGTTTCTTAGAAGAAATGGCTATTCCAGAAATAAATGGTCCTGAAAATTACCGAAATATAGAATGCCAGAAAGCCGTTAGATTGATAGAATATGCGAAAAAAAAATTAAGATAGGAAACAATTTTAGCTGATTAAATTTGATTAAAAATTCATTTCTCACCTTTTTTATTGCTTGCTTGTGATTTGAAATCTCTTGGTAAAACCTAGAGAAATCAGTTTAAAAAATTTGTGAAATTGGCAACGATTGAGTAACGAATTTCAACGTTGGAGAAGACATTTTCAACGACCATGAAAGATTTGCAAAGATCTCGAAAGACCTTTCAGTAATTTAAGAAATTGTTGAACGATTTACAAAGGTCCGATTCTTATCAACTATGACACAATTTGCAAGGAATCAGAAACAATGTCAAAAGATTTTAAAAGGCCTTTCAATGATTCGGAAAGTTGTAGGACGATTTGCGACTATTTAGAAACGATTTGCAGCGAAAACGAAGTGATTTAAAACGAATTATATTATAAGAGATACGAACTTTGGAATAAACCGTTTGAAAATACTGAGATACGGAATTTTCTTCTCGTCTATAAAGTACATTATCAATGATAATGCTGCACCTGATCGAGGCTATTTAAAAATATATATCATTTGTTTACCTCGATAGCTTTTCACATGCTCTTGTAATTTCTATCTTATTCTGTTTTTGCTTGATGATGTCAGCTGGCTTGGTCTGGGAAGCATCGTACAACATTGACAGGTCACTCAATAATGCTAGGGAAAACGAATAACATCAACAATTTATCTTGCAACAAATAATTTATCACAGTAACTGTGATAAACTGTGCAGTTTATTATTATATAGAAACTTCACGATGTGTTTATCCAAAGAGGCAACGATGCTAAAATTATGCCATTCAGTAGATTTCAGTTAACAATTTCCAGCAGCTTTTTTGCACGATTTTTCAGCTTCTGGACTGTTTATAAAAGCCTCTTAACAGTCATGCAAAAGTAACTTCTGACTTTTTGTTAAGGGAATTTGAGAGGAGCTATACAACTGACATTGCTGTTAAGGGAATTAGAGAGGAGCTATATGGAATACTACAAAAGGGTAGTATGGTTTTCTTAAATAGGGCTATTTTGTAGACACTTGAAATTTCGTACCAAGAAAAATAGGACCAGTATCTTTGTCAAAATATCTATGAGTGACCCTTGGAACTTTTCTGGCTGTTCCAAATCATAACCATCAAGGGCCAAGATACTTTTATGGACAAAATACTTCACCTGCCAGACCCGGGGCTGGTAAGTGAGAGTTCACACGCCAATAGAATACAATTGATTTTTCAGCTTACGCTTATATGGAAAATAAAACTGCAGTCCACACTACCGCTTCATTCTCGGGAGGTGAAGTTTCACTCAGGTGAAGTGAAGTTTTTCCATATAAACCCAAATATACCGGCGAGATGAAGTAAATTCGACCTTATCAAAATGGAAAATCAATGAGGCGTTGAAGATTAATGACGTCTAGCGGTCGATCCCGCCTTTTAGACCCGGGTCTGGGAGGTATTTTCACTCATATAAACAGGCACTTAGGGCTTTCGCTCATATAAACAGGCACCCGGGGCTGGCAGGCGAAGTAAATTTCAAGCACTGTTTATATGGGAGTTTCATGCCGGGTCTGAGGGGCGAGGTAAAGCTCTAGACGTCATTAATCGTCAACGCATCATTGATTTTCCATTGTTATGCGGTTGAATTTACTTCACCTCACCGGTAGTTTTGCGCTTATATGGAGAAACTTCACTTCACCTGGGCGAAACTTCACAGAGGCGAAACTTCACTACACGTTTTTTATTTTATAAGAAACCTAGCTTGGGTCCTAGTACTAAAAGTTTCTTAATTTTTCACCAGTTTCTAGTACTAAAAGTTTCTTAAAAGTTTCTTATTTTTAGATAAGCACTTAACATCAAATTTTGCACTTTCCCTCGCATATTTCTTGTATGTAAGTGAAACCCATCTACTAAATACAAGTAGACTCATCATCCAATGTTCCTCTAAATAAAAACGTGTGGCAAACTTAAATCAAGCAAAAATGTATTTTTGACATATTGCTTTGCAGCTCAGAGAGTCGTCTTATGTTTTCTCGGAGTTTCTTAAAGATATTGATGTAGTTCTAAAAGTTTCTTAAATTTTTGGGGCTCTAGTACTAGGTTTCTTATAAACCGGTTTCTTATTAAAAAAAAAACGTGTATACCGGTAGTGTGGAGTGAAGTTTTATTTTCCATATAAACGCAAACTGAGATTTCAATGGTTTTCTATAGGAGGGTAAAATATCACTTGCCAGCCCCGGGCCTGGCAGGTGAAGTATTTTCGCTCATATAAACAGTCACTTAGTGTGTTTCCAATACCTTGGACAGCGACGAGGAAAGATGAGATCGCAGGATAAACTGCATCTGGGTGGTTGAAGAGAAGATTGCTCAACAAATTCACTTTCGCAGTAAACATCTCGAATGATCTGAAAAAATGAAATAATCCACCCATTAATTTCAACATTTGGGGACTTGCTAGGCTTAATTCCAGAAGAGGCAGCGCAGTATGCACAGCATCGTTTGGTTTACTGGTTGTTTAGTGTTATCATTGATTTCATTGGTACTATTTAGCTCTTGAAATGAAAAGGCAAATGCAAAAAGCGTTTTTCGTGCCTGCGTTGAAATAGAATAACGAAATCACCCTGGATAATGTCTGTGCAGTACGGTAGAAGGTGTTCCGTACTGTGAAGGATACTCAGTACTGTAGAGGGTGTTCCGTACTGTGAAGGATACTCAGTACAATAGAGGGTGTTCCGTACTGTGAAGGATACTCAGTACTGTAGAGGGAATTCCGTACTGTGAAGGATACTCAGTACTGTAGAGGGTGTTCCGTACTGTGAAGGATACTCAGTACTGTAGAGGGTGTTCCGTACTGTGAAGGATACTCAGTACTGTAGAGGGTGTTCCATACTGTGAAGGATACTCAGTACTGTAGAGGGTGTTCCGTACTGTGAAGGATACTCAGTACTGTAGAGGGTGTTCCATACTGTGAAGGATACTCAGTACTGTAGAGGGAATTCCGTACTGTGAAGGATACTCAGTACTGTAGAGGGTGTTCCGTACTGTGAAGGATACTCAGTACTGTAGAGGGCGTTCCATACTGTGAAGGATACTCAGTACTGTAGAGGGTGTTCCGTACTGTGAAGGATACTTCAGCACTGTGGAGGGAATCCACATGCACTATAGAGGTAATACCCAAAGTGCTTGTGCTTTCCCTTCACAGTAGTGTACAACCCTCACATTACTCATGATATCCCCCATATTACTGATGATATCCTCCCACACCCACTGAATTTCCCCCACAATACTTAACAGCCTTCACAGTACTGGGCAGACGTTCCTAGGGTGGAAATAGCTTGATGAGAAATATGCCTGAAGATTGTATTGTTAAGCCTGAATTACCGAGGGTAGAATTGATGGAGACAAAATTACTTCTATTTCTATGGGAAAATCACACTAAAAATGTCGTACACTTTGGCAATGAATATCTAAAAATCAAAAGCCTTAGAATTCTTTAAAAATTTCAAACATCAACGAATACGGTTGAAAGTTGCGTTCAAACATTGCAGGTTTTTACAAGCGCATGCAAGAAAAGCAGCCTTACAGCATAGGTAAATAGGATAGGGCCAGGCTGCAGCCATCCCACGGTGCGAGTTATATAACTCAGCCTTTTAATCTAATCTAACAATAATCAATTAATTTTTGACAACATGTAAATTGATCTTAACAAATGATTTTGATATTTTGTGCTTGAATTTCAAACATATCATACCAATAGTTGAAATAAGGAGTTAACATTCATTTCCAAGCGCTATAACAAAACTTTATGGGATTTTGTATCAACCTGCAAAACTTCTTAATTAACCTTGCTTTCTTTAAATATAGCTTTCGGTTTTTAGATTTTTGAGATAATTAAGCTAATATTTAGAAATTCAAACGTTAGGCAAGTTTATCATTATATGGAACTTCCACGATGTTTTTACACAAAGAGGCAACGATGCCAGAATTATGCCATTCAGTAGATCTCAGTCCACAATGTCCTTGCACCTTTTTTGCACGAATTTTCAGCTTCTAGACCGTTTATAAAAGCCTCTAGACAGTGATGTAAAAGTAACAACTGACAATGCTGTTAAGGTAGTTTCAGAGGAACTATATGAAATACTCCAAAAGGGTAGTACACGCTTTTTATTATAAAATACCTAGTTCAGGGCCTAGTTCTTATAGCTCCTTATTTTAAGTCCTCTTTTGTAAACTTTGTAGTTCTAAAAGTTCCTTAATAGTTCCTTAATTTTCATTACTCATTTAGTGGATAGGAATTAGTACCAACGCTAAAAAGCATTAAAATTCAACATTTTACGATAAACACTGATAAGAAAAAAGTTACAACACAAAGAAGCTTAGGCCAGGCCTATATAACGTAGAAGTTAATAGGAGTCATTAAAGAAGTTGTATATCTACACCATTTATAACAATATTATAATTATAAAGTTCCTTAGTGATTAGACCTCTAGTAGCAGAAGTTCCTTTAGTGTTTCAACCTTCTACATGTAGGTTCCTTATAAAAGGTTCCTTATAAAATAAAGCGTGTATGGTCTTCTTAAATAGGGCCATTTTGGACCAGGGACGCACTGCTTGATTAGTCTACCTATTCAGTGGGCCTTTGAACATTGCACATATACCGATTCCTTACGAAGATAGACAGCGTATTTGCCTATCAATTATCAACAACTAGCAAGAACATGCCATCACGTCCACTTAAATCTCCAGTTTTTATATAGGATTTGTAATTGTTTTACTACATTAGGAAACGACCAACATGGCCATCAAAACAGCTCACTATCACACCACCAGAATCTCAACGTATTATTATATGATATCAGCACTATCAGCAAGAGCCGCATTAATCTAGATACAACACACGTGCCTCAATGACTTGTAAAACTCCATAAACAATTTGCACTGTTTAACGATTTTAATACTTGGTGCTGTGTTGGCCTCAGCCGTTATCTTGACTATCAGAATTAGCTTTGTAAATTCTTGAAGCAAGAAGGCGTTCGCGGTTTGATAAGAGCTCACAAACCGGCAGGCGACAGAGCTTTAAGTTTTCATGCACCCATTTCTTTGTTTTGTGTGTTTGAAATTCCGTCATGTGTAAACCTGAAGTTTAAGCTTCACAGTTTTTCGCCAAGATGGAACGCAGGCAACTTGGGAATTTGAAGGCCACACTAAGAATTTCGTAATCTCCGATTTAGATTTATTAAAATTATCTTAGTTTCATGTTTAAGTGATGCACAGCTGATTTTAGGCCAGGTTTTGGATCGAAAGTCAACGAGTTATGAATTTTGATGAGATGTTTTCAGATTTACACAGTTGAAACTTAAGGACCGATTACACTGCCAGGCTTGCTGGGTTTAAAAGATGAACCTTTTTGGTGAAATCAGTGTCATAATTTTCTGTGTTTTTAGATTTTCGATCACATGGAGAACAGACGGGCTATTCTGCAGCGAATCGTATTTGCCACTCATCAAATGATATTTGCAATGCTTTGGTTTCTATAGTGAGTTTTTTGTTTCATCTACTTGCATTTGTAAAGCAAAGGATAAGTTTATATCAAACGTGACAGACAGGCTACCGAAAGAAACAAGATGCCTTTTTTCCAGAAGACTCATGGTAGGATGTATTCCTTTTGGAAAAGAAAATAGCACTTAAAATGCAACAAATAGCAATTGTAATATAACCAATATCATTTGTAATGCAAAAAATAACATTTTCACTGCAACGAATGGCATTTGCGATGCAACGAATAGTATCTGTAATACAATGAATAGCATTTGTATGCAGCGAATAGTATTTGTAATGCGATGAATGGCATTTGCAAAGCAACGACTAGCATTTGTAATAAAACTAATAGTATTTTTAAAGTAACGAAAAGCATTTGTAATGTAACGAACAACACTTGTAAAGCAACGAATAGCATGTTTACTGCAAAGAATAGCATTTATAGTGCAAAGAATAGTATTTGTCATAGCAAATTGCCTATGCATAAAGTCATGCACGATAATATTACTGTAAGATCCGTTCTGTTGGTTGATCCCTAGCCCTATAACTATAACTTACTTTATGTTCAAAAGCCACCACAGAACTTTACGAAAGCGAAAAAATCGAAAATACGGCAAAAAAAATTACTAAAGCTTTTTGTCTGATACTAGAGTGATGCGTCAGAAAAAGAAAAAATTTGTTGTATTCAGAATCCGTATAATTTTCTAGAAAAAATTGTAATTTAAGTTGGACTTGCAAAAGAAAGGCTTATACACCATTCAATCCTGCCTCTAAAGAAAATAAACCTCATCGGTCTAATTTTCCCCCCTTATTGTCCAATTTAGTTGTGGTAAATCTATTTCAAATCACCGTTCCCCCTCCTCTAGCAGGGGGTCGCTTGTTACCCATATCGAAATAGATTTATGCTGACGAAAAAAACAACAATATCTAATTGATGACGCAACACGGTAATTGATCACAATAAAGAAGCAGGCGCATGCGCTTTAGCAGCAAAGACAGGTGGGTCCATTTGAAGATCTCCTTATTGAGGAATAATGGATTGAAACGACGCAGCAGTTCTGGTCAGCGGGGACACCCTCTAATATAAAGTACACGAGAACAGTTGAAAACGTTAATCGTTATTCACTCGAACAATAAAAAACAAGTGCGCATTTCGGCCCGTGATAAATACACCCCGTCCCCCGGATTGCGGGCTTTAATCCCTCAATATTGAGGCGAATGACTATTAATTAGACAGGAGAGCTGGATTTTCTCAGTCTAAGTGCAGAGGCATGGAGAAAAGACGTTTGAATTGCTCGTTGGATCTGATACAAAATTATCTTTATGGAAAGAAATGCAACGTGGCAAGACTTCCCAGCGAGAAATTGCCGCTCAAGCCAATACACATGGAGCCGTATAGAGGTTGGTGGTAAAATAACACAAGTTATAAGAATTAATTTGATATCTTAAAGCAGTGTTATTTACCTATTAATTAGCTTAAGTAATTCTTCATAACTTCGCAAACTAATAAATCATTTGGCAACTTTTTAGAGGACAATCTTGCAATTAAGTTTGATTGCGAGTTAGTGACTTACGACTTAGGGTACCTTTTACCATCCAGAGTGAATTTTTACAAATCTAGCTGTTTTCAAACGAAATTAAGTTAGTTCGAAGTTTAACTTGCGATACGTTGCGCCATTAAAAATCGAAGGCTTGATAGGCGATGAAAGATGTTCGATGCACAGCACATAGTCCGGAAAGGCCTTCATTCAAAAATGCCCAAGCTACATATAGTTTTCGATGGATTCAATCGCTATAGTTAGAATCGATTAGCAATGTGACGGAGTGGGCCTAGTGCATTTACGAAGCCACTTCAGAGGATCTATTTCGTACAAATTTTGTAAAAGAAATCTTCTAGGAGAAGCCGACTCCTTAAGATTCCAATGATAACAAAACCGTCTTTCCTTGAAAATCAGACTGATAAAACTGATTGAGTAGATGAATATAATACATAAATAGAGAACAAAAACTAACTAGTCAATGCTATTGTATGTAGCCTTAGTAAGGCGTTAGGTGGCTTTTTTGTAATGTTACAGCTCACTGAGATTATATCAATTGTGCTGTTTTGAGAGAGTTCAGATAGAACCAAGACACATCCTTCTATCTAATGATTTGAGATTGCATTGGCGAAAGATCTTAATTCATCCCTCGTCGCCTCGTCTTGCACGATAAATTGTATTGCGGTAATTCCGTTCTTTTAACCATCTTTTAACGACACATTTAACCCTTTGCCCCGGTTGTTTTCTTGCATATCATTAACAAAGGGTTGCATGTGTCTTAAAGAGATGATTAAAAGAACGAAATTACTGCAATGAAATGTATCCTTTATTTTCTAAAATGTAAAATCAATAAAGGCACAAACGATACACATTGACATAGCCTGAATGAATGTGTTGTTTTTGTATACAACATATTCATTTGCTAATTTATATAAGGTGAAGTTCAGAAGGGTTTACGCAACTTTCAGTGATGAAATTGCCATACGATTTGAGAAACTGAGCATTACTTCGAAGCATAGTCTCTTGTCAAGAAAGCGCAAGCGTTGTTATAAACAATTGGGCATTGCGTAATCTATTTTATCTCGAAAATGGAGTGTCTCGGTTTCTAACAAACTTTTGGTTTCTTAGCTATATGCAGCAATATTAGCTGAAGCAGAGTCAACTTAAAGATTTCGAAACAATTTTGTAGCTTCATCAGGGTAACTTGACAACGGAATCAAAGAATCCGTATGCAGGTTGGAGAAAATCCAAGAATATTTGAGGGATAGACGTATTATCCAATCTAAACAACCCAAGATGTCGTTTGAACTTCATTAGAGACAATTATCAGATAGGGAATGTGCCATTGTCGCCAACAAGTGGGTCGACTTAGTCTGATGTAAATTCTTTATTTCATCGATTTTCAGCTGAATTTTTCTAAATCTCATATCTCATTTCCCTCGTTAGATAAGAAAACTGGATCGTAGACAATCAAAGACTACATGGTTAAAATCGCTATTATTCTGATCATCTATTTCTCGAGGAAGTGATGATGCAAAATATCAGTTTATCACATGAACCATGCTTAATATGTTTTAGGAAAGGGTAGCTTTTGATAAACTCGTACCTTCTGGAGTTTGCTGATTGATCGTGATTTAGCAAGACATTTCGGGTTTTCTGCTGGCATGCTCTCTTTTTTCAATACGAACAAGAATATAACATATTAGGTGGAATGACCATATCAGTCAGCTTGCTTGTGATGCTTGGTTCTCTGGCTCAAAGTATTCTTTTCCATACCTCCAGATGTTGGCACAGTGGCACATAATATATTTCAACACGGTAGCACGTAGACAAAATCGAAATTGATCCACGATTGCATGTAGAATGGAGAAAAGAAGGCACGTTGGCACATTATCAGAGTTTGTACGGTAGAACGTAATATCTCATAACACGCAAGTACGTAAGATGGTATGGCACGGTGACATGTTGAAAATCGTGGCATGCAGTAATGTAGGCACGATAGTGCTTAAAATTTCTTCTAATGTAATTCTTAGGAACTCTTTTAAAATCAAAAAGTGGTGAAGAGAGTATGAACATGCGAAAAGTTGTTTGACATGCGAAAAATGGGTTTGGAGGCCTCTTAATGTTTCTATATCTCATTGCGAACGGACATACACGCTACGTGACATTAGACTGTGGTTATTATAGTTGCTTTGTGCAGTTTAATATGGACGGATAATAACATTTAACTTATTTTGCAGCTCAACACGAACTAGGCGAACAAATGCCTTTGCCAAAGCAAATAGAAATAGGCCCATCGACCATTCCTGGGGAAAAACTCGGCGTTTTTTCGACGATGTGGATCAAGGAGGGGACGCAGATGGGGCCTTACACGGGAAGAGTGATGCCGATCGACAAGCTAGACATGAAGCAGCTGAATAACTTTGTCTGGGAGGTAAGATCAAAGAATTTTCAGGACAAGCCTCGCGTTGGTAAAATCGCAGATCAAGTTATAAAAATATAACATTTTCATTGATATTCAGAAGTAACTTTTTACGGTCTTTCTTTCGTTTTCTTTGTGAAAAGGAGCGCTTCAACCTCTGAAAGATGCGCACAGTGACGCTACATGTGAACGCTCTGGTGTCACTTTACCTTGTATGTGATTTGTGAACAAGACTGCAACAGTGCAGGGTGGTTCTTGAAACAACATTACAAACACGGCATGCAATGACAGAATTAAAAATCATTTCGTATCTTAGAAACACACCCTAACCAGCAATGCTTAACAGAAGTGCCCGGAACAGCCTGAGAAAATCAACGGAATTTTGAGTAAAAACTCAGCAGCAATAAAACAAGCAAATGATTCCTCCCTTCTCTCCATCAAGAAAAATGTTTAAGTCTAGGGCTAAAAGATTTGTTCTTCGACTGCAAGTTATTTTTACAGCCAAAAAAACTTTTCCAGTTACACATCAACATCTTTTCAAAATGGGAGAGGAGACTGTTCTGTCCAGTCGCAAAATTAATCAAATGAAATTCCAAACATTCCAGCAAGCACGCACGCACCTTTCCAGTATTCAAATTACATCATTCAGCATTATAAGCCCAGAAACTTCTTATAAACCAATTTCCCATACAACATCTATCGAGCAGTGGTCATCTCACTAGCCTCAATTCTCACAATATCATTATTTGCTTTGCTATCCTCCAATTTGTCAGGATATCGTAAATAGAAACAAATCCTTATTCTATTGTAGATGTTCGACGAGTGTGGAAGAATAACGCACTTTATTGACGGCATGGAAGATTTGCACCAAAACTGGCTCTGCCACGTCAGATGTGCCAGATTCGACCAGGAACAAAACCTTGAGGTAGTGCAGATAAAAGATAAGATTTTCTACCGCGCGATAAAAGACGTGCCGCCAAACCAGGAGCTATTGGTGTGGTATGGGCTTACAACTCACCAATTTCTTGGTATTCCACTTTCAAGCCATTTCGAAGAGGTGACAGGGAAGAAGAGAACTGATGGGAAAGGTAGGAGTTTACTTCTTGGCATTTAGAGTTTCCACTAGGCAAAAGCTATGAAATATGTGCCTCCCATCAAAGACTGTACGTTTGACACTCTCAAAAGCAAGAAATTGTATGGGTTTCTTTCTATACAGCTCTCAAACTGCTTAAATCAGGTGTGTTTGGACAGGAATGTATTTAAGAAGGAACCTTCTTTCATCTTCTTTCGACTCCAATCTTCCAGTAGGACAAAATCTTTCATTAGGGTTGATCTTCCAGTAGAGTTGACCTTCTTTTCGAGTCTGATCTGCCGTCAGAGCTTCGAGTTCATATTCGAGATCTTCTTCCACTTCATGAATATCTTCCTTTGGGCCAGATCTTCATTTAGGGTCAAATCTATCTAAAGGGCTGGATCTTACTTTAGGGAGGAATTTCCTAAAGAAGATCTACCTGAACGGTAAGATTTAACTGAAGGCCCAGTCATTTTTAGGAGCAGCTTTTCGTTCGAGCCAGATCTTTTTTAAAGCTAGATATTCCTAAAGTGCCAGATCTTCCTAAAGTGCCAGATCTTCCTAAAGTGCCAGATCTTCCTTAAGTGCCAGATTTTCCTTAAGTGGCAGATCTTCCTTAAGTGCCAGATCGTCCTTTATGTGCCAGATATTCCTCAAGTACCAGATCTTCTTTAAGTGCCAGATCGTCCACTTTCAGCAACAGATTTCTTTTAGTGGTTTGTTTTTGCTTATGGGCCAGATATTCTTATTGAGTTGGGTTACCTTTTCAGGACAAGTTCTTTGTTAGGGCCAGTCTTTGTGGGTCAGAAGATTCTTTCAGGCCATTATTAGTATTGAATTAGTATTGTAGCTTCATGTACATGTACACTAAACTAATTTTGACAATAGCATATTTGATTTCTATTCGATTTGTCTTTTGAGTTATCACAATTTCACGTGGTTAATGCAATGTTTCCCGAACATACAAGAACTTTGCTTGACAGTATATCGTGTTTACCATATTTTTGTAAAAATCTCGCAACGTTTTATTCATTGATTTCATTTTTAGCGCTCAGCGGAGTCATGCAAAGCATGATGTTCACATCAAACCCAAGCCCTGGCCGTTTGCGGTGCACGGTTTGCCGTCGCGGTTTCAACTCGCGGAGTAATCTTCGCTCCCACATGAGGATACACACGCTTGAGAAACCTTTCGAGTGCCAATACTGCAAAAAATCGTTCAGCCAGTCATCTACGCTCAGAAACCACACACGGCTCCACACAGGTAATACAGCTATTCTAACTAATGTAATTTCAGCAACCGCATTTTCCTAATACCCCGTTCAGATTAATATTACCATCATTATGAAATCCTTGCTTCATATAGATGCTTATTATTCCAGTTGCAGGCTACTACATAAGTCTACTGTTCTATTTCGGCATCTCCACTTTCTCCGTGTATTAGAATGCAAACATGCAAACATGCAAACATAACATGAATACAAGACAAGCTACTTCAGGCTTATTTTCACAGCCTGCATTGAGAACAAATTCTAAGAAAAATAGTATCATCAATAACGGTGTTAAAATTTGGAATGATATCCCATTGGATATAAGACAATTCAAATCCAAAATCAATTTCAAAAAGAAAGACAGGTTATGGCACCTTGCAAAATTTTAGGATCTCAAAACAGTTCACTAAGAAAATTTATATCATTTTAAAACGTACAGTATCACTATAACATTGTATATTTTGGCGTATGTTTTTCTTTTTCTTATCTTTTCTTTTCTTATTTTATCTGTAATTTCTATTTTTTTTCTTATATTATTGTTCTGTTATTGTTCAAAAATTTCAATTCAACTTAACTACTAGCTCCTCGAAGTTTTTTTCAAATGTCCAAAGCATAATCTTTGTATATTATATTTTTAAATCAGTATTATTGTAATTAAAATGCTTGAATTGATAAATTGAATTGAAAAAAAAAAACCACATATAAAAATACTCCTTAAAAGAACCTCTACCATGAAAAGAGGTTTCTTTCCATTCAAAGTAGATGGATCCTAGTAGAAAAGTGGTTGAAGGAGCATTTTAAACTCAAACAAATATTTTGCATTTATAGCAGATGATTCATTTACATTTTGAATTTGAAGAGCCAAAGTTCTATTTCAAGAGATATAAATTTTGACCTGAATTAGAGTCTTTGAATTTAAGCTGTATTTGAAATGTAGAAAGACGATTTCAATTAAGGACTATCCACCTTATAAAAGGCCATGGTAGGCTTCTTTAAAGTTATCAAGCCTGGATTAAACGCTATTGACGTTTCACACTTTACAAGGGGACCAATTACAATCGAAACTTTGCTCTGCAGAAGTTCGTGAATTCGCTATGTTAACCTCGTGCAGTGAAAATTCAAGAAAGATTTTTCTCATATTCCAATTGTAAAAAGTTGATGGTAGACACAGTGCGATACCACAAGGAGCAAAAAACCTGTCTACCACGTGGCATTACATGAACTACACACAATAAGTGAAATAAAAAATAAAGAAGGAATAAAATAGCAATATGATTTAATTCAAACAAGATATTTTGGATGATTGAGTAAGTTAGTAAGAAAGTTTTGCCGAGGCTTTAGCACCTCCCTGCGAGAGTTTATCTCCTAGTGGGCAGACTCTAGACAACCTACAGACCATCATTTCCCTTCCTTCTCTCGTACTCGTACTAATAGGTGGAAAAGGCCGGATGGGTAGATCACACGATCCTTTTTCAAAAGGTCCCGAGTTCGAAACCACATTCAGACCTGTCACAAATAGTGAGGAGAGAGTCTGCCAGCTCTCTGTAATGCCAGGCAAACAGGCAAACAGAATCAAGAGGTTTGGTCATATCCAGAAGAAGGACCAGGTTCGCACTGCTCGATTAGTTTACCAATTGAGGGGGCCTTCGTGCTTTGCACATCAAGCAATGCCTTACTAAAACAGTAAGTATATTTGCCAATCAATATCAGTAGAATCAATATCAGTAGAATCATATTAGTAGAATCATCATCACTCTCATTGCAGGGGAAAAGCCGTATAACTGCACCGTGTGTGACATGGCCTACAGCCAGTTAGCAGGGCTGCGCGCTCATCAGAAGAGTGCGAGACATCGACCACATGGCACCGTCCCGTCTGATGGAATGGAAATATCGCCAACGTGTCGGAAAAATGGCTGCACTCAGTTTCCATATAGCGATGAAGCGAGGTCGCTTATCTGGACAAACAGAACGCAGGATAATCCGATTGAGATAGCGAACTAAGTGGTTTAATGATCTTCTGATAATTCGGGGTTTGGGTTTTCGATGCAGCGGTGCTTTGAATATTTCCTATGATTTTAGCAAAGGTATTGGATTCCATAAGCTTAAAAATAGTAGGCTTTGGTGAGAAGGAAGTCTTGGGTTCGAGTCCTACCCGATTCGTTTAATTTTCTCAAATCAATTTCGAGTGTTTCCATAATCTGAGTCTACACTGGATACGGAACTATACGCCATTACATGCCAGAGACTAAATAAAGAATAGATCATTTGACTTAGCGATACCGCAAATACGAAAACATCCCAACAATACTTTTTCGGATTCTATGTTTGAAAATTGTGATACCACCACTGTTGTGGAATATTTTGTGAATACAGCACGAAGCAACTAATGTTGTTTTCGTAGCACTGGTATCGTTATGCTAATGGGGTATAAAACCAGTAGAGAAACAACTTAACAGCAAGGCCTGAAGCTGATTATTGGACGGCAAACAACTTTCGCCTGGTTACATACTCGTCGCTTCAGTAATGTTTCTTTTTAGGCATATACCACAGTTGCGGTGGCTCGCTTGTGAGAATACATTGTCCCGTGTTAGACCATGCCTTGTGAATTTTTGTTGCTTAGGGGAGTATTCCCATTTTGCTTTACGTGAAATGGGATCCACCATCTTTTAAAAAATCACCTATTGCGATTGTTAAAATGAATTTTCTGTTTTATATATCTTTTACATTGAAAATATTTCAATTTTTAACTGGGTTGTATATCTATTTAATGGTGTAAATCTGTAAGTAATAACTAACTCATTGTGGTGGTTTTCTTGAATTAAATTTTTGGGAAGAATATTAAAGACGAAATCAAAATTGTGTTATTCGTCAGGCTTCTTCTAAACACCAATAGCGAGGAAGTAGACAATAAAATGAAGCTCTACAGATAGTAAGGACAACATTTAAGCTACAGACAATCACTGCAGCAAAAACACAACAAGCATACCTGGTTTGGGGTGCTTTTGTCTTTAGTGCAAGGAGATGCAGTGTAGCGATGCAATGATAGTTCTGTATTGTCCCCTAAAAACAGGAAAAGTATTGTCAATATCAGAATAAATCTATGCAAGATAAGAAAAAAAAATAAAAACAGCATAAATAAACAAATGAAAGATTTAGTAAGAACACCATCTCCAGAAATTAGTTGCTTAGTTCTTTCCAGCCACGGAGTAGCATGATGAAATATTAAATCGTTTTACTGATTTTCTCTATTATCCTAGAATTCACTTCTTATCTGCAAATTTGAATTCAATTACGGAAAATTCATATTTCTAAATTGTTTTCAATTGGCAAAGGAAATGAGTGTTAGCTTTTTTGAAGGTATATTTCCGTTTGAAAAGGTGTCGAACGGTGGCAAAGTTTTCTGGGCGGGCTTAAGTTTTTTATTACAAAACGAATGGTTATTCAGAAACGTGTATTGGTAACATGTTTTGACTCGTGTTTACTATTTTCCTACATAATGACGTTCTAGCTGTAGTTGCCTTCCTAACAGCATAAGGTCCCAAATGACAAACCAAGGATGGCAAAGTTTAAATAGCCTATCATAAATTGCTATTTCCCAATTTTTCTCGCTCTTTCAAAATAGACTTTCACAATACGCTCAATCAGAACAAAACTTTCATGATGAATGCACGTGCGGGATAGAACGATTTCTTCTCAATCAATTATTCAGCATTAATTTATGCAAGCTCATTTCCTTCCAGTAAGCGTTTTGGTTCTAAATCATGTGATTCGATGATCAGGTCTTTTGACTTGAAGCTAACATCTGGTGCGTCTATTCTTTCTTCTCTCTCTCATGAGCCGATAAATACGCTTTAACCCCTGACCGAAGACACTGAGCATTTCAGTGAGCATTGCTAGACTATAGTGGCATAGTGGGACAAAGTTGAATGCTGTTTAATCATACTGTTACCAAACGCCTCGAATATTTTCATTGTACTTCCAAATGAGTATTGCTGTTTTTCAGATTCACTAAGCACGCGTCAATTATGCAAATGGTCAAAGCTCTAAGCATTACTGAACGACATGTAAAACAGAGCAATGACTCTTCAAATACTCGACGGTCATCTCGATCGGGATCAAACTTCATTGAGCAAGATTGAGCATGATTGAACTAGACGGAACCATTCAACATTCAATTCAATTCAACTCAATAACATATTAAATCTAATTCAATTCAACAAGATGCTTAAACATCCTTGCATTGAGATAAGGACTTGAAAAGGGAGGAAAAATTCCCACAATTAGTATATAATCCAAAATAGAAGTCCTGATACTAATTGATCTTCTTTCGTTCTTTACGAAGTTAGCATGCTAGTTCTCTGATGTATATAATCCCAAGCATCCACAGTTGAGGCATTAATTCGTGTTTCGGATTAAATCCTTCTTCAGAGACATGTATACCATTACATTATGTAGATAGAATTACTAGAAATTGGTAGAAGTTACACTCTGAGGAGGAAGCAAGTCCGAAAGGCTTAAGAGTGGTGTATAAAGTTGTGTCTATTTGCCGTGTTTTTTTTACCAACTTGTATTATTACATATAAATTGCAAAGAAAATATGAAAAGGACTAAACTCTGCTTATTGCCTATTCAACAGTAGACGTACTAACAGAAAATTCCCTTTTTATATGGAAAGTATAACTAGTAAGATGATGCAAGGGGAATGGGAATTCTTTATCAGTCCATCTCCCTATGAGTAGGCAATTAAGAAACATGTTAGAAGAGAAACACAAGTTTAGTTTCTTGACTCCTACATGCACACTGTACATTCAGGTAGGGAGCACTGTCTTAGGTAAAGCGGAAACACAGACTTCGTAGATCATTACATAAATTAATAAGCGAGAGAATAGATATAAAGATATAAAGAGAGAATTAATAAGAGAGATAATAGATACAATTTGTGTGAATGAAATGGCCTGGGTTTCTCGCAGCCCCGGTGGCGCAGTGGTAGCGTTCTAGAGATCAAATCTAGAGGTCGTGGGTTCGAGTCCTACTCGGGTCATATTCATTCTCACAAATTATCTCGATTGTATTTCATTTGATAAGTACAAACAACAGTTTTTACCTTGGAGAAGCCAAGTGCCTTGGTAATGATGTTATAGGCAATCAGAGAAGTGTATTCATCTGCACACGTAGGTTCTGTTGAGATTACTTTGATGCAGAGGTAGATGACCTGCAAAGGCGAAACGTCAGTGAATTACAGGGACAAACACGAAGGTTGCCTGCAGTGGACTATACCTTAAAGCCAGCTTCGTTGCAGGAGATTCTAGATGGTGTGGGTTCTGAAATGCTTCTTTAGTCTTTATTTCCATAAGTGATTGTATCTAAATTGATGATTACACTCATTAGCAGGAAAGGAACAAGAAATCACTCCTTCATCTCTACAAGCCTGTTTAGTGATTGCTCACTTATCAGGAGATGTAATAATCAAGATAATACATCTCCTAATGAGTGAGCGATCCCGAAACAGTCTTGTAGAGATGCAGGAGCGATTTCCTGTCTCTTTTCTGCTAATAAGTGTATTCACCGCTTTACTATAAATGTATCAAGCACTGTCTCTCTAGAAATCGGAGCACCGACTTCTTATAATGATGATCATATCAATATCAATCTTTCCTTGTACCTGAATGATATCGTTAAAATGAATTTGATACAAAAATGTGTCGAGGTTAAAATTGACGAGTTGTCTAGAGTGCAAAAAAGTTATTAAGCACAAGAATTCTTTTGACAAAAATCTTTGATAAAAGGTGATAAAAATTTTGCTTGAAAGGCAATGTTTAGTGAATATTCCATTTGCTCGCCTGGCCAGTCGAAAAACATTTTTGACAAAAATTGTTGAAAATGTTGCCAAACAATCAAAGAGTGAAAGGAAGGCTAAATCATTTTTCAAGCAATGTTTAGCCCCCAGGGGAGGGGTAATGTAACATAATTTCTAACTAGACGTGCCTCTAATTTGTGTCTTTATTTAAGTACTAATCCCCTGGGTATTTGGCTGGAGTTACATGCAGTACCTCTCCTCCCCCCTTTTCTTTCTCTGCGAACCTTTAACGAAGTGAGTTCCTTCCCTCATAACATACCGCAGGTAAGGCATTCTTCATCGTCTGCTGTTTTTCTTTAGTCCTCTTCAAACAGAAAACACTATTGATGAAATCCAGGCAAACAGCAACACAACAAACATCTTCAAGACTTGATTTCTACAATGCAAAAAGTTAGATTCAAGAAATCAAGCAACAAAATTTCATAATTCGACGAGTTTCAACCAAAAAGCTTTATTAGTAACTTTGTGGAAGACTGCGCAGGAGGAAATGATCGCAGGTTTGAAAAAATGCTATTTTCGGAATGAAGAAATACAAACCATATAAGGTACTTCGCGAGGATAAATCTTCGTGAATTTCTTATTCTATTAAGTTTTGTAGATCAAGTCATCGCCGTTTTAAGCTATAAACCACGAAGGTTTCTTTCCGCCAAAGTCTCTCTCCTTTATGGTAATATTACGCTATTATGATGACTAACATTAAAAGCCCCTCGTTTGCTACTAGCTATGTGTATCTAGTAATAGTGCATGATACCGTACCCCTTATGGAAATGAGAGCATTTGAGCACTATCGTAGGCTAGCACGTTAAACATAAACTCACTCACTCCGAGGAGCGTTGCTACAACGAACTACATCTACCATTAAAAAACCAATACTAACAAAGGCAAAACCGAAGAATTCATGAGGTTTGAAAGACAACTTCCGGTATTTGAGAACATGCCTAGAGATATGCCGCTGAATGTGACTGGCTTGGTTAATTGTACAGCCTCGGAGTCAGGCAAATTTGTCCTTGAGTTCGCTGTACTCTGCTGTCTTAGAATTCGCAATGGATTCTGGGAAGATGTTTTCCAGATGCATTTGCGCTAGAGTTCGAATTCACCGCTATCTGATACGCCAAAATCAAAAATTAGTCCCCAAGCTCAAAAGCTCAGAATAGCCGCCTTCTACAATTAAAATATTTTGAGAGACTAATACATCAACAACAACAACTGAGATAGTTGCGTTAGGTCGTGCCGTAAAGTGCAGATGATCCACGCTCGTTTGACAAACATAATTGGCAATATAAACTGGACAGTCTTACGCAGTCAAAACCTAAATAAAGCTGATAGTTTGTGACAAACGACATTTGCCTTTTCATCAATCAACGAGATTTCCATGTTAAAAACAGTGACTTAAGGGAGCAATTGTTTTTTTTAATTAGATCATCGATCGCTGACATCAGGTCAAACAACTGCACAGTAGCAGTCGGCACTTAAAAGCTCGTTCAACGGTGGCAGAGTTTTCTTTCCACTGCAACAGCTGTCTAATGGTGGAGGGATTTCTTAGTGGGCTCAGGCTTTTTAGTGCAAATGAATAGTTACAAAGAATTCATTTGTGGTAGTTTGAAGAAAAGCATAGGTAAGCAAAGGAATATAGTTTTTTCATCCCTACGTCCGAAATTAAGGTCCATTCTTAGTGGGCTCAGGCTTTTTAGTGCAAATGAATAGTTACTAAGAAAAAACACTTGTAGAAATATATATTTTTCATCCTTAATATCCCAAAGGTCGGACCTATTTCCCCTGCAAAAACTCCCAGAAATGTTCCAACAGACAAAATCTCTTTGATCGAAATTAATGACTCTTCGTGCCAGTGTGATTCAAAGTACGTAGGATGAACTTATGGATATTTCATGCGATAGGATTTACGACACTTGACGACAAAACAACGCTAAAAACAATTTTGCAACCAGAACAACTATCTCGCATCTTGTCCGATTTAAAGTGCCAATACAGCCAAATTTTACATATCGATTTTATTGCTTAATTTTATAGTTTTCAACCTCCTGATTAACAGGGTGTAATCAGAATCTTCCAATTCTTTTTAGTTTTTTCAATATGGCTTGTCAAAGTTGTTCTTTTGAGTATTTTTGGTTAGACAATTTAGGATAGGTTGTGACATTACGATGAAGCGCAATCCCTGCAGCCTTTGCGACCTGCAAGCTCGCTGAATGTCAAAACCACTGTGACATTTTTCTGCAAAATGGCGACAACGTACCAAACGCAGGAATCGCGTGGCCGGTTTTATGTAGCAGGGAAGTATAATGGAGAGAGTCGGGAGAACACTCAATTGATTGATTGAGAAAATCTCCTCATATTTGTACGCTGATAGTGCTATCGAACCAAAACAACGCCGTTTGTGGGTTCAATTTGTTCGAAGGCACAGAGAATCGTGGCATCCAAAATACAGTAGTACTTGTAGTATTGTGGTACTCATCCCTATGTTCTGTGCACTTTGAAGATCCATGCTTTGGAATGAGAAGGGGCATGGCAAAACAGCTTGGCATAAAAACAAATTGAGAGCCGATGTTGTGCTATCAATTGATACAGCCAATGAACTTTAGAACGGCGGGGAGTTGAGAAAGAAAGAGATCGTAGAAAGGTATGTTGAAAAAGATTGAGGCTTATCAATTGGAAAACTCTGCATAATAATACTTGATTACCATTACATGATGATATTATCTATACATTTGATAGATTTAAGGAATTTGAATACTCTTAAATATAACAAATTGCCCGGCAGGCTGATAATTTGTATAGTTTGGGTACTGGGGACACATGCTGAATTGGGTGTAATTCTTTGCCATTTTGGTGCATATATTTGTATGTATATCCTTTTTGAAATTTGGCATAAATATTGGTATACATTTTGGGTTGTAGGTCCCCACCTAAAACTGGGTCAATTATCCTCATTTCTAGAGTGTCCTGTTCCAATTTGTCAGACAGTCAAATTGATGAGCAAATGGAGGAATGGTATCATATCATATTTTGCTGTATTGTAACTTAGTATTGCTGGAAATACAGTTTAGTTATACGGAACTGAATTGAAATGACAAGTTTGGACAGATTAGAATATAAACAAGAAAATGTAAAGTTGGATTTCTCCCCAATGCTTAATGTTACAGCAACACATTAGCAACTAAAGTCTCCGATGCGTAAAAAACTGTACTCTCCAACGAGCTACGGGTATTAAATGTTCAAACTAAGCTTCTTTATCCTCACTAGACAATCGACGTCAGGTTGACCATCTTCCTGAACAGGTGTTAATGGCTCGTTTTCATAAGGTAGGCCTAGGCCTAAGCCAGCCATGAAGATGAGCTACACCATATTTTTCCTAATCGCTTTCTGATTCACCAAATCACCAGACTCCGTAACATCATCTTCAGATTCTGAATTTGAATTGTTTGAGATATGCCAAAACCAATAGCTAACCGAAGAAATAGCGATTTAAAACAACCGAAATTGAATCAAAATTTGTGCTTCCCGGACAGGAACGACCATAAACTGCAAATAGTGTTTCCCTTGTGGAACGGCGAAAGAACAATAAGGCGCATCAGTGTGACTCAACGCTCGGTGAAGAGTTAATAATTCTCAACGATTAATTTCCAGCTCAAAACGGAGTGAAACATTATGAAAAATATTGATTTTGCGGAGAAAAGATTTGCGCTTCGACTGCTGTTTTCATAATTGAAATCGGTCCACCTGAACGTGAAAAATTTTAACGCGTGCTCGTCATTTCCCATACAAAATCCTATAGACAGCGAAACGCGAGTCATCGATGTGACGTCACAGATGAGGAGCTGTGTCTAGCGAAGTGCATGCTTTTAAATATTCATAAAAAATCGATCGCTCGTCAGAAAACAGTTAAAATTGTATCAAACTAATCAGAAACGATGAAATTTTCATATAAAGTAAAAAAGACTGTATGTCAAATATGGCTGCATTAGCACTTTAAGTTTGAAACCAAGGCAAGCAACCATATATTACAACACAACAGATAGCAATAGGAGGTTTAAATAATCATATTATACCAATGTACGCAATGCGATACAATCTTCTCACTTTTGATCCAGTGAGAAGATCAACGAATGAGTCCAAAATTAAAATACAAATTTCTTCTGTTTATAAAACACAAGGTCCCCAACATTGTTGTTGGGGGATTTCAGATTTTCTAAATAAACCGTTCTGCCAGTGATGCGAGAACAAGTCCACTGTAGGCTTGAGTACAGTCTAGGGAATTTGGACGTTACATGGCTCATCCCAGTCCACTGCTGCGTTTAAATGAATCCCTCAACACTACTCAACATCCCTCATACTACTCAACATCCCTCATACTACTCAACATCCCTCTTACTACTCAACATCCCTCACACTACTCAACATCCCTCATACTACTGAACATCCCTCATACTACTCAACATCCCTCTTACTACTCAACATCCCTCACACTACTCAACATCCCTCATACTACTGAACATCCCTCATACTACTCAACATCCCTCATACTACTCAACATCCCTCTTACTACTCAACATCCCTCACACTACTCAACATCCCTCATACTACTCAACATCCCTCATACTACTCAACATCCCTCATACTACTGAACATCCCTCATACTACTCAACATCCCTCATACTACTCAACATCCCTCATACTACTGAACATCCCTCATACTACTGAACATCCCTCATACTACTGAGAATCCCTCATACTACTCAACATCCCTCATACTACTCAACATCCCTCATACTACTGAACATCCCTCATACTACTCAACATCCCTCATACTACTCAACATCCCTCATACTACTGAACATCCCTCATACTACTGAACATCCCTCATACTACTGAGAATCCCTCATACTACTCAACATCCCTCATACTACTCAACATCCCTCATACTACTGAACATCCCTCACACTACTCAACATCCCAAAAACTACTGAGCATCCCTCATACTACTGAACATCCCTCATACTACTGAACATCCCTCATACTACTCAACATCCCTCATACTACTCAACATCCCTCATACTACTCAACATCCCTCATACTACTCAACATCCCTCATACTACTGAGAATCCCTCATACTACTCAACATCCCTCATACTACTCAACATCCCTCATACTACTGAACATCCCTCATACTACTGAGCATCCCTCATACTACTCAACATCCCAAAAACTACTGAGCATCCCTCATACTACTGAACATCCCTCATACTACTCAACATCCCTCATACTACTCAACATCCCTCATACTACTCAACATCCCTCATACTACTCAACATCCCTCATACTACTCAACATCCCTCATACTACTCAACATCCCTCATACTACTGAACATCCCTCATACTACTCAACATCCCTCATACTACTCAACATCCCTCATACTACTCAACATCCCTCATACTACTCAACATCCCACACACTACTCAACATCCCTCATACTACTCAACATCCCTCATACTACTGAACATCCCTCATACTACTGAACATCCCTCATACTACTCAACATCCCTCATACTACTCAACATCCCTCATACTACTCAACATCCCAAAAACTACTGAGCATCCCTCATACTACTGAACATCCCTCATACTACTCAACATCCCTCATACTACTGAACATCCCTCATACTACTGAACATCCCTCATACTACTGAACATCCCTCATACTACTGAGAATCCCTCATACTACTCAACATCCCTCATACTACTCAACATCCCTCATACTACTGAACATCCCTCACACTACTCAACATCCCAAAAACTACTGAGCATCCCTCATACTACTGAACATCCCTCATACTACTCAACATCCCTCATACTACTCAACATCCCTCATACTACTCAACATCCCTCATACTACTCAACATCCCTCATACTACTCAACATCCCTCATACTACTGAACATCCCTCATACTACTCAACATCCCTCATACTACTCAACATCCCTCATACTACTGAGAATCCCTCATACTACTCAACATCCCTCATACTACTGAGAATCCCTCATACTACTCAACATCCCTCATACTACTCAACATCCCTCATACTACTCAACATCCCTCACACTACTCAACATCCCTCATACTACTGAGAATCCCTCATACTACTCAACATCCCTCATACTACTCAACATCCCTCACACTACTCAACATCCCAAAAACTACTGAGCATCCCTCATACTACTGAACATCCCTCATACTACTGAACATCCCTCATACTACTCAACATCCCTCATACTACTCAACATCCCTCATACTACTCAACATCCCTCATACTACTGAACATCCCTCATACTACTCAACATCCCTCATACTACTGAACATCCCTCATACTACTCAACATCCCTCATACTACTCAACATCCCTCATACTACTCAACATCCCTCATACTACTGAGAATCCCTCATACTACTCAACATCCCTCATACTACTCAACATCCCTCATACTACTGAACATCCCTCATACTACTGAGCATCCCTCATACTACTCAACATCCCAAAAACTACTGAGCATCCCTCATACTACTGAACATCCCTCATACTACTCAACATCCCTCATACTACTCAACATCCCTCATACTACTCAACATCCCAAAAACTACTGAGCATCCCTCATACTACTGAACATCCCTCATACTACTCAACATCCCTCATACTACTGAACATCCCTCATACTACTGAACATCCCTCATACTACTGAACATCCCTCATACTACTGAGAATCCCTCATACTACTCAACATCCCTCATACTACTCAACATCCCTCATACTACTGAACATCCCTCACACTACTCAACATCCCAAAAACTACTGAGCATCCCTCATACTACTGAACATCCCTCATACTACTCAACATCCCTCATACTACTCAACATCCCTCATACTACTCAACATCCCTCATACTACTCAACATCCCTCATACTACTCAACATCCCTCATACTACTGAACATCCCTCATACTACTCAACATCCCTCATACTACTCAACATCCCTCATACTACTGAGAATCCCTCATACTACTCAACATCCCTCATACTACTGAGAATCCCTCATACTACTCAACATCCCTCATACTACTCAACATCCCTCATACTACTCAACATCCCTCACACTACTCAACATCCCTCATACTACTGAGAATCCCTCATACTACTCAACATCCCTCATACTACTCAACATCCCTCATACTACTCAACATCCCTCACACTACTCAACATCCCTCATACTACTGAGCATCCCTCATACTACTCAACATCCCTCATACTACTCAACATCCCTCATACTACTGAACATCCCTCATACTACTGAGCATCCCTCATACTACTCAACATCCCAAAAACTACTGAGCATCCCTCATACTACTGAACATCCCTCATACTACTCAACATCCCTCATACTACTCAACATCCCTCATACTACTCAACATCCCTCATACTACTCAACATCCCTCATACTACTCAACATCCCTCATACTACTCAACATCCCTCATACTACTCAACATCCCTCATACTACTCAACATCCCTCATACTACTCAACATCCCTCATACTACTGAGAATCCCTCATACTACTCAACATCCCTCATACTACTCAACATCCCTCATACTACTCAACATCCCTCATACTACTGAACATCCCTCATACTACTGAACATCCCTCCACACTACTCAACATCCCAAAAACTACTGAGCATCCCTCATACTACTGAACATCCCTCATACTACTCAACATCCCTCATACTACTCAACATCCCTCATACTACTGAACATCCCTCATACTACTCAACATCCCTCATACTACTGAACATCCCTCATACTACTCAACATCCCTCATACTACTGAACATCACTCATACTACTCAACATCCCTCATACTACTCAACATCCCTCATACTACTCAACATCCCTCATACTACTCAACATCCCTCATACTACTCAACATCCCTCATACTACTCAACATCCCTCATACTACTGAACATCCCTCATACTACTCAACATCCCTCATACTACTCAACATCCCTCATACTACTCAACATCCCTCATACTACTGAGCATCCCTCATACTACTCAACATCCCTCATACTACTCAACATCCCTCATACTACTCAACATCCCTCATACTACTCAACATCCCTCATACTACTGAACATCCCTCATACTACTGAGCATCCCTCATACTACTCAACATCCCTCATACTACTGAACATCCCTCATACTACTCAACATCTCTCATACTACTCAACATCCCTCATACTACTCAACATCCCTCATACTACTCAACATCCCTCATACTACTCAACATCCCTCATACTACTCAACATCCCTCATACTACTCAACATCCCTCATACTACTCAACATCCCTCATACTACTCAACATCCCTCATACTACTCAACATCCCTCATACTACTGAGAATCCCTCATACTACTCAACATCCCTCATACTACTCAACATCCCTCATACTACTGAACATCCCTCATACTACTGAGCATCCCTCATACTACTCAACATCCCTCATACTACTCAACATCCCTCATACTACTCAACATCCCTCATACTACTCAACATCCCTCATACTACTGAACATCCCTCATACTACTGAGCATCCCTCATACTACTCAACATCCCTCATACTACTCAACATCCCTCATACTACTCAACATCCCTCATACTACTCAACATCCCTCATACTACTCAACATCCCTCATACTACTCAACATCCCTCATACTACTCAACATCCCTCATACTACTCAACATCCCTCATACTACTCAACATCCCTCATACTACTGAACATCCCTCATACTACTGAGAATCCCTCATACTACTCAACATCCCTCATACTACTCAACATCCCTCATACTACTCAACATCCCTCATACTACTCAACATCCCTCATACTACTGAACATCCCTCACACTACTCAACATCCCAAAAACTACTGAGCATCCCTCATACTACTGAACATCCCTCATACTACTGAACATCCCTCATACTACTCAACATCCCTCATACTACTCAACATCCCTCATACTACTCAACATCCCTCATACTACTCAACATCCCTCATACTACTGAGAATCCCTCATACTACTCAACATCCCTCATACTACTCAACATCCCTCATACTACTGAACATCCCTCATACTACTGAGCATCCCTCATACTACTCAACATCCCAAAAACTACTGAGCATCCCTCATACTACTGAACATCCCTCATACTACTCAACATCCCTCATACTACTCAACATCCCTCATACTACTCAACATCCCTCATACTACTCAACATCCCTCATACTACTCAACATCCCTCATACTACTCAACATCCCTCATACTACTGAACATCCCTCATACTACTCAACATCCCTCATACTACTCAACATCCCTCATACTACTCAACATCCCTCATACTACTCAACATCCCACACACTACTCAACATCCCTCATACTACTCAACATCCCTCATACTACTGAACATCCCTCATACTACTGAACATCCCTCATACTACTCAACATCCCTCATACTACTCAACATCCCTCATACTACTCAACATCCCAAAAACTACTGAGCATCCCTCATACTACTGAACATCCCTCATACTACTCAACATCCCTCATACTACTGAACATCCCTCATACTACTGAACATCCCTCATACTACTGAACATCCCTCATACTACTGAGAATCCCTCATACTACTCAACATCCCTCATACTACTCAACATCCCTCATACTACTGAACATCCCTCACACTACTCAACATCCCAAAAACTACTGAGCATCCCTCATACTACTGAACATCCCTCATACTACTCAACATCCCTCATACTACTCAACATCCCTCATACTACTCAACATCCCTCATACTACTCAACATCCCTCATACTACTCAACATCCCTCATACTACTGAACATCCCTCATACTACTCAACATCCCTCATACTACTCAACATCCCTCATACTACTGAGAATCCCTCATACTACTCAACATCCCTCATACTACTGAGAATCCCTCATACTACTCAACATCCCTCATACTACTCAACATCCCTCATACTACTCAACATCCCTCACACTACTCAACATCCCTCATACTACTGAGAATCCCTCATACTACTCAACATCCCTCATACTACTCAACATCCCTCACACTACTCAACATCCCAAAAACTACTGAGCATCCCTCATACTACTGAACATCCCTCATACTACTGAACATCCCTCATACTACTCAACATCCCTCATACTACTCAACATCCCTCATACTACTCAACATCCCTCATACTACTGAACATCCCTCATACTACTCAACATCCCTCATACTACTGAACATCCCTCATACTACTCAACATCCCTCATACTACTCAACATCCCTCATACTACTCAACATCCCTCATACTACTGAGAATCCCTCATACTACTCAACATCCCTCATACTACTCAACATCCCTCATACTACTGAACATCCCTCATACTACTGAGCATCCCTCATACTACTCAACATCCCAAAAACTACTGAGCATCCCTCATACTACTGAACATCCCTCATACTACTCAACATCCCTCATACTACTCAACATCCCTCATACTACTCAACATCCCAAAAACTACTGAGCATCCCTCATACTACTGAACATCCCTCATACTACTCAACATCCCTCATACTACTGAACATCCCTCATACTACTGAACATCCCTCATACTACTGAACATCCCTCATACTACTGAGAATCCCTCATACTACTCAACATCCCTCATACTACTCAACATCCCTCATACTACTGAACATCCCTCACACTACTCAACATCCCAAAAACTACTGAGCATCCCTCATACTACTGAACATCCCTCATACTACTCAACATCCCTCATACTACTCAACATCCCTCATACTACTCAACATCCCTCATACTACTCAACATCCCTCATACTACTCAACATCCCTCATACTACTGAACATCCCTCATACTACTCAACATCCCTCATACTACTCAACATCCCTCATACTACTGAGAATCCCTCATACTACTCAACATCCCTCATACTACTGAGAATCCCTCATACTACTCAACATCCCTCATACTACTCAACATCCCTCATACTACTCAACATCCCTCACACTACTCAACATCCCTCATACTACTGAGAATCCCTCATACTACTCAACATCCCTCATACTACTCAACATCCCTCATACTACTCAACATCCCTCACACTACTCAACATCCCTCATACTACTGAGCATCCCTCATACTACTCAACATCCCTCATACTACTCAACATCCCTCATACTACTGAACATCCCTCATACTACTGAGCATCCCTCATACTACTCAACATCCCAAAAACTACTGAGCATCCCTCATACTACTGAACATCCCTCATACTACTCAACATCCCTCATACTACTCAACATCCCTCATACTACTCAACATCCCTCATACTACTCAACATCCCTCATACTACTCAACATCCCTCATACTACTCAACATCCCTCATACTACTCAACATCCCTCATACTACTCAACATCCCTCATACTACTCAACATCCCTCATACTACTGAGAATCCCTCATACTACTCAACATCCCTCATACTACTCAACATCCCTCATACTACTCAACATCCCTCATACTACTGAACATCCCTCATACTACTGAACATCCCTCCACACTACTCAACATCCCAAAAACTACTGAGCATCCCTCATACTACTGAACATCCCTCATACTACTCAACATCCCTCATACTACTCAACATCCCTCATACTACTGAACATCCCTCATACTACTCAACATCCCTCATACTACTGAACATCCCTCATACTACTCAACATCCCTCATACTACTGAACATCCCTCATACTACTCAACATCCCTCATACTACTCAACATCCCTCATACTACTCAACATCCCTCATACTACTCAACATCCCTCATACTACTCAACATCCCTCATACTACTCAACATCCCTCATACTACTGAACATCCCTCATACTACTCAACATCCCTCATACTACTCAACATCCCTCATACTACTCAACATCCCTCATACTACTGAGCATCCCTCATACTACTCAACATCCCTCATACTACTCAACATCCCTCATACTACTCAACATCCCTCATACTACTCAACATCCCTCATACTACTGAACATCCCTCATACTACTGAGCATCCCTCATACTACTCAACATCCCTCATACTACTGAACATCCCTCATACTACTCAACATCTCTCATACTACTCAACATCCCTCATACTACTCAACATCCCTCATACTACTCAACATCCCTCATACTACTCAACATCCCTCATACTACTCAACATCCCTCATACTACTCAACATCCCTCATACTACTCAACATCCCTCATACTACTCAACATCCCTCATACTACTCAACATCCCTCATACTACTGAGAATCCCTCATACTACTCAACATCCCTCATACTACTCAACATCCCTCATACTACTGAACATCCCTCATACTACTGAGCATCCCTCATACTACTCAACATCCCTCATACTACTCAACATCCCTCATACTACTCAACATCCCTCATACTACTCAACATCCCTCATACTACTGAACATCCCTCATACTACTGAGCATCCCTCATACTACTCAACATCCCTCATACTACTCAACATCCCTCATACTACTCAACATCCCTCATACTACTCAACATCCCTCATACTACTCAACATCCCTCATACTACTCAACATCCCTCATACTACTCAACATCCCTCATACTACTCAACATCCCTCATACTACTCAACATCCCTCATACTACTCAACATCCCTCATACTACTGAACATCCCTCATACTACTGAACATCCCTCATACTACTCAACATCCCTCATACTACTCAACATCCCTCCACACTACTCAACATCCCAAAAACTACTGAGCATCCCTCATACTACTGAACATCCCTCATACTACTCAACATCCCTCATACTACTCAACATCCCTCATACTACTCAACATCTCTCATACTACTCAACATCCCTCATACTACTCAACATCCCTCATACTACTCAACATCCCTCATACTACTCAACATCCCTCATACTACTCAACATCCCTCATACTACTCAACATCCCTCATACTACTCAACATCCCTCATACTACTCAACATCCCTCATACTACTGAACATCCCTCATACTACTGAGCATCCCTCATACTACTCAACATCCCTCATACTACTCAACATCCCTCATACTACTCAACATCCCTCATACTACTCAACATCCCTCATACTACTCAACATCCCTCATACTACTCAACATCCCTCATACTACTCAACATCCCTCATACTACTGAACATCCCTCATACTACTCATATTTTAGAAATTGCCTTTCGATCAGTTGCCTACGACTTTCAATAAGTAAATTTCTTGAATAGAAACTTTTTAGCAGGAGAAAAGTCAATCTAGAGCAAAATTTCTTAATTTCTAGATTTATTAAGGAAAAACGTATTTTGTGCTTTTAACGAGAAATAACAACGAGCAGCTCAGTGAAACTAAATGGCTGAAGCTCTGGCCGGGATTATGTTTTTCCGAATTCGTTAGGTTTTTAGCAGACATCAAACATTCCGGCCTAAATCTGTCTGAGAAAACTCGTTAGCTTAAACAGCAAATACACATGGCCTTCTATTAATGCACTGTTCCTTGTTAGTTGTGTACGTAAAGACTGGAGGCCGACTCAGTTACAGCGGCTCAGGAGTTTGCCAACATTTTAATTGGTACTTTCAAAACACTTATTGTAATCAAACGCAGTAGCAATCTGATTTCATTTGAGCTATGAGCCGGAGCAATAGGAGTGATAGGATTTTACCGGATCGTCAAGACCGGGTTAGGACTAGATTGACCGGCTTCTTTTTAATTGAAGCACAGCCTGATAATCTGGCTTTATTGAATTATCCCTAATCTACCACTTAATACAGAATAGTCTTTTTAATCGGTACAAAACTTGAGGAAGCGAGGAAAATCGAAAACATTGCGAAACATAATAGATAACTAGAATAATAAACAATTAAATACAGGGATTAGAAACGGTATTGGGGCTTTTAAATGTAGGTAATCGTTTCTTAAGATAATCAAATTCAATACTCTCGGGCTCATAAACTTGTTTTATGCAGAGTCCAGAAACGTTTTTAAGCTTTCTCCGGATAAAAAGACTGATAAAAGAAACTTCCCTCACTTTTGCTGTTATAATTCTTTCGTAAAATTCCAAATATAAATCAGAGCCAGCCGAATAAAGTTGAAATAGCTCAAATATTGGATGGAAACTTAATTTTCACTTCGATAAAGCGTCATTTCATATCAAAACTTCGATAAGCCTCTCTCTATCATTATTTGTTTTCATGCCTTCCTTCGGTCAATGACCGTGTGACTGCTATGCTTTCCTGAATCCGTATGCCCTTTATATCTTACTCTTTAACGGAGAAATGTAGCTCATTTCTTTCACTTATCATTATCAATATTAGTATTATTTCATATTAATGAACAATAAAAATCAACCAACTTGGTAAACGAAGCTGCCGATGAATGAAAATTCTATCATCTACCTCACGTGTCACGCGCACCTTATGTCACGCGCACATTAAAACAAGCTGCGTGGAGCAAGATATTTCTGATGGCATGCGTTCTGAGAATACAGGATGATAGAAGCTTCACGCGCGAAACTGGAATTTTCACTCTTTTAAAGGTTTCTTTTTAGTCAAATAAAGGATCTGTGTCGATGCCCTCCTTGAAACAGGTAATGATCAGGAGAATGTCAAGTAGACAGAAATGGGTGCCATAGCGATATCATGACCTCATACTACCTACGACATGTACTGATGAAGTTTGTGTGGCCGTGTCCTTGCTGGGAACAAGGCCTAGCTTTAGTCCTGCGTGTATGCTAAACGGAGACTCACTCACTTACAAATGATTGAAATAGCCACATTACGACCTCATACTACCGTGCCCCTATTCGAAACAAAGTCAGGCATTTGACGCTACTTTTAACTGTCGAGAAGAGACTCACGCGCTCACTCGTGGAGGGGATATTGATCACCGACTGAACAGAGGAGCCTTGATCAAATTAATAAAGCAAGCCACTCAGTTATTTGCTGGGTCACTCAGCGCTATTTGGTGAGCATTGTTTTGAAGAAGAGAATCTTCGCAGCGCTATGTTTGATGAGCTAATTAAAATTAAATAAACATTAATGGAAAGATGAATAAATAAATAACAGACTACTAATTTCTCACCAGTTTTTCGACGACATCGTTGAACAGATTTTCTTGATTCACTTCGCTCAACTGATTTAAAATGGCGAGCATAACTTTGTAGATTAAGTTGCAGAAAATACGGTCTCGGTTTTCTAAAATAAAGTAAAAACAACTACTCATTATCGAGTTGGGGACATAAAGTTTTAAAATAAGGGCTTACTTCAAAGCCTTCTTCAAAACTACACAGCTATCCTAATTGGGGTGAGAGTAAGAACGATACACTTGGAATATTTCTCCAATACAGTTCTAAAACACCACAAAGAAGCTGATTGTTGCGAATCCAGGCTTCCTAGTTTCTTAAAAGGTTGACAAAAAATAGTTTAGAATATGAAGAATAGTGAAGAGTTTAGAATATGTTCACCAGGACAGCCCCTGAATTTGTATGAAATGCCAATTTTTGCAATGAAAATTATTTTCTGAAGGAATATGAATTTTCAAAACGCAAAATTTAATCCATCCAAGAATTGATGCTCCACCACTCGGCATGCAGAAGTTTCTTATCAGTCAGTTTCTGAGTGTCGGGTTAGTACTGTACCATAGTTTGGGGTGAATAGGGAAGGGTTGGTAAATAGGGGCAAACAATTACCAAAATTATTGACTTTGATAGATAACGAGAAACTTTTATTGAAGCTCTGAATACAAATAAGAATACGAAACGAAAAAAACAAGTAAAATGTACCTTTGTAGCTTGCTTCTGCTAATTCAAGTATTTCTACGAAGACTCCTCTGGCAAACTCAAGGTTACGAAGTTCCGAGTCTTCGTCGTGATCTTCCAGAGAGTAGAAAAGCGCAAGACAATCCACACAGACCTAAAAATACAAACAAATCAAGATCATTACCTACTATCAAGCCAGAATGAATAAGTAGGCCATTTTTTTCTCAATTGTGGCAGAGATTTTTAAGGGGTAAAGCGACGGTTTTGCATGCATAGGATGGGGTACGTTTATGATATCAAGGGGGTGTTTGAGGGGATATGGGGGGTTAGATTAGGTACCTTGAGTGTTGGAAAAGGATAAAATGGGGTGCTTGGGGTTAATATGGGATAAGATAGGGTATGTATGGGGCAGGGTGAATTGATAGGATAAATTGGTTTTTTTCCTGTTTTAGGGTACGATTCACTGCTTTTCAACCTTTTTTGGAGCAATTTGGGGGCATTTTGGGGCTACCTAGGTTTGATTTTTGGGTGGGGGTCTCGAATAGTTACTGGCCTCCCCCTGACGTAGGATAAGAGATTCTACTGGTGCAATGACGTAAATCTGCAAACCAATTGCTTTGACCCTAGGATTTCTGGATAATGTGGTTTCAAAACCCCTGTTGGAATTCGCAGACTACGTATTGGCAGTCGATTTCAAGATTATCAAATTTTATGTTGCATAAATGGGAGCATTAAACGTGTTAAAACATAAAGAAAAACATAGAGTTCGAATCTTTCGCACTGATTTTATGACATATGATGGGAATGCATGGGTAGTGCGTTGATCTCCATCAGTGTGATACCTTATTGGTTTTACTGACTGATATGTAGATGAAGATAAAGGGCATCGGACAGTATTACATATAGTGATATAGTAAAATCCATCATAGCCCTGCTAAAAAGGTCCCTTGTGGAGAACTCGTAAAACGACCTGATCATGTAACCGACCAAATGTCAGAAATATTGATAATATATTCGTCTGGTTCAGGGAAGATTGTTAAATATTTAGTTAGTACTAAAGAAAATTTCCTTGCCAAACAAAAACGAAAAGCAATTGTCTGTTGCTTTAGCAGGACCTTCCTCCAAGATATTTCATCAGTCACAGCATCAAAAAATGGCTATGCCAAGAATCACAGGATTAATGAAACCTGTGCATCCCTGGCCTTTCCTCTACATGGGATCACACCAGCAAACCCTTTTTTGCTAGAATTGCAAGAGCTTGAAAAGTTCTAATAACCCTTATTTGCAACATATTAGAAGATGTACTTGAACCTACAACGTTAAGTGAAATAACCACTCGGCAATTCCAATCAGAAAGCGGACACATTTCTACTCATGTTTATTTGTGACAGGTTAAAAGATTTATTCGAACCCACACGATTAAGATACCTAACCACTCGGCCATTCCAATCAGAAAGCGGAAAAATTTCTACTCACGCTTATTTGTGACAGGTTAGGAGATGTGCTCAAACCTACAAGATTAAGTGACCTAACCACTCGGCCATCCCCTTCACAAAGCAGAAAAAGTTCTACTAACCCTTATTTGCGACAGGTTGGAAGATGTGCTTGATCTTACAAGGTTAAGTGACCTTACCACTCGGCCATTCCCATCAGAAAGTGGACAAATTTCTACTCACGTTTATTTGTGACAGGTTAGGAGATGTGCTCAAACCCTCAAGGTTAAGTGACCAAACCACTCGGCCATCCCCTTCACAAAGCAGACAAAGTTCTACTAACCCTGATTTGCGACAGGTTAGAAGATAAATTTGAACCTACAAGGTTAAGTGACCTAACCACTCGGCCATTCCCATCAGAAAGCGGACAAATTTCTACTCACGCTCATTTGTGACAGGTTAGGAGATGTGCTCAAACCTACAAGGTTAAGTGAACTAACAACTCGTCCATTCCCTTCACAAAGCAGACAAAGTTCTACAAACCCTTATTTGCGACAGTTTAAAGGATGTACTTGAACCTACAAGGTTAAGTGACCTAACCTATCTGCCATTCCCGTCAAATAGCAAGCAAATTTCTCCTAAAACGTATTTGTGACAGGTTAGAAGATGTACTCAAACCCAAAAGGTCCAGTGATCTAACCTCTCAGCCATTCCCGCAACAAAGCAGACAAATTTCTCCTCACACTTATTTAAGACATTTTAGAATATTTACTCGAACCCTCAAGGTTGAGTGACCTAGCCAATCGGCCATACCCTCAAAAAAGCGGACAAAGTTCTACTAACCCTTTTTTGCGACAGGTTGGAATATGTACTTCAACCTACATGGTTAAGTGACCTTGCCACTCGGCTTTTCCCATCAGAAAGCGGACGCTTATTTGTGACAGGTCACAAGATGTACTCGAACCCACAAGGCTAGGTGACCTAACCACTCAGTTATTTCCGTCGCAAAGCGGACAATGATCTACTCACATTTATTTGTGACAGGTTAGAAGATGTGCTCGAACGCTCAAGGTTAAGTGACCTAACCACTTGGTCATTCCTTCCACAAAGCAAAAAAACGTTCTACTCACACTTATTTGCAACAGGTAAGAAGATGCACTTGAACCAACAAGGTTAAGGGACCGAACCACTCAGCCATTCCCGTCCCAAAGCAGGCACATTTCTCCGCACAGTTATTTGTGAAAGGTTAGAAGATGCACTCGAACCCACAAGATTAAGAGACCTAAGCTCTCGGCCATTCCCGTCCCAAAGCAGGCACATTTCTCCGCACAGTTATTTGTGACAGGTTAGAAGATGTACTCGAACCCACAAGGTTAACTGACTTAACCACTCGGCCATTCCTATCAGAAAGCGGACAAATTTCTACTCACACGTATTTGTGACAGGTTAGAAGATTTACTCCAGCGTATGCCCTTTGAGCAGGGATTGAGCGAGCCAGACACTCCAAAGTGGCAACTTATTCTACTAAGAACAACAAGGTGGAAAATTGTTTTTGACCAACCAGGGCATTCTTTGACTAAGAATTCATCCAATCAGATCACTGAAAAGACAATAGATTTCGAAGATTCAACAGCTCAAATGCCAAGAAAATGGCGGAACCACGCGATAGCTGTGGCAAAAATAGCGTTCAGGGTTCTGTTTTTCTGCCGTAAACACGTAAACTATTTGGTACCATTCTTATATTTCTTAAATCTATGATAGTTTATCTAAATTTCTACCGCTTACGAGGTTAATATTTTACGTAATTGCTGTAAAAATCCACTCGACAACTTACTCAAAAACAATCTTAGCTTTGAATTGCGAGTATGGCATAATAAACTGATATTTAAACTAATAAACTATTACTAATATTTCTAATAAACTAACACTTACCTTGCCAGAGCCCTGACTTTTATTTTAAAACAACTCCACCATATTTACAAACCATTAGATATTACTTGCAGCTGTTTGAAAATTTCAGTTTGAGTTTCCCGCCGTAAAAAAATTCGACGTCAAAAGTCATGGAAAAGCTCGGACACGTTGATGAATGAAATTGAGCAACAGTAAAAAACGGGAGTCGAGCAAATTTGCAAAATTATTGTTTGAAAATTGAAATTGACATGTATTTTGCTCATTTTCCTTCTTATATCTATTTAGAATTGATTAACAAATTTAAAAAATCATATTTGATGTATAAATAGATTTCTATTTACCTACAAAAAGACAAAATCTTTCGTGCTAGAAAGATACCCATATTTACCTATATTCTGAGGCCACCCCCGTTTCAGCTAGTGTTTTTTGAGCGAGTTGTCGCATCGATTTTTACAGCAATTACGTAAAATATCAACCTCGTAAGCGGTAAAAATTTAGATCTATCATAGATTTGAGAAATATAAGAATGGTACCAAATAGTTTACGTATTTACGGCAGAAAAACAGAACCCTGAACGCTATTTTTGCCACAGCTTTCGCGTCGTTCCACCATTTTCGCGGCTCTTGAGCTGTAGAATCTTCGAAATCTATTGTCTTTTCAGTGATTTAATTGGATGAATTATTAGTAAACAAACGCCCTGATTGGCCAAAACATTTTTCCACCTTGCTACTAAGAACAGAATTTCAGAAATTGGTATCAACCTTTTCTGCAGATGTTGATCTTTCTTCAGGGCTATTTCTCTTACGCAATCCAGTCAGCTCTCTCTTCAGGATATCCAAAAACACAGTAAATCGGTTTTGCCACTTTAGTTCTTCCTGTAGTGCAACTAGATGGGCATGTTTCCTACAAAGAAACAATAATCATAATCTTATACCAAAATTTATTAATCATAGGTATAGTCTGCCTGACGAGTGCATATGTAGGAATTTCAGTTTCTACTATGCAATTGTTCTATCCTCACATATATCGAGCACTTTAGTCAGGATAGACACGATCTACCTGAGCTAAATGTAATAACAATCTTAAAGATTTCTCCATGCAAAAACCAATGAGCTACAGAATCACAAAACTATTACACTGAAATTAAGGTGAGCATGAAATCTCAAAATAGCCAAATATGGCTTCTAGTACGTGTCATAAATGTTTGAATATATAAGATTGATATTGCCCTATTTGTAGATGGGACAGAAGCAAGACTTAATCTGCTGGTAATCAACCATAGGGATACAAGAGGATATTTGAAATAATAATTTCAATCCGTCTTTTAAGATGGTGATCCTCTAAACAGGGTAATAGAAGTGCGTTTACTCGCTACTATCGCCTCTGCTATAACTACGCAAAAAGGAAAATACTCTTGAAAGACAAACCTCGAGGATTTCATAGCCATGCAAATAGCAAGGGTATAGGCATATGATCGAAGCTTAAGCCAGGTATTCTTGTCCGTATCTGAGTCGATGGAATTGTCACAAGCAACAGGCTCGACTGATAATACTAACTTGACGGTCGGATGTATGATAGTTGTAGCTGTTATCAGCGAGTGCTTTTTGGCGGGAGACTTCAGTGTCTACAAAACGAAAAGGTCTTCAGAATCTAATAGAAATACATTCTAGTCCTCAAGAAAAATACTCTTCAAATGGTCTTCGATTGTTACAGAGCTTGAGAATGACGAGAAATCGGAAATAAAGCTAAACATGCATCAATTAGGACTTGCAGGGTTGTTCAAAACTCAATGCTAACGAGGTATATATTCAAGAAAGGGACATTATTCAACAGGGCAGCTTATTCAAGACTGAGAAAGTGGGTAACCAAATTGTTTTTGAAAGCCTAAAAAAAAGCTCATGAGCTACTAAACTATATTACATAATCAATTAGTTAATCTGTAGCCTAACGTTATACTGCATTTCTACCCCTTTGTTTTGGAAGTATCCAGAATACCAGGACTCTTGAACCAAACTGGAAAATGTGGTTGGTTATCGAAATGTGAAACAATCAACAAACCTCAAATGCACTCGAAAGAAATGAGTTTATGATGCGTGGTTGCAATGCTGAAGTTCCTTTTATGGACATTTCGCAAATCTGCAAAACCTGAACATGAAAATATAAAACTTCAGATCAATCTAAAGAAGAATTATACCTTATAAAGTGCAAAATTGATATCAATTCGAAAGATGGTTGAGAGTTGCTGATAGGCAGATAGACTATATCTATTTAAGGTATATGCACTACTGAATAGGTAGACGAATCGAACAATGCAACCCAGGTCCTTTCCCTCGGTGTGACCGCACCACGAGATATCTTTTGTCTTTTTTCCTAGAATCATATATTGCAGACGATTTCTCTCCTCGAGACCTGCCTATAGACCTGTCAAGCCCGATTTCCAGTGAGAAAAATCCCTGCGAAATGTGCATTATTTCTCGAGAAATTTCTGGCAGGCATGCACAGTAAAGATTTCACCAGTTTGTAGGGATATATTTCACAAAGAAGAAAAGTTGAACTGAGTTCAACTTTATGCAAAGTTCGCTTGAGGAATAATAATTTTGACCAATCAGAATGCATCAGATGACACGCAGGGGGAGGTCAATCAATGTTTTATTTCAGGAATTCCTCTCTTTGTTCTGATTGACATTTTCGCCTCTAACGCATGAAGAATGCCGTTTTGAAGGAATATTTATCCACGGGTGGAAATTGAAATTTCACGGGATATTGTGCGCATTTTGCATAGATCCTTCTCACTGGAAACTGGGCTTGACAGGACTATAGGCGGGCTCAAGTCCACTAGCGTTTGAAAAACGGTTGAGTGATTTTACCACTCGACCATTCCCGTCAAGCGATATAACGAGCAATATACAGGATAATATCGGGCAATCCACCTAAGTTAAAAGTTCATTTGTTAAAAAAATTAATACCTTGTTTGCGATTTCATCAATAACTAAGATCTCGCTTGCTTGCTGTTTAGTCTTGAGGGTAAGTGTAAATAAACAATTTATCGCCATACAAATTTCATCAACTGGCAGTTCGTCCTACGAAAATAGAACAGTCACATAAGTTCAATTAGCGCTTTTCCTATACATAGTGAAGATCAAAAATATGATTAATATGGAAAGGGAATTTTACCATGTTTCGGGTGATGTTATAGGGATTTTATGCCGGTTCCTCTATTTGAACTCAATTTTTCTATAGAAAAACGCAGTTTCTCCGAGAGTCTTAGTTCGGGGCTTCCTGAAAAACTGGGTTAACTGATAAACTAGGTCTTTCAGAGAAGAACTGGTTCTTCCTAAGTAATTTTGAAAGCGTTAGTCGCAGAGGGTCCACTAAATAGGTAGAAAGACGGAGCAGTGTAACTCTCAACGTGAGCACACCTCGCGATTCCTTTTACCTTAGTACCTGAAATAACAGAGAGCTGATAAATCATCTCGTCGTACCTTTTTGACAGGTCTGAAAGTAGGCTCAAGCCCTTGAATAGTCGAACAAGGGATGAATGATCTACTGGCCACTCTACCACCCCTATCTCGTGCAGGGGTGGAAAAAATAATTTTACCTGCTGAAACCCTAGAAAATTTCGTAAATGATATCTATGAGCATACAGAAATAAATCAACAAAATTAAGATGGAAACTGTGATTTTTTCTAGTGTTTTCTCCCCTTTTTCCCTCTTTTATTTTTTTCACTCTTCCGTTCTTCTTCTTTTTTCTTTTTTCCTTTTTTCTCACTTTTTCTTTCTGGAGACCCACAAATATTTCTGGGACCATTGGTACCACATTTAGTCCCTCTACTGTACCTCTGCTGGAGATAAGGCCCCCTTTGGTCTTTCATGTTAGAGGCCAGCACGCCAAACATGAACTCTGGCTAATTTACGGACTCGACATTTGCAATGAAAGAAAGAAGTTGAATAAAAAGCTCACTTGATAATCACATTGCTGGATGATTGTGAGAAGCCAGCTAAGCAAGGAAGCAGGGTTGATTGCTTTCCATGTGATGCAAGGACGGTGACTATCATTTGACAATGCCAGCTTCGGTATCACACTCAATGCTAATGCCAGTGCTGAGAGCTGCTGCTTTGATTTCTGAAAATAAATCGATAGATCATTCTCAGATTTACTAAGATATACTCGCTGCCATAAGAAAATATAAATGAAATATCACCACATTTAAATGATGATAACCATGAAAACAGTAGGCTGCTGTATATGAGAAAACACTTTCCGAATTCAGGTCTCAGAATATTTCTTATATATACCAGAAGGTACCTTTTAAACAGTGCCTTTTTGTCTGACATTGTTTGGTTGTTCCAAATTACGTCACATATTAACATGAAGCAATTCAATTCAATTCTTTCCAGTTTGTTGCAAAACTTTTGTAAATGTGCACCTCCCAATTTATCATTTTTGAAATACTGAAATAAAATACGAGGGCTTTGGAAATAAGAAACAATTTTAATTTTTTAGACACAATTTTCTGTTATGAAATTTGGCAAGAGTTTCAGGTTGATTTTTTACAAAAGGAGGTTTCTTTTATAAGAGACCATAATGTTAGCGTAACGAAACCACAAAAATACTTATGACTATGAATGAATAGATCATGATCAACAACAAATAAGAATTACAAAATATTATGCTTTTCTATGGATAAGGAGCTCCCTGATAACCACAGAAATTATCAATGACTATGAATAAACAAAATAGCATTTGAAAAATAAGAATCATTAAAATATCATGCTTTCACCTTTCTGTGGATGAGAAGTTCTCTGATAACCAAGAGATTTTGAAACAGCAGCTGAATTTTGCAGTTTGGAAGCAACCATTTACAATGAAGGGAACGTATAGTCTAAAAAGGAAAATTCATGATATCAATAATTTAATACCATCAGAAATTGGTTTTTCTGCATTTGTACTATTTCAGTTTAAATTTATTCAAAAGCCTTTATTGTACTTTACACCAACAAGTGTATCTAAACGTGCAGTAAGCAACAGCGTTAATTTTCTTAAACAAAAACAAATACCAAAATTATCAGGACATACCTGCAAACATAAAATAAGATTCTTATGAAACTCTGACGAATCTGATGTGGATTGCCGAATGTAAACGGTTTTAAGTGGAAATTTCAAGAAATCTTGCAACAACAAGCCATATTGATGTTTATCCTCCTCAGATAACAAATGTTCAACTCCAGACGTGGAATTATCCATTGTCTGACTCGCAGCGGTGTTTCCTATCCCGTCCTCATAGTCCATAGCATCAACTTTATCTTCTTCATCATCATCATCATCATCACTTTCACCATTGTCTTGGTCATTGCCATTTCCATCACCAGATAAGACAACATTACGCTCATATTCAGTTCGTTTACTGTTCATTTCTCTAGTTGCATTTAGTTTCACCATGAGGTCTGATGAATCTTTGGTGTTTGTTAACAACCTTAACTTCACAGCTAGTAAGTTGCAGAATTCTTCCTGCATTCGTAAGTTGTCATAGAAGTGTGCAGAGGACAGAACTGGCTGTACAAAACGCAGATCCTCGTAGATGGAACGGTGCTTTTGGCTAAAAGAACAAACACCTTGTTATAAGGCCGATCTGAACAGATTCTATGAATGAACAGATGAAAAACCTTGAAAAGTTTTCATTACTAAGGCAAAATGAAAAGGTTAACAGAAAAATAAAGGAGTTGGATTACAAATATAAATCAATGAATTATATAAATCGAGGTGCAGTCTAAGATTAAAATCATACCTGGGTCATTTTCATTCTCAAAAATTATTTCGATGGATCAAAATCAAATTTTTACTCAAGCTTGGCATGTTTCTATAATATTCAACAATAAAATGTCCAACACAATCTAGCCTTCACAACTATACTCTTTCGGATCTCACGATGGACCTCACGAAGTCAGAGAAAACATGAAAGTGCCTTAATAATGGCCCCCTGGGGAAGCACATATATAGCTAGTGTTCCTGGAACATCCCTGGTAGCTGTCTGAATAATTCAAATCAAATAAATCATTTAGTATTAAATAAAAAGTACAAAGTCTGTTACCTTGATTCATCTTCACCAGACTGACAACTTTCCAGGCATTCATAAAGTAGTTGATTCAATCTTAGAATAGCCTCGCTTCCAAGATGATTTCCCAACCAAGGCAGTTCTTTCATAAATATTTCGAGGTAGTCATTCATCAACACACGATCATCATCTAATAAGGTCTGAAATAGGAACATTAATTGGGTTAAAATACCGAGATGAGATACCTCAAGTGGCGTTTCTCTTACCTGGGTCTAGAAGTAGATGAGTTGGAATTCAGAGACCCTGTAAAGTGATTTCACAGATTTGTTTTGAAATGTTACTCGTGACAAGAATATTACCACTCAGAGATTTAGATACTAGAATGAATTTTCATCACTGGAACCATTGCAAGCCAAATCAAGAATTATTGTGAGATTATATATTGAAACAATCTTAGACTTTAAATCTTCTGCTCGTGTATCAAATGCATATGAATTAGTGGGTGTGGAATATAAATGTCCACACATTTCCAACAACAATTTTACAAATTCCACCAGTTTCTGGTGGTTACTACTTCCTAGGCCTCTCCTTAAAACTTGCTATGACGTCAAAAAAATGAAAATAAGGACCATTCTAGGGTTAGTTTAAGTAACAAGTCACCTTTGAGGGGTCTCTCAATGACGTTGCTAATGTTTTTTCTAAATCTTTCAGGCATGTCTGTATTCCAAGATCATTGCCAATCAGCATTGATGTCTTCAAACCAAAAATCATCGCAGTTGCCTGAAAACCAATTAATGGACTCACACTATCACTGAGAACATTTCTTTCTTTATTGTTACTTTATATTTCCATCTAATTATTGACAGTTGTATTTACAGGTATTTTGCATAGTTTAACAAACTATAGTTATCAAAATGAACTATCCACAATTAATGCGAAATGAATTAAAAATGATAAAAAGAACAAATCTGGGATCCTCATTATTTTTCTTTTTTTCTTTATTGCATATCTTACAGGTACAATCATACCACCTCCGTAGTTATATCATTCTTTTAGCTTTCCTTTGTAAAGTGATAACGAAATTTTTAGAATGATAATCTTCAACCAGACTAGCTGTTGCCGAGATATTCGATCTAAATTGTGATCATCATTTAATATTTTTGTGTATATTACCAAGAAATGAAGAAAATATGAATCGCCACACCTTGTGCTTACCTTAAGAAGTTGAATAACTCAAATCGATATCAAATTACTTCCACATTCTCAACAGACTTTTACAACAATCAATTTTTTTTTTATATCAATAGATAGAAAATTACATTAAACATTGAACAATACGAAAATCTACATAACAAAAACGATACCCTGGGAAGCAAAAATCGTGACTATCCAAGGGCCATTAGATATAAGAATTACTCATACAAACGTTTAATTACAAGAAAACAATACCTGGCAAACGAAATAACCTAAAGAAAAGGAGAAAAAGGGACTATGCGATGTGGGGGGGGGGGGGTATAGCAGTTGCTTCAAACACTCAATTGAACCAACCTATTTTATGATTACTTACAATTACTTACCCGAGCAATACGATGATTCATGTCAAGAAGAGGACGATATCCAGGTTCTTTGTCGTCGACTTTGAGCAGACGATGAAGCATCTCTAGAGTTTGTACTGCCTCAAAAGGTATCACGTCGTGCTGAAGCAAAAACAACTCAACCTTCTCGGAAATAGCCACGAATTTCCACACCAGGTCATCCATTCTGTATTTCAGATCGCCCTAAAACGGAATATTTTTTCAATGTGGATTATCATTATTATCATTATCAATTTCTTAAAGTTGGTTTTGACAGTAACTGCAGTACCAACTAGTAACAACTTACTGCCAACTATAATACGAATTAAGAAATGAAATTACAAGTTTTGAACTAAAAGCAATTTCTAAAATCATACCATATTTACATTAAAATCATTTCAAAAGTATCTTGAATTTTGAAAATCTCTCCCTACGGTTTCTTATAAAAAAATTAGTGTATTGTTTCATACACAAAGCAAAAAATATCCAGTCCATAGGTAGACTAATCGAGCAGCACGATCCGGGTCCTTTCTCCTGATGTGACTACACTTAGTGGCTCCTTTTGCCTCTTTACCTGGAGTTACAGAGAGCTGGCTTATTCTTTCCTCACACTTTTGTGATAGGTCTAAAGGTAGTTTCGAACCCATGACCCTTTGAAAAAGAGCGATCTAATATTGTTGTTGGTAAAATAAATAAAATTGCGCTTGAGCACAAACAAACAAGAAAAATGAGTGTATCTCAAACCTAAAGGGGCTGTTGCTTAGCAAAATATCGGTCTAGGCTTGATGTGGGGCACAGCTCCGCGTGCAATTACGGGCTTCGCGCATTTTGTGTGTGTAACAGCGGATGTTTATGATGTAGATTTCAGAACTCGTCAGGGGCTCGTCAGTCGAATACCCATGAAGAATTTTGAAGCATCATGTTCGATATGCTGTTTAATACATTTCATCTGATAAGTTTCTTAAATGTACATCATGAGCATATAACCACTATTTTTTTTTGAAACAGCAATATAACCACTTATATAACCAATATAATACAACCACTATTTTTAACAACAGCAATATTACCACTTGTCCATCCCTGCTGTTCGTTTGTTTGTTCAGGCCGTATCGAGATTTCAGTTTGCGTTAAGTTCTTGTGTGAGAAAAATGTAAAAAGTCACGTACAACGATCTAACCTGGCTGAATATATAAACGGATTTGTCATCTAATAGTAAATACCATGTTTCGAAAGGTACACAGGAACGTCTTTCTCTTGGTAGAAAACTTCCTATTATGGTGTTATTGGATGATATCCAACCAATTTTTGTGAACAACAGTATTCTCCAATTGACACTTTGTTCCAGAAACCGGTTCATTGGGTTCCAGTAACCTTGATTGAATAATTTGATACAAGCCACGAAATTCGACTTAACAACCGGTAAAACAGACTGAACACTTCATTTGGATATGGCTTGAGTTTTGTGGAGCGATGATGAATCTTGTTCAGTCGGGGGGTGGCAAAACAGATTGAACATTAAATCAAACATGCAATTTTGCTAATTTTCAGACACACTGCCCATATGCCAGTAAGTGACTAGGCTGAATGCAAAGAGTACACCACGCAGCCACAATCAATAAAATTTTGTTCAGGCAAACAGTTTTTAGTGCTTGTGAATTAAGGTGTCTTATTTGGCCCTAGAATTAGCCCTAGAATATTCTTCCTGGAGAACCATCTCCGTGGGCATTTAGTATATCAATTAGAAATTCTTAACATAAATCGTATAAATATAATTAGTGTAAAAACTTACATTAGTGGGTGACGAATTGAAGACGACAAGCAATGGTTGTATGATTCTTTCTTGAAACATCCTTAAGACGTGAACATACTTGTCTTGATTGGCTACTAAGTGACCACCGTGAGGTAGAATATTCAAATGTACCATGAATATTTCGTATATAGAGGAAATTTTAGTTAGCTTCGCAATTTGGCTTTCAACACTTCTATTGTCGGTAAGCTTTCCATCTAGACAGAAAATTGATGTATGTTTATCACGAAGACAGTGCTCAATACATAAATGAAGAAAGTACTCAATGCATGAATGAAGACAGTGGTCAATGCATATGTGAAGACAGTGCTCAATGCATAAATGAAGACAGTGCTCAATGCATAAATGAAGACAGTACTCAATGCATAAATGAAGACAGTGCTCGTTACATAAATGAAGACAGTGCTCAATGCATAAATGAAGACAGTGCTCAATGCATAAATGAAGACAGTACTCAATGCATAAATGAAGACAGTGCTCGTTACATAAATGAAGACAGTGCTCAATGCATAAATGAAGACAGTGCTCAATGCATAAATGAAGAAAGTACTCAATGCATAAATGAAGACAGTGCTCAATGCATATGTGAAGACAGTGCTCAATGCATAAATGAAGACAGTGCTCAATGCATAAATGAAGACAGTACTCAATGCATAAATGAAGACAGTGCTCAATACATAAATGAAGACAGTACTCAATGCATAAATGAAGACAGTGCTCGTTACATAAATGAAGACAGTGCTCAATGCATAAATGAAAACAGTGCTCAATGCATAAATGAAGACAGTCCTCAGTACATAAATGAAGAGAGTCTTCAGTACATAAATGAAAACAGTCCTCAGTACAAAAATGAAGACAGTGCTCAATGCATAAATGAAGACAGTCCTCAGTACATAAATGAAGACAGTCCTCAGTACATAAATGAAGACAGTCTTCAGTACATAAATGAAGACAGTCCTCAGTACATAAATGAAGACAGTGCTCAATACATAAATGAAGACAGTGCTCAATGCATAAATGAAGACAGTGCTCAATGCATAAATGAAGACAGTGCTCAATGCATAAATGAAGACGGTGCTCAATGCATAAATGAAGACAGTGTTCAATACATAAATGAAGACAGTGCTCAATACATAAATGAAGACAGTGCTCGATGCATAAATGAAGACAGTGCTCAATACATAAATGAAGAAAGTACTCAATGCATAAATGAAGACAGTGCTCAATGCATATGTGAAGACAGTGCTCAATGCATAAATGAAGACAGTGCTCAATGCATAAATGAAGACAGTGCTCAATACATAAATGAAGACAGTACTCAATGCATAAATGAAGACAGTACTCAATGCATTAATGAAGACAGTGCTCATTACATAAATGAAGACAGTGCTCAATGCATAAATGAAGACAGTGCTCAATGCATAAATGAAGACAGTGCTCAATGCATAAATGAAGACAGTCCTCAGTACATAAATGAAGACAGTCCTCAGTACATAAATGAAGAGAGTCTTCAGTACATAAATGAAAACAGTCCTCAGTACATAAATGAAGACAGTGCTCAATGCATAAATGAAGACAGTGCTCAATGCATAAATGAAGACAGTGCTCAATGCATAAATGAAGACAGTCCTCAGTACATAAATGAAGACAGTCCTCAGTACATAAATGAAGAGAGTCTTCAGTACATAAATGAAAACAGTCCTCAGTACATAAATGAAGACAGTGCTCAATGCATAAATGAAGACAGTGCTCAATGCATAAATGAAGACAGTGCTCAATACATAAATGAAGACAGTGCTCAATGCATAAATGAAGACAGTGCTCAATACATAAATGAAGACAGTGCTCAATACATAAATGAAGACAGTACTCAATGCATAAATGAAGACAGTGCTCATTACATAAATGAAGACAGTGCTCAATGCATAAATGAAGACAGTGCTCAATGCATAAATGAAGACAGTGCTCAATGCATAAATGAAGACAGTCCTCAGTACATAAATGAAGACAGTCCTCAGTACATAAATGAAGAGAGTCTTCAGTACATAAATGAAAACAGTCCTCAGTACATAAATGAAGACAGTGCTCAATGCATAAATGAAGACAGTCCTCAGTACATAAATGAAGACAGTGCTCAATACATAAATGAAGACAGTCCTCAGTACATAAATGAAGACAGTGCTCAATGCATAAATGAAGACAGTCCTCAGTACATAAATGAAGACAGTCCTCAGTACATAAATGAAGAGAGTCTTCAGTACATAAATGAAAACAGTCCTCAGTACATAAATGAAGACAGTGCTCAATACATAAATGAAGACAGTCCTCAGTACATAAATGAAGACAGTGCTCAATACATAAATGAAGACAGTCCTCAGTACATAAATGAAGACAGTGCTCAATGCATAAATGAAGACAGTGCTCAATGCATATGTGAAGACAGTGCTCAATGCATAAATGAAGACAGTGCTCAATGCATAAATGAAGACAGTACTCAATGCATAAATGAAGACAGTGCTCGTTACATAAATGAAGAGAGTGGTCAACATATAAATGAAGACGGTGCTCAATATATAAATCAAGACAGTGCTCAATAAATAAATCAAGACAGTGTTCAATACATACATGAAGGGTGTAACATATATTGCTAAGAAAAGCTGCTGAAGGTAGGAATAATGCAATTCTAATATGTAGACGAGATTAACACTTTGTTAATGAAATGCAAATATATCATTTTTATTGGAGTCATATCTTTTGAGATAATAAAGGAACTGAAATCTTTAAAACTTGTTCTCTCACTCAACAAGCTATGCTGTAAGTGCAGACTAACTTGAAGATAAAGGAGATTTGTTAATTCATAATTTCCGTTACAATTGGATTAAGCCCCTCCTTTTAAATAAGCCCTCCTTGGGTAGAAATACCATGCATCATAAAAATATTCAAGAGAAATAAACAGAAATGGAAGAGAACATTCTGCAAAAAGGGTAATTTTCAACCCAGATTAGGACTGCGAGGGTACAAGGTTTACCTGATAGGCTTTTTACGAAGCTGTTCATGACATTCAATAACATCTCGACCACTGACAAACTCTGACCAATTGGCAACGTGTTTGAAATCTCTATTAACCTAGAATGATTAAGACACTGATTAAGACACAACGACAAGAGAGCATCAACAGAAACCAATATCATTAAAAAACAACGCAAGCCAGATGTTCTAAAAATTCAATTGAAAAACAGTAAAAACATTTGCTATTTCCTAAAAGAATTAAAAACACGTAAACATAAATAAAAAGTTAGAATATGCGTAAGCTTTTCGGAATATCCATCGTTAGTGCTATTCACAGTTTAAATTCACCGTGAACTTACCGATTAAAGGATGTTTCGGGAATTCCGAATTTGCTACTGGGTGCTACTTCGTCTATCGCTTGAACCAAAAGCTGTAAGAACTTCTCAATCTAAGAGATAGAAATTATCGAAGATTAAAATCAAGAGTCAAAGGGACCTACTTTCATAAGCTAAGTTTTGGGAGGGAGGACTTGACTAAAATGAGCTTTACTTTAAGGATCCAAACCAAACTGAACCTAACTGTTCAAGAAAGCCTAAACATCAAAGTATACAATGTCATATTCCATGAAGCGCAATGCAGATTCGTCTGCTGTATGCCGGTTTACGTGGGTAGAAAAGGGCAACAACAACGAAACGTTTTGCCAACAATGCAATGACGTCGTTTCTTTTAATACTAGGTCAGCTGACATACTTCAAGATGTTTCATTCCATACCTGTCTCATTTTTGCATATCTCTCAAGAAAGCAGTTGAAAAGTTCTTCTTTCTTCTGAGCTAAACCAACCTGCAAAGAAAATTAGAATTCAGAAAAATAAAATTTTCCTAGAATTCAACTATAACCTCACTTCCCATGAAAGTGTTTGGATATTGAGTTTGTTTATACCCTTCAAAGTTTATGGGTTGCCTTACCATTTATATTAAGGAAAAGGGTCTGTACCTGACTGTAAGTTGGGCTCTGAACAATAAGCTCCTTCACAAGAGTGGTGATATGCGGAGTAACCAGTGAACTATTGATCTTGAGAAGATATTGAAAACATCTGTAAACTTCGAACCTGACATCATGGTCCTGCCTGTTGACATAACAAGAAAAATTATTGAAATACACATTCCTGTATCCAGTTGAAATAGTGAAACCTCTATTAGCAACAACCTCTAGATTACGACCAATCCAAAATAACGACCATATCACCAGCCCCCTAGCTTCCCGTATCATCCTATACAAACAACAAATAATGGCCACTTCTGATTAACGGCCTTGGATTGAAGTGGATCGTCTAACCTTGGATTCAAGTATGGTCACTATAGGATACATTGGAGGTTCCTATAAGAGTTTCAACTGTAAGTGAAAAAAAAATAGTGGTCTTATAAAAGTTTTCTTATAAAAAAGGGTGTAAATAAATTCAGTCACTATTTTATGTTTCTGAAATGTCTTTGCTTTCCTACAGTTTTGCTTTCGATTATTTTCCTTGAATGAATTGTATCACACGTGACACATTTTCAGTCAACTCTGCCTTTGAGCGAGGACGAAACACAGTCGTTCCAATCAACAAACAATAGACCAATCACGTAGCTTCTGGTAAATAGTCCCCGTAATTAAAGCTGCGCACGAAATATGTCAATTTTCTGAGTTTTGTTTTGTTTTCATCAACGGGACAAGATAAAAAAGCCATAAAAGTTGGAGTGGTTTGAAAAGACAAGACATTTCGAAAGTACGTACGTTTCATTCCGAACTGCTAACTTTCAAAATGATTGTAACAAGGTAATTGTCTAAACATAAAAAAATGGCGAAAAAACAAGATATGGCATCAGCAAAATATCTTCGCCCGTTTTTCTTAAATAATCAAACACAAACTCCTTCAAATGTGAACTTAACTTTACTCAGTCAAATGTCCGATAAATGCGAATCGTTCCATTCATGGGTAAGGGACTTTAGTTCACTAATAACAATACAAAATATCACACAAAGTAGTTCAAATCGCAATAGAATAATTGATTGCCACTAGAAGACGGTTATTCATTGCCAATGTTTTATGAATAAAATATGTTAGGGTAGTAGGATTTAAAAACCTTTAAGGTGATTTTCATCAAATAGCATGGCCCCACTAGAAACCTGACCTCTGCCTTTGCGTTAGGTCTGCTGACCACTGAGGTTGATTACAAGTGTGCACACGCGCTTGTAGAAGCTTGTGCACACGGGCTTGTAGAGGCTTGTGCAGTGTGAAGGCAGTGTAACGGTAATATAACTAGCTTCAGACTTACTCAGAGTTAAGAAGAGAAGCAGCATCCTTGGCTATCAGTCCTAAAAATGACGCATTCTCTTCGCTATTTATAGCTTCATCATTCACCTATAAAGAAAGTGGGTAAAATAGGGAATAAAAATGAGTAAAATAGGGATATGAAAATATACACCGGGCTAAAAGGTTGGCACAGGGGCTTGTAATAACAAACCAGCTACTAACTCCTACAAATTCTGAGCTTCATATTTTCAGAATCACTGTCCAGCTTGAAATTGCGAGGCTGTCTAGTGATACAGAAAGAATAAAGCTTAACTTAACTTCAGGCCCAAATGTGTTACATTGTAAAATTCAGGGTAATATTCTTGTGTTGTGGACTTCAAGGGAAAAAATCTACAATACAAAATACCACCAAAGCATGGTGCCCAATGGTTCATTTCAGAATTGTCTAGTGAGCAGTCCTTTTAGAATTGAAAACTAGTAATGCAAGATTTAAAACAGAAGGGCCTGGTATGATAGTTACATGTAGCGATCTTGTAATAAGGAGTGTAACTATTTTGGTAACTTCTATTTTGTAACTATTTGTTTCCCCTACTGGAGACAAGTACCAGCTTTAGCCAGAATAGCAAGTTAAGCATTAACTCATTCATCTCTCTTCTGCAAAGACAAGCCGTGGGGAAAGTAACGAGAAATATAAGATAAAATTCATGACACATCCAAGGACTGCAGGGATATGAACATATAAGAAGACAAGCCATAGGGAATATAAGGAATGTAACGAAAAATATAAGATAGATATAGATATATAAGACCTTAAAAATATTGAAGTTCACGAGTATCGCCAAGAGATCTGCACTGAATTTCACGAGGCTCTCCAAGTTCGCAGGAGTTTTTGAGCAGAAACAATCATCTGATATTGTCTGCTGTAGTTTTTTGAAGAATGAAAATTCTTGCTTGTTTTGTAATGCTTTTATTTCCCTACAAAAACAGGATGGAAAGGTAGGTAGGTAGGGTATATGGCACACACAAATAACAAACCTGTTTCATCAATTTATCAGGCGGAAAAACTGGTCTTAACACCTATAATGTTGTTATGAAATATGTGAAAAATGAACCAGATCTAAGATGGACTATTTGACATCAATGTAAACTAATTTTGGTTTGTCCACAGCAATTTCGATTCATAGTGGATTGTCGAAGGTGCCTACTTTTTCCATGTGAATAGAGTATAAGGTAAGATGAAACTGGTATAAAAAGGTAGATGAAACAAAAACTAACTTTATGACCTACGTCTTCAACCGTGGGTGAGGGAAAATGGTGGATCGCTAAAAATTATAGCCCTAAACAAACAAAAAGTAAAAAAGGAAAATATTCAGCACAACCTATTTACCGATTAGCTTCAACCAGGGTCTGGAAAACATCAGGAATGAATTCAAGAATGGAAACGAAAATTTCAGACTCTCCATCTGCAACTTTTAGGCACGATTGTATCGATGAAATAAAACTATCCAGACATGCAACTTTTTTCTTCAGTCGGTCATTCTCTCTGACTGCAGCATGTTTATCTTTAGAAAAATCAAGAGACTTCTTAATGCCCTCCAAGGTTTCTCTAGAATTTAGAATAAAGAATCAATTATGACTGTTTTATTGTATCTGTGACGAAGCTAGCTGCTCCGGACCAAAAAAACTTGTTTTCAGCTCCTAATCACCTTACAAAAAGCTGAGCCAGTCTTAAACGCATTGCAGCAAAAAGAGTTTGTTTTCCAATAGGGTTCTTTCATAACCTAGGATTTGTGTCAATAGACCACCGGCGATCATTAGTTCATTTCATTTCATTTCATTTCATTTCATAACTTTAATCACCCACAAAGGGGTCTGAATAACTCTAATTTTCTTTTTTTGATATGGTTAGTATTTGCTGATGTTCTATGTTTAGCTCCCCAAGGTATATCTCTCTCAGTTTTGCATTGTTTCCTAATTCAAAAATAAAATGAATTTCATCGTCCATTAGTGAATCATTGTTTGAACAGTATTCAAAAGTCCTCATACTTTGTTCTTCTCGATTCGCCTTATCTGAGTACTTTTCCGTCTCTTTTTTTAAGTTATTTGCACTAATAATTAATCTTTTAAGAGCTTCTCTATGGATTCTCTATTCTAATTTTGTATAGTATTTATCTAGGAAAGGTTTATTTTTAATTTGTTTATAAAATTTTAATCTTTCTAAGTTTTACTTACCTCTTGAAGCAATTCTCAGTCAAATTTTTTCATTTAGAGTTGTTTGACAATGTTTTCTTATTAGTTAATTATTTGTTAGTATTACATTTTTATATTCGTTTCTTATCAGAGTGGGTTTTTAAATATAGTTTATTAACTTGGAAATTTGATTCACTTATCAACTAAAAATATCACGAAACCATGCACTGTTAATTTCTTGACTTTCATCTAGTATATCTTGCAACCATTCATTATGATTTTGTGCTATAGAATCATAATATTTCAGTGTATTCTATTGTGGAAATCGTTTTTCAGTGGCCTTAAACATAATTCTCCTAAAACAGCCATGTTACTGCTTTCCAATGAACTCCCAGTAGGAACTTACCAAACATAAGTTGCACTTTTTTATAGGCTTTCCCTTAGTTGTTCCTCAGTATACAAACCATTCACCTCTTTTCTTATGAGCAAATTCCGATTGACCTGCATATTACACGGGAGGTGCTTCTCTGATGAGATTCAGACAAAAACCTTAGTAGTTATAACATTTCACTGAATTTTTCCCATTCTCCTCGTACCATGAAGTATTTAGCATTAAGCAAATAGCAATTCTGCATACTGTATGAATTATAATGCAATAAACATGATAATTTTACAAAATTTCCTTACCTGGTCCACATCAAAGTCTTGAATAAAGTTCTAATATCTGAGATGAGTTTCGTAGTATTATTCACACTTGTTCTTACGTTCACACCTTCTATACAATTTCCGTGCCTGAATTTGGATGCAAAATGCTTGAAAGTCGCAATCTGACGAAGCAAATGTTCACATAAAAAGACAAATACCTGAAAAATGAAAATAAGCATGATTAGAAAAATTGTTTTCATTTTGGAATTATCAAATCTGGAAATCATCTTAGGAGCCCTATCTAATTTGACCGGGGCACTCAAGTAGCGGCACTTAATTGACCATTGACCCTATTGAGTTTGGCAAAAAACCGCAAATGGGGTCAACCTTATTTATTGATAAATCTTGCTGTTAAGTTTCCTTCATCGGCACACAACTTCAAAATAGCCAGAAAAAATAGCCAGAAAAATAGAAAGCACATACTTCCTGTTTTTCTGGCTATTTTGTCAAGTTTTCCTTTTGACTTGAGGCCATTTGGCAGGGTCCGGTCATTGCAGCCTATTCTTGAAAGTCTAATCATCTCTCAGGGTCCGGTCATTGCAGCCTATTCTTGAAAGTCTAATCATCTCTCAGGGTCCGGTCATTGCAGCCTATTCATTAATGTATTATCATCTCTCATGAGTACAAAGGCAGGCTTATTACTGAAGCACACTCAGTAGTGAAATTATTACTTTACATACGGTGGAGTCCTGATAACTCGAACATGCAATAAATCAAACTCTTGCTTACTCGAACAGATTTGGCATTTCCACCGAGCATTCGATAGTTTGAACTCTTTTCATCGTCCATTGCTTATTCGAGTTATCGGGATTCTATTGTACTATTAAGATTGTTAAATTACAAAATGTAGCTATTTAAAAGACAATTAGTAATTGTATGTTGTTTTAATTGTAAAAAAATTAAAAAAGCGAAAAAAGAAATTGGGTTATTTAACCTGTGAGGATAACTTAGCTTATCACACTTTTTAACAAGGAACAATTTTTCCTGAACTTCACTTCTAACAGAAAAAAGGGCAGTTCTTTAAAGCGTCTAATTTTGTCTAATAAGAGGGCTAACAGTTGTCTAAATAGTGCCATATGAAAAACAAAACTGACTCGCCATCTGAAAATCAGACTGCTGCTTTTCAAGTCTTCTGTAAACTTGAAGGAGAACACCGACTAGATGAATGATACCATCCACCAAACGAAGTTTAGGCTCGATATCTTCCTTGGAATCACTGATTTCACGCAAATTCTGAGTCAGGCAGTCCAATACATTGGATATCAAAATAACCTAGAAAAATAAAAGATTACATACACACAGTTATCAAGAAGAATATGAAATGTAGCCAAAAGTATCATAACCAAATTTTTGGGGAAGCTTATTGGAGTAATTGGTCAGAAAGAGAAAAAAACAAAAAGCTGAATAATTTTAATTGTACTTACTGTGAGCAGACTGCCGGAGAAGAACCGGCAAGTTACAAATAGTTCTGCTCAGTAGACCTTTGGTACTAATTGGTTATTTCTGCATTATATCAATCACTTAACTTGCCTCTCTTTTGATTGGTCAATACTGTTCTTCCTCTAGGTCTACCTCTGATATAAAAATGTGTGAGGTTCTATGTTCCTTGCCTCTCTGACATATTACTCTGATGAGTGTCAGACTACAAGCTTTAGCAGTAATTGTGTTTTCCATGTTTATAATTTTATTTGCTATCCTTGAGGTTGGCAAATTGTCAGTCTCGATCTACCTTGAGGTATAATCATTTGTTTTGTTTTATTTTTGTCTTCTTTGTGACACACTACTCTGATGATTGACAGACGAAAAATTTTATTAGTGCCTCATTACGTCTTTACAGATCTCACAGGGAAACTTTCAAAGGGTATGTTTAAAGTCCTTCTTTTAAAATACTTACAAATTTTTCAAACTTTGCAGTTAGTGGCTTGCATACTTCTGGCCATTCAAACACCATTGTACAGCATTCAACAAGTGACATACAATAACATTCTTTGTTGCTAAAAGATTTGATGAATGCCTGAAAGAGACGTTTGATACTTAATACATATTAGCTATATACTTAATACAAACTTGAAGTTTATTGACATAATTTGTGGGAATGGAAATTACCGGAGTAGAAAACAAACCAAAGACCTTAGTCTTTGCCCCATAACGCTCTAACAACTGAGTAATCAGAGCACTGTAGTTGAACAACCCGAGGTATATCAATTAACCAGGAGTTAGTTAACATGATTTTATTCCAATCATTTTCATCCTGTCTTCCTCCAGACCACCGGCTAAACATCGTTAGTGATCTAAATATGCTTGTGTTACAGAAATCTTCAAATCAAAAATTATTGCCCAATAGACAATTCCTCTACTTTGATACATGATGATTAAGAACCCATGCTGTCCAGATTCTATATAACTAAAAGCAGCTGGTTCCTGCCATAGCGATCATACGATCCTTTAAGGGAGTGTTTACATGGGAGTTTTCAGCCCGGCCATTCTAGCTAAAACTTGCTTGCATTTACACAGGCAATTTCAGGCTGGGCTAGAAACCTTATTGAATGAATTAGAGAGTCCAAGTTATCAGTATCACGCATGCCTCAACAATACTCCAAACCGGGCTGAAAAATATTGTGTCAATTTATTGGAAAATGTTTTTAGAACAATAGGGATTGACGCATCAATTATTTGATTAAAGTTTCATCCCAAGTACCGCCAGCGGGGTTGAAATTCAGCTCGGGGGTACAGCTTTTCTCATATCAACGTAGACTAAAATTCGCAAGGCTGTTTTGACCATGGACAAGGGCTGAAATTTCACCCCATTTTGCCATACTGAAACTAAGCCCAGGCTGAAACCTCCTGTATAAACAGGCCCTAAAATTAGGTCTGTCCTTAATAAGAAAGTAAAATTTGTTGAATAAAGTTTTCATACTTCTACTATACCAGGTCTTAGAGTTAGAAAGGATTTTCTACTTCTGTTTTTTTGTCTGCTCTGCCTTAAAATCTCGACAAGAATCTCCCAAAGTTGCTGCATCATATCCCTGGAATAAATAGAATAAGAGAAGCATAGATCTTAAAAAATTTACAAGTTACATTGCTTTTCAGGTGAATGTAAATCATAGGGTACTTAAGAATTTTCTTAGATAAGTAATTTTTTCCAGTATTCCCTTTCTCATTCCCTAGTATTGTATATCACAGTCTTAGTGCCAGCTTTTTCTAAAAAATTATACAACTGCCCTAGTAAATGACATTAGGAGGTTGATCAGCCCGCAAACTTTTCCCCCTTATATGGGTTCCTACAAACTTTATAGATGTTAACCAAATGAGTAGGACCATGATTAACTTTAATTTTCTGTTTTAGAATGTTTAAGTACAATATTTTTGTTTGAGTTTGTGGTTACTAACACCAAACTCAAACAAACACCTTTGAATACTTACAACATTCGATATCCTTCTTGGGAACACCTTTGGTCAAGAGCTTACTTATTCTATGCAGTAGGAAATAAATATGTGATTTCAGGAGATAGGAGTACTAAATAAAAGTAAGTTAAGAACTGCGTTGATCAAATCTATTATTGCAAATTTTTCAAAGACCAAATACAATTTTGCAAAGGCGGTTAAATGCCCTGGTAACTAATTTTGCAAGGGTTTTGGCTAGGGCAATTGCCCTCGTAAAACAATTAGAAAGGCCTGTCTTAGTGCGATATTTCTTTAACATTACAACAGTCATTGGAAAAGTGGAGGTAGTTTATCAAGAATAAAGTACTCAATCCTAAACCTAATGGTACAACAACTTAATTAAAATGAACCATTTGAAAATTTCTCACCCTCCTTTTGCGGCATGATTTATCAGTTCTTGACTTGTCCAGTCCAAAAGAATTTGATGTTTGTTTGGCAGGAAAGCTCCATTTGAGAGAATCTTGTGGATCAGCCTGACTTTTTCTTCCCACAATACTTCATTTCTTTTCAGACTTTTTAAAATACCTAAGTTGTTTGAAAAAATATATTACAAGTTGCTGAAAAGTTGCTTGAAAAAAATAGCCTTATTTGGCATCCTATCATATGAATTGTCCTGCATGATGTTCTTCTGCGGTTAACATCTGACCTATTTCCTTCCATAACGTTATTTATTCAATATCAGCAGTTAACATCTGACCAATTTCTGCTTTGTGCTGTGCAGGTCACATCAGGCAAGTAAATCAATGCATGGGCAAAACAAGCCTGTGTGATCATTTTGAAGATAACTCTGGGCGTTTAGTGGTTGAGGAGCTTAATAATCATAAAGGTGAGCTTAAAACTGTGATTATTGTTAGTTTGATCTACCTAGGCCAACAGACTTGTATTTTACAACACCTACTAACCTGATCATATCGGGCCATTGTTGGCGGCTTTAACTAATTGGCTTTTGAATATTTCAACAGTTGACCTTTTCCAAGTTCTTGTATAGATGTTTTGGTAGTGCATATTAGCAAAATTACCAACCTTCCTATAAGACTCAACATATTGTTGAATCATTGAGATGCTCCACCTATAAGCACGATAATTTCTAGGTAAATTAACACAGCAATAACAATAAATCACATTGGCTGAATCCCTACCCTATCCTCTCTCTAGCAAGTGGATCTGTAATTTCAATTCATATTGAAAATAATGTTCGAGCTAGGTTGAAACACTAAGTTTTTAAATTGGCCAAATACGGGCCCAAGAAAGGTAATGCATCTGAAGAAGCATGTAGCACATTAACCAATACCTTACCAAGATAGTAAGTGTATTTGACTATTAACAATATCAACATCAATAACATTGTTGAGCTGTTCCATGCTTAAGCACAAAGGGCCCACTGAATAGGTAGACTAACCGAGCAGTGTGATCACACCTAATAATTCCTTTTACCTTTTTGCCTGGCATTACAGAGAGCTGGCTAATTCTCTCCTCGCACTTTGTGACAAGTCTGAAGGTGGCTTCAAACCCGGAACCCTTTGAGTAAGGGTCAAGTGATCTAACCACTTGGGAACCCCTGCCGTTTAATAATTGAACAACATCAGATGATGTTAGATTGCTGAGTAGAACATACCTCTAATCTTGCATTACCGATACCTGGCCCACACTTTTACTAAGATTTAAAAAGTTAATGTTAACCTAGACTAGGTTGATTGGTTGAAAAATAATTGCAAAGTTTGAATTTTTGGATTCACTCGCTAGAGAGATGGAGGTAGGTTAGGGTTCCAAATAGCATGATTTATTGTCATTACTTCTAAATTTACTTAGAAATTCATCCTTCTTAAGCATGAGCAACTCTGTGATCCAGTCATATGCCTTCTGTTATCTTTAGAAGTTATTTATCTGTCACACACAGGCTTAACTAATTTTTCACTTTAACTACAAATTTTTATTCATTGCAGGAGGAACGAAAATCGATAAACTCTTACCAGTTAAGGACTGGGATGATTTCATTTCAGACAACGATTCCGATGGCTCAAAAACAAAGAGATACACGTTAAAGATCTCTTTGATAGACCTCGGCCTTTAGAAGAGGATGTTGTTTGAAGTGCATGAAGTTACTTGGGCTCAACCAACGTGCACATTTAATTTTTGTTGCTGTTGCTGCGCATTCGGATGTTGTTGTTGCTGTTACAAAATGTTGTTGTAATTGTTGCATAATAGCAAATGGCCTAAAAAGAGTGAAGGAAAATGGCCTGCAACTGTCTTTCCTCGCGTTATCTGATAACTGGCAAATCCATAACTGAATCTCAACAATTTCGGATGAAAATTCCTTCAGTCTTCCATTGTATTAGTCATTTTACAGGAACAGGGGAAAGCGCAAAGATGGCTGCTGCAGTCGTTCAGTCATCAAAAAGACTCCACAAGTCATTAGCCAGCTGTCATCACAAGTGTTATTCTACCATGGGCGACAGGAATATCCAATTTCATCAGTTACAGAAAGCGTCACCATTTGATGGCTTTGGATTAAAAGTAAATAGGTAAGACTGTGAAACTGGTCTCTTAGCCTTCTGATTTTTTGTGTTTTGGTATAATGAATTTATGAAGTACCTTGTAGATGGATGAGAGCAGGGGCGGACCCAGAGAAGAATTTGTCTGACGCACAAATGGGCTAAAATTAGGCGGAAAATTTACTAATGCATCGCCGTCCCTAAGACTAGAAAGGCACCTTTTTTCTCAGTTTTAGGATTCCGGCCAGCCCTCATGCGAGCCTGCTACGCCTTTTCGAAGTAACAATTGAATAAAAGATAACACACTTACTGTTTCAGAACTTCTTTCAATAAATTAATTTATTGATTATACTTAAATGCTCTAGAATTTTTAATTTTTTCTCTATTTGTGAAAAAAATTGAAATATTAAAGTAAATTTCTACATGAGAGAGATTGAACAATGTTCACCACGGGCAGAACTTACCACACCAAAACTTCTCGTTATTGAGGAGCAAAAATTCTAACAGTTATGGAATATGTGGATAAATATGTGGAATTAATGATAAAGAGAGAGTTTGCAGTATAACATTTTTCATATAACGAAAAGAGTTTCTTTACCTCCCTATATCGTAACACGGTAATCAAAACACTCACTCGCGCGCCAAACGGCCAAACTTTACTTCATGTCTTGGTGCCTTCATGCAAGACACTCGCTTTCTTGTCCTGCCCGAAACGAACAGTTAACCTGCTAGAGGTTTATATTTACATCCTGAGTAAAAGATGAGAGTTTTCTCCCTTCTTGATGAAGCCTAGCTTTCGATATTATACTCAGGCACTTCTGTGTACAGAAAGTAGGCCGTGAAATCTTCGTCAGTTCAAAATCAAGACTCAAAAATTCACTTCATTTCTCGATGCTGTCATTGGCTACATGTGCAAGATAAATACAATAGGAAGGAACGTCAGTAATAAATTATGAGGCGGCATTTGCATAAATTCAACGCAGGTGCGCGCACGATTTGACAAAGCATTTTGGAACCAAAAGACTTTTCTTTTGTTCTTGTGCGGCAGTTGAGGCGATCTATGCTGAGTAAAGGCAGGAAATCCAATACAATTTTGACAGTGGGGCGAACTCTGGGCAAACTATGATTCGTAGCAAGGGCCGCACAGATCTAATTCAATTCAATGAAGCCAAGTAATCAAAATTAAATTCATTCAATTCAGTGAAAGAGTGTTTAGAAGCTAGCAGGCTGTAACGTATCAAACGTTTGGGAATAATTTCAAAATGTATGAATGTAAATAATTGAAAGTGAAGGAATTCCCATTATTTCAACGAAGAACAACACAAATTAAGTTAAAATAGAAAACATATCCGAAAAATTCTGAAAAAAAAATAATTTTCGAATGAATAGTCCTACTGAAAAAAAATTATTTTCGCCAAAGTTGACTGTCGCCTGTGCGGCAGTGGCGGCAGTCTGAATCTGCCCCAGGCTGAGAGAGTTTATTTCTTCATCCATCAACCCTCTTTTGTTTAAAGGGTCAGGTCTTACCTTCCAGACCACTTTCAGACCAATAAGATAAAGTGTAAGGAAAGAATTTGCAAGATCTTTGTGTCAGTGTGAGTTTTGTGTGCTTTGGCCAGAAGATCTAGGGTGTGGAAATGGGCTGAGAAAAATAGGTTCCATTTTATTTTACCATATCGGGTATAATTTTCGGCATGTACTTAATATGGAATGTACCCTAGTCTTTGTATAATTTTTCCAGGCAAAAAAGCAAAGGGATCACAAGGTAACTAGACAAGTATGGTCAAATTCTTGAGGGATCAGGGTCATCACTTTTCTATTAATGAACCTACTTGGTCTTGAGTGCTTTGCCCATAAGCCACTCACGAGGACTTCTTACTATTCTATGTAGTGATGTCAGATTTGGGAAGTTCCAACATTCACAGGGGCATACTTGGGTCGAATTCCAACTTGTTGATTTCTTTTTACAGGTACTTATCCAGTGAAAATAAAGACAACTTACCAAGTGATGCTGCGGCTCAAAAACTCTTTGAAGGAGAAAAAACAAAACTGACAATTCTAAATGAGAATACAAATGAAAATAAACCACGCTTCCCTTACATTTTCAAATATAGTACTCGAGGCTTCACTATTGGAAGTAATCAAGTATTAGGATCTGTAGCATTGGCCAAAGGATGTGTGTTTTCTTGGAAGGTAAATATTTGTACTTGAGTTTAGCATATAATTGTATCCCTCCACCTTACTGAGAACATTCTTCACATTAATAAAGACATTTGTCCACATTTCTGAAAACATCCTTCCACATTACCTAGAACATTTCTCCATGTTTCCAAAAACATCCCTCCACATTACTGAAGACATCTGTCCTTGTTAAGGATGCAAGAAACTCCTCCATATATATGAAGATCCCTTACATATAGCTGAGGATTCCCCTCCAAGTCTGCATCAAATTGGGGACTGGTTTGAGTTCTGGGGTGTAAAAAGCTCTTCTTTTGCAGTTTACAACCAAAGATGAAGCACTGTTTCACCTTTTTATGTAAGCAATGTGCAATCACCTATCAGATATCACTTTTTTACTCAAATTCAACCAAACACACAAATTCAAACCCCCCGACGCGGGCAGTCAAAAAAAAGTTTTAAGATGTTGTCATTGCGACGTCATCATGCGCATGCACATTTCAAAACCTGCGCCATCTTAATCAGCTGGAAAGTGTCGAAATTTGCTGTTTTTTATTAGTACCTGAATATTTCTATTTGTTATAAGGATAAAAGTCCCTTTAGTTTAGTTTCTGGTACAACCATGGTAATTTAGCCTTTTTTGTTTATTAAGATAGTCAAAATTGAATGAGAAATGTAAAAAACCAGCTTTTTACACCACAGAAGTCGACCCAGTCCTCCATTAAAGTGCTTTTTCATATGTTATCATGATGATATACCACTCCCTTACAACAATAAGCATATTCACCAACTTTAAAGATGGTATCCCAACCAGCTTTTGATTAACCATGCCATATTGTAGCATATCTGCTACTAGTTTTCTTATAGGTGGTATGTAAACCTATTAACTGTTGTGTTTTTCTTTCCAGGTTTATTCACATCATCAAATAACCCCAGCCAGTCTTTCCCTTTTTGCAACAATTCAACCAAAATTAGGTATGTTTCCGCATTGATTTCTTTTCAAAGAGAAACTCTGTTTCATGCAATGCATGATGGGAATTGCCCCTTGGCAGCGCATAGCTACCTAAGCTGATGACTGCAGTTACAACTGATTTAGGCTGTTACGGCTTTGTTAGATTATGCAACTTGTTATACTTGGATGTTTTTTATTTAATTTTCATATTGACCTATAATAACACCCACTAAAGGTAGTTATTAAAACATTAACCAAGTAGAAACAAGTAGAAATGATAAAAAAGTAGGAATAGAGCAGAAACGAGTAGGAACAGATAGTGGTTGCTGGAAGGATTTGGTCTTTCCTCCCCATAATGAGTGGGTCCTAATGCCGACCTGTTTTTTTACTGATAGTTTCTACTCCTTTCCTACTCTTTTCTTCTAATTTAATATTTTAGTAAATTCCCTAACTAAAAGGTATAATCACTCTCCCTAGTGAAGCCATTGCCTATTGCAAACATTTTTTTTGCTTAAATTCAATCAAAGTGAGCAGAGATATCTTGTTCTTTTAAACTTCAGGGTTTAATCTCAGATACATAGATTTTATGAGATGTATTCCCCTTGAGAGGATAATCATACCAACAATTATTTGCCTTAAAAAATTCACTTGCTTTGAAGAAGGCTCTCTTGTATTTATTTACTTATTTGTTTTTAGAAGTTTTAGTGTTAGGCCTTGGTGATAAAGTTAGCCGACTTTCACCTGAAGTATGGAAATTTCTCCAAGAACATAAAATCCCAGTGGAAATCTTAGATACGGTAGGCGCTAGAGCTCTATGTATTTATCTGTTTAGAAAAATAACCCAAAAATCTTAGGAACGTTGAAATATTTCAACCTGGTGGGAGAAGGTAATCTAGTCAATCAATTTTAAAATACTAAGATAAGAGCCAATTACCTAACAATTACCTAAATTAATAAATGCACTAAGAAGAAAGAAACTCAAAAGACAAAACTCTCCATCTCGGCAAGCCTGTTTCGTCGTTACCCACTCATCAGCTGATGTACAGATGAGTGGGCAACCAGGGTTGAGTGGGTAACCATGAAATAGGCTTTTTGAGAATGGAGAGTTTTGTCTTCTTATTAGTGTATATAGCTCTACTCTATGTATTGAGTACTCTAACTAGAAATCGATTCACAGACTTTGTAAGTTTATAGATACAAAAGATCAGACAATAACAAACAATTCCGTCTTCTTTAGTTACTTTTTCATCAGGAAATTACTGAAGAAGATAAAGTTATCTAAACATCTTAAAAGGCATGGATTGTTCTTGTCTGACGTTTTAGAACGCTGAAATCAGCTTCTTTTCTCCCCTAACAGATTCCACCCCTTTTGACATTAGAAGCTCCTGATTCGGTTTTATTCATTCTAGCCCAATGCGTGTGCAACTTATAACTTCCTGACAGAAGAAGGCCGGACGACAGCAGCAGGACTTATTCCACCACAAAATATAAAGGTTTATTGATTTCGATAATGTATGTATCAAATGTTTTCAATTATTTGACGTGTTATTTTTGTCATGTTTAATCAAGCTTGAAATGTGTTAGAGTTTCTCTATTTTGAGACCAGAGATGTGGGAATTATCACATGTTCATCAAGCAAGAAGGGTAATTTCTGAAAGCAAAAAGGGCACTTTTTTGTCTTTTGCAATATCTTAGGGGTGCCCACAGTTCCCTCAAGCTCTTATGCCTCTTGTTGAGACCCCGGTTCTTGTAACCATTAAAAGTTTCTTTTCCTGTAGCCAGGTGTCCGCTGATTGATCTCCAGAACTACTACAACGTGCCAAAATGTCTCATTTTACTTTTTTTAATAAGCAACTCATCTATAAGCAACTAGTACTGGATGGAGCAAAGCAAAACACTAAGATACTTGAAGACTCGAGCTAATTCTTTTTTAATAAGAAAAGTATCCAAGCCAATGTGGCTAACTTTAATACATATTTTTAAAACAAAAGGAATACATTAGATACACAAAAGTAAAACATATTACAAGATATTGCTTGGAAAGAAGACACGAAGGAAACGAGAAGGACATATTTAACCTGCCTCTCTATGAAATAGATTTTTCTTTATTTTTGAAACACTTATTAACTTGAGTGGATAGGAAATTCAGACAATTTGCATCTTTTTGGCTAAGCAGCCAAACAAATTTGTTGCAGGTACTTGAATGATTAAGAGTTAGGTAAATTTCTTCAATTTTTTTAAGAAGACCGTGATGCTCTCTTTCAAATAATGGACATATCACTAGAAAGTTAATCTCATGCCCAAAATCTTTGTACCCAAGGAAATGCAGTATTCACAATATCTTTCATTTCTTGGAATTTTCTTCTTTCCGAATCTCCCGGTTTCAATTTCAAGATTATGAGCACTCATTCTTATCTTAGATAAACATTGTCTTCTTTTGAAAGCATCAATTTCATCTAAATATCTTTCAAATTTAAATATTGTTTTAAACTGAGCAGAAGTGCAGACTTTTTGCTTTGTTCGTATTGTTTATTTAGATTAGAGATGGATGTGAAATGAATTAAGCGACTAAGCACTTAACCAACTATGTATATTAGTATTTGTTAGGTATAGATGAAATTGGTACCAACGAAAAGTACCAACCCAACACTTAGAACCTGACTTATAAGAAACTTCAGTCTGCCAGATAGTAGCGAGCTACACTTATGTATCAAGTTTTTAACTTGAAAATTCAAGTTGCTTTAGCAAACAATTTTGATTGCAAAGATTTGGCATTTCATGCAAATTCGGTCTGCTGAATACATTCTAATTTCTTCACCAATATCTTATCAGCCTCAAAGAAACTGGGCAGCCGAGCTTTGCAACATTCAGTTTCTTAGTGGCGATTTAGTACTGTATTGTAGGAAGATTTTGGTTAAACCTTTGCATAAGATTAGTTGAGTCTACATTTTCTGTAAAGTTCTGCAAAGTCAAATTTCTAAGCATTTTCGACCCAGTACTGAACAAGCTCAAGTTTTGCCCAGTATTGACTTGCTTATAAAGCACTTGCTTTTAAAATAGGATGCGTATAGCGGAGACTTCTATTCATTGACACGTCATGTTTTCCTTTCTAAAGACATCATAGAACCCAAGATTCTGCTTCTTTTCAGAGTTATTCGGAAGAAAATCTCTCTACCCAATCCATCTTTCGGACCATTAGCTTTCCAACCAAACTTTGACCTCTTTGATAATTACGCAAACTCTGCTTCCTTATAGAATTTTTCGGAAGAGAATTTCTTTACCCATTCAAAAATTTCAGACCTTAAGCTTTTCAATGGCTCTGTGCTCCCTTCAAGAGTTACTTGGAAGAGATTCTCGTCGCCCCACCCTTTAATAGAGCTATTTAGTGATGACATGACCCCGGAAAAACTTTAACAGTTCCTTTCCCTTAATTATACTTTTATCAAAAAGCTTCCTATTCGTAAACTCATGGACGTGCTAAAAACCGGGGGCAGCAAAGATTTTTAAAAATACAATGAAGTTTCCTTTTCACTTTAACAAAGTGTCTCTAAAACTTAACAAAAAAGTGCCCTTGTAGCGTTGTACCCCCTTCTCTAGTCTGAGATACTTCCTTCTACGTTCCTGCATAAACTGTCTATGTTCCTTATTCATTGCGAGTATAAATGCGGAGGGTTTGCAGCCTTCGATATTTAGAGATCTGGCACAAGGTGAACACCACTAATTTCAAGAACGAAGAGCACATCAGAGCACATCGGAAAATCTGTGATGAAGACAGCCACAGTAATCTTACTGCTTATCGTCGTGGCAATGGCCATAGACGACGGGTCGTGCTGGTGGAGGCGGAGAAGGAGAAGGCCCCACAGACCTAGTAAGTATTCATATTGTTATTTCATTCGATGTCATCCCCCTTTTCTCGTATCCCACCATAAGTAAGACTCTCGTTGAAATTAGCATGCTGCATTCATATGAGCCCTGTTCGTCCAGATTAGACCAGGCGGAGAGAGGGGGTAGGGTCCCCCGCCGGGAAATCTACGGGATCCAGTGATCTTGGTCTATTTTGGGGAGCTGAGTTCAAAAATCGTTGGTATACAGGCGATGGGTGAGGCCTTCAGCCTCGCTTTCTCGTTTTATTACCTCGTTTTCATGAAAATTCCTTTGATGCACGCAAAAAGTATAAAATCATAATAAGCCTAGACAAAAGAGGATATGTACAGCCATTCTAGGCTTAAACTATCAAATAGACAAAAATAGTTAATGGGTGTGGATTTTAGCCTCGTCTCCACGAGTTACAGTCTTGCTTTTACGATGAGCATTTTGAACATGTGAAAGCAAAAATATCACAATCCTTGATAAAAAGGAGCAATTATCTTAGGTTTGTGAACTACTGAACCGAAGGCATCCCAATCTTCCGGTATTGTCTCAAACTTCGTTTTCAATTTTCTAAAGGCTTCTTTTTATCTTTTTGAAATAAACTATTAAGTCATGGATGGAACGAAAAACGATACATAAGTTAGATTTGGTTTACCAGGCTCATCACTTTGCTAACTTTTTCAATCCAGAACAAGGCTATTTAGGCCTCTTGACCCCCTTTATTATGGCCCCTATTTTATGTGTGGTAAAACACAACGATTGAATAGCTAGAGAGTTACGAAGTACCTATAGACCAGGCTGTGGTGGAGGAAGGTACCACTTTTGAGCGGAACTTATCCCACTATGATTTTCGTGAAGCTCTTCTTGTGTTAGTGATTGATTTGTGATGGTAAACGGTGCTCTGGGGGTGGGTGTGGAAAATATGGGGGGTCAAAGTTAGGTTCTTAGACACTTGACCTCTGCGAAGGAGATAACAGTAAAATCGCTATTTCTGAAGCAACTACACAACTTTTTGCGATGAATATTTTCAGGTTTGCATTGTTTCATTATTTTTGACATTGCTAAGGTAAACACGCCAATATTTTGGTCACGTGACCTAAATTCACCCTTTTCTAATGTGGAATTTATCAACGAGCTGCGTTATTCAATTTTCTAGCAAAAGTTTGAGAAAGAATTCATTGTCCGCGCCTGAAAGCTTTCGGCCCTACCCTCTTACCAACTGCACCCCTGTCCTGCGTAGATTACTTAAGGTGAAAGTGGTTTGATATCTTTCCTTTATCAGGTAGGCCGAAGAAATGGTCCTTAAGTAAGTTTGGTGTGACATATAACGCCAGAGATGGAGCAACAGTTACTGGATACGGTATAGTCGAACCGGATGGAATCAAAGGTGTTGGAATAAAGGGAACCTATCCAATATTACGTAACACGAAGTTGGGTGGATATTTCGAGGTAGATCCTTCTAGTGGTAAACCTTCTTATGGAATTAAAGGAACCATTCAATTGTGGCGTCGAAGAAGGACGTTTAGACCATTATTCGGAAGGAAAAGAAGGGAAATAGAAGAGCAGGCCAAGCTTCCCACCACCGAAGAGGATAACCCTGACGGTGACAAAGAGGTAGGAGCAGTGGCAGCAGTATCAACAGCGAGCAAGCAGACGAAAAGGTCTAGAGAGAAGTGTGAAGAATGTGTCGAAATCAAGCCGCACAAGATGGAGGACGAAGTGGCAGAAAACAAAACCATGGCAGAAAAGGATTTTGTGATGGTTGTCGAATTCATCGAAGAGAACAAATCAGCTGCGAAAATGGAGGCCGAGATAAAATTTCGAATCATTCAAGTCTTGAAAAGTCCATCAGTGGATGGAATGACATCTGGGAATATATTCACAATTAATGCTAAATTGGCAACTTGTCCTTGCCTGACGTCACTAGATCCAGGCCACTATATCGTGACAGGATCCCTAGACAGCAAGAAGAGGTTAGTGATGTCCAACGTTCTTCTCGAGTTTGAATGAAAAGTAACCGTGAAGGACACTGTTAGATAGAACTTCAAAGAAATTGATCGACAAGATTACATTTAGATAGATTTTGTGTTAGTCATTCTTTTTCGGTTTGAAATACTTTTGTTTGAACAACACGTTTTGAGAAAGTAAAGGAATTCTCAAATATAAAATGTCAGAAGTCTTTTGGTAACCTTCTATCCTGCTCAAATGTACAGCAAGAAATATCAAGTGTCTGCCTCCTAGCTATGCGTTGCTAAGGGGCATATTCCTGTGATGTATTGCGTGAAATGAGATCTGTTATCTGTCGTTGCCTAGTAACAAATTCAAGTCCAAGATTTGTCTACTCACCTAGGCCTAATGGTTAGCCTTAACTCTGACTACAAACCTTTTTGATCTGGAAGACAGGCTTCTTTCTTGCGAGTCATTACAAGAAGTTGTGACTATGAAGTTGTGTTAATTTGTAATCTTCCTATACCAGTTAAACTTTTCTTATTGATATGGAGGTTTGAAGGATAGAGCCAAAGCACATGATCTCAGACGCAATTGTGAAAGATGGTGGATCTAAATCTAATTTCATACAATGCATCGTGGGAATATGCCCCTTAGCAACACTTACCCACTAAAATTATAACGGCCTAAATCTTTTGTAGCTGCGGTCAAACTGCAGAATTTGCTAGATTTGTGTTGGTGCATATTTGAGCTTTTACTGCAAATAAATTCGTAAATTCGAACTTATGTTAATTCAAAATTCAAAATCGATCTTATAATATTCTAACAATTTGATAATCACTACCAATTCTAAAATTGCTTACTTTACTAACAATAAACAACAAAGAAAGAGATAGCCCACTACAAAATAATGTTGCCCTGCTCAAGCTTAGGCGTTTAAGTCTACTTCTAGATAATTGCAAATTTAAGTGTGTGGCAACAAGCACAGCTTAATTCAACGTGCATGCATGATTATTTTTCGTTGCTATTGTTAGATATAGCCTAGTTTCTTGGTTTCTAGGTACGATTTCTTCAAAAGGCAACAGGTCGATAAGCAACCAGTCCTGGATCGAGGGTAATTTTTCGGTAAAAAGAGAAGGATTTAGGATTATTTTTCCGCAAAAGAGAAAGTTTGATGAAGACATTGACTTTCTGATGTTGCTTTATTTGCTTATTCGCTCGCCCATAAAGTTCCAATAGGGTACTCTTCGATATTAATGATAAGGATAATTTTGTACCTACATATTTTGGGTCTGAGATTTGAAAAAAATTGGGTTTGAAAAAAATTGTTGCAAAAATCGTCTATGTTCTACTGACCAACATATCTGTGGGGTATTTGAGAGTTTCGCTTAACAATATCGGGGAAATTTGAAATATTTTGTCAACCTGATTGGAGATTCTGAAAAAATGACCTGGCATGATCATCCCTGCCATTGAAGTCAACGAGTATCCCCCCAGAAGGGACGTGCGAACAAATAGGTTTTGGGGATGGTAGTTATTCCTTGAAAAATGTTTAGCAACATCGAGGGGCTGTATAAGAGTACAGTTGCTTTCTGAAAAGTGTTTACACAGCGCCTGGTTTTTCTATACTCGGTTGGCCACTTAAGTATGCCAGCATTTCCTTAGATGTCTAGTGTTTACGCCCGAAGGGGGTTGTTTTGTGATAGCGAATGGCAAAGCGTTCCCTTAAAATCTCGAACACTTTTCCAAAAAATTAAATTTTTTTCACGAAAATTCCTGGAAAACCTCTGGAAATCCTTTCGTTATTGAAAAATTTCGTACGCTTGAGAGAGTGAAATGCCTCTAGTGCTAGTCTGTTGAACTGTTTGTTTTGGATAAATGGCAGACAGACCGTGCAACAAATTCAAGCACAAGACAAGCGTACTCTATGAAATGGAATGGTTAATAAAATTGTATTGTTACGAGAATGTAGGCCCCAAAGAAAGTTTCCCCCAACTGGAATTAATAACACATCTTGTCGAGGTTTGATGCTCTAAGCTAGATTTCTAAAAATCTGACATCTTCGTGAAAGATTATATCAAGGAGCTTCGGGGCTGAAGAAAGTGCTTTTTATATCATATGTTGTTTGCTTCTTGAAATACATTTGGCAAAAATAATTGAGTATGCCAGTATTAGCTACCAACACAAAAAATTTTCAAAATTTGTTCCTGCTGAAAATAGCAAAAAGCACTTTAAGTGAGGGGGACGAGTTAAGTCTGTTCTTGATATAAAAGGCTCTTCTTTAACCCATTCTGCAGGAATATAATTTACCTATCTATCTCATGGGTTGGGGGTAGGGGGAAGTGCCCTATTTCTAGTTCCTAATGGACGATTCTGCAAAAGATTATGCACCCCAATTCACGCCATGCATCGTAGGAATATGCCCTTAAGTAAGGCTTAGATACCGAAATTCCAACGGCCTTAATCTGTCGTAGCTACAGTCTTTAGGTTTGGTATCTATGCGTCGCTAGGGGGCAAACTCTTATGATGCATTGCGTGAATTAGGGTGGGTACATTATCTGTTGCAGAATCGTTTATTAGCTACGGCCACATTGGTCAAACTCTGAAAAGATAGAAAATATCGAAAATAGTACTAAAGATAGTTACAGTATCTAACAACATTTCTCAGAAATTTAAAAACATTCTATTAAATATGATTACTTCCGAAAATTTAGTCCCATTTGAAGATGATTACAAATTATTTTACGCTTTCTTCTTCTTCAATACTAATTTCTTCTTCTTAACTTTCTCGACTGTGTTATCCAATTCTTGGCCATTTTCCAACGTCTCTGGTTTCAAAGTTTCTTTGTTGATCTCTGGGTGATTTGTATCTGCGTTTTGTCGCTCAGTAGTTTCAACAGCAGGCGTGGAATTTGATTCCCTGTGGCTCACCGCTTTGTCTTTTTTTCGTTTGATTTTTAACACAAGTTTACGTTTCTTTTCTTTCTTAGGTATTTCGTCTGCGGTTGTATCACTTTCTTTATTCTCTTTATTTCCATGAACAATATCCTCGTCTTTGTGCTTCAGAGAGCGTGCTATTGAATCAGGTTTGGGCCCGGCATAGTTTGAGTCTGATAAGCTCATAGCGGTTAGGCCACTTTTCAAATCAGCTACACCCTGATCCACTTCGGTCTGCTTTTGATTAAATCTTTTAGAAATAGAGTCAATATTTTCCTGCTTTTGTTGATTGTCGAATTTTCTTTCCTTGCTTTCGGCAACTTCACATCCATTTCTGCCAACCCTTTCGCTCTGGGCTGCTGATAGTCGGCCATTTTGATGTTCATCGACTTCGTGTGGAGCAACTTTCTGCAAAGATTCCTTATTAAAAAAAGAGTCACTAAAATTTTCCTTCTTTTCCTCAGAAACAACTAAGCAATTCTCAGTTCTAGTGTCCTTACCACGTTCGTGAATTTGTTCCTTCTTAGCATTAGATTCCTCTGCATCCTTAAATCCGGATGGATCCGTCAATCTGGGTCGGTCCTGTTCTTGCTCACTACCAATGTTACATAATCCCGATTTCTCTAAAGATCGCTTCTCATCCGTCAACTGTCCTGCCTCCAACAATTTCTTTCGCCTCAAAGAACCCTTCTTCAAAACAAGTTTCTTGCCTTTTTTCTTGCCTGTTTCACTCCCTGCAGCATCTCCTTGCCCGTTTACTTGAAGTAAACTTTCTTCCTTCAACTTCAAGACAGAAATATTCTGAGCTTCATTTTGATAATTTTGTTTATTTTCACAAACATTTTCGTCAGATTTCACATCCATAGCTTTCCTCGATGATTTCATTCCAGAGTTCACATGTTTATTGTTTATGGACGCTTTTGAATCACTGTCACATGGTTTGCCAGCTGGCTTGCTCTCCCCAGACCTCTTTGCAGATCCATTCTTGATAAGAGGACGGGGGTCTGTATCATTACAATAACACCGTGTATCGTTATGACGATAACCTGATTGACTGTGACGGATATCTGTAGAGCTACGACGGGGGTCAATACCAGTGCGGTTGCTGATCTTTTCATCACGGATGTCTTTTCCCATGGGTATTTCGTTATTATTTTGAGTTTGTTTTTGACTCCCACTCCGGCGTTTTCGTCGGCCTGTGTCATCATATGGGTCTTCTTTATCATGCACTTGCACTGTTTCAACTTGATTCTTCGCTTTCATTAACGACCTTCGATTTTCTGAAATATCCGCATTCTCTCGCTGCTCACTCCGCCTTCCCCTCGCCCTCAGTGATGTGTAGGGTCGGGATGTCTCGGTATCTTCATCCAGCTTTTTTTCAACTTCATCCTGATCTTGAACGCGCCGTCTCCTTCGACGCCTACCATCTTCCCCATAAACCTCCGACATATTATGCGCGGTTCTTCCTATAGGCCCCCTCTGCTTATGTTTACCTTCGGAGGCACTGCAAATATCTGGTGATATATCACCAAAATCGATCACCAAGTATCCGTCCTCACCGATAAACGACCCCGAAGATCCAGTGCTGTCTTCACCAGTACCTGGATCAATCTCGCAGTCGTCCGAGCTATGAATCAGCTGAAGTCCATCATTTGTTATTCTCTCTGGTCTCCACGCACTGGTTCCTTTTAACCTCTCCAGACTCTGCCCGGAAGAGGGCTCTTTATCGACTTGTTCTCTACTAAAGCTTGATACTGCTCCAGAAGTGGCCAGGAGGTCTATTCCTGACACAACTTTTGATTCTGCGGGAAGCAGCACACCATTTGGTTGTGCAGCGTGAGCTTCTCTGTACAACTGCACACCAGTGGTCCTGGGGAAATGATGAAAACAAACAGGGTGATTAGCAGTCTAACACGTAAATCCAGCGACTTCTTCAAAATCACCATAAATGGAAATTCTGCAAACAGCTCCTTTGTTTATAACTGTTGAAAGATATAACTAACATTCCTACTTGTATACACATAACATTGATCTCTGTAACAGCGAGCAGAACTTTAAATATTCTCCTACAGAGTACGGAGGCCAGCTTAGTGGCTTTACTTTATCTAATTAATTGTTTAGTAAAGAATTGGGATTTAGGAGGAATCAAGCACATTTTTTTTAAGAACGAACAAAAAATAGAAAGCCTTAATGTTCGGCAAAGCTTTTCAGTTCCGACATATTTAGGCTAACTAGCATACAAGTTAATCAGTAAAATCAATCAAATGGACTCAAGTTGGGTGGTCGGCTTTTCAGATGCTGCGTACAACGGCACGGCAGTTAGTACTCAGGCCTCTCCGTAGCCGTAGTCACCAACGCAATCTAAACGTGAGCTCTCTATTACTTATTATGCTACTTGTGAAGTGTAGCGTTGAGTACAGGGAGTACAATGAGTAGCGGAAAGTGAAGCGATGAGAACGGGGGTATAAATTTAATCATGGTGCGCGTGTTCGGCTACATCTGATGGGTTTACAACAAAGCTATTAGCCATTTGTTCAAAACGAAAGAGCCGAGATCTCATCACCCCAACAGTTACGTAGGTATTGGGCAATTACGGTTTTCTAGAACCAACCTAAAGATCTCTCTTAACTGTGTGGCTCTTAACAGTTCAAGTGTGAGCGTATTTGGTCCGTTCTTTAAGTTTGGGTTCAGGATGGTTTTAAGGTCATGAAATTAGGATACTGAGGTACTAAGACCAACCCAGTTCAGTTTCCGGCCCTAAAATGTGCTTCAAAGTTACTTACGCTTTCTTAGGCAAGAAAGACCTACCCAAACCTGCTGTATACAGGCATTAGGCCGTCAGCTACACGCTCAGAGATGTCAGCCCCGTTGCACACATTGCTAAGCTAAAAAGTTTTTCAACCATCTAGCGTGTTTTTTCATACTGAAAACAGATCAGAAAAGTTCACATCAATTTAGGCTGCATATTTCTTGAAATTGCTGTTTTTGTGATCCACTTTTTCAGGCTGAACGAAAAATTTGCGTGCTTTTTGCGTGCGTTTACTGCGGAACAAAGCTAAAACGTTGACCAGTGTTCGCCACTAGCAGAGTATCTAAAAAGCTGGTCCGTAAAGTACCACGACAACCGCAACAACTCTTTTGACTTTGTTGTTGCCACGGTTGCCACTTGTTTATCTTCGATTCGAAAAATAGTAATGGCCGCCGACTGTTGTTTGCTTCATATCGACGGATTCGAGGGGCAACTCTCATCTTTTACCAAAACTACACTAACAAAATTTATTGAAAGTAGGAAGAAATGGCTTTTAATGAGTGGTCCGATACATGATGTTGCTGTGAAATCCCTTGAATTTATATCTGTTGAGGAGGAAGATGTTGATAAAATTTCTGAGCGCGATTTTTCGGGTTTAAATTTGAAATATCACATTCAGTGCTACAGAAGATTCACTGACAAACAGAAAATTGACCGTGCCTTTATTCAACACGAAAAACGAAAAGCAAAAGTGGATGAAGAATGCTCCTCCGAAACTCAGAGCTCTGATCAGACGGCAAGAAGTAAAAGAACAAGGTTAACAGCTCAGTTAGACATTGGTGGTGGTGATGCCTCTACTAGGCCAACATCAAAACCAACTGGAAGAAATCCTGCTGTTCTTCCAAGAATTTGCTTGATTTGCAAACGAGCAGACCACTTTTACACCTGCAAAGTAAGTATTTTCCTTATTATTGTTTTCTTTACTCAGCCTGGGTATTATAATAGGACCTTTTAAGCAGAGATGATGAAGTCAAGCAAGCAGGCAATAATTAGGTAGGCTATTTGTTAACGCAGGTCAGGATTTATGCCAGCTTGCTTTGATAACAGATGTGGACCTGCAGCTTAAATGTCCAGAAGGGGCCATGGAAACCAACTGCTGCAAATCTGAATGGCATACACGTTTTTTATTTTATAAGAAACTCGTTTATAAGAAACTAGTACTAGGATTTCTCGAAAAAAAACAATAGATTCTATTGTTCTATTATTTCCTTTAACAATAGAAAACAATAGAAAATTTAAGAAACTTTTAGTACTAGGGCTTGAACCAAGTTTCTAATAAATAAAAAACGTGTATCTGCAGCATATCTCTGCTATAAAAGCTCTATCAATCCTTCTCTGGGTTGAAAAAAATTGGGCTATGGAAGATATGGGGCCTCAAATGCCCCCAAAAGAAAACTTATAATATATGGGGGGCAAACCCATTGTTTAACAAAAGGACATGTGACATTTTCTATTGTTTCAGAACAAAAGGCTATCGTTTCTGAAAATATTGGGGGGCAACCGCACCCCCTCGCCCCCCCAAGTGTCCGCCAATGAACTCTGGTGACGTCCAGAAATACCATGTGCCTCACTCGGTCAACTGCCAGGGACGTAGCCAGGGGGAGCTGTGGGAGCCATCGCTCCCCCCTTTGGAAGAAAATTCTAAACAAATTGTGTATTGTTAGCAATTTTTTATGGGTTATTATAATGAATGTTGAAAGTGCTCAATGGCTCCCCCTGTAGAGTTTTCCGTCGCACGGCAGAGGAAAATTAAGAAATAACTCATTTGCTTGCTTTTGTAACTTGGATGTTGTGATTGTGTTCAAACTAAATGTAATACAAATTAAGGAAATAAATTAATAAATTATAAATTAAATTGCTATCATACATATATTGAATGTTACATTATTTTTACTGAGTTTTTTACTTAGATACTTTCTTAAAAATTACAAAATAGATTACAGAAATTGAATAACGAGCAAAAAATAGGCCTAAATAATGTAAACAAACGCGAGAAAATACCAGAAATAAATGAAGAAAACGGGAGAAAAATTGAGAAAAACAGATTGAAAAAGGAAAACGAACGGATAGTAAATAAGTAAATAAATGAATAAATATTGCTTACCAGCTTGCAAATATACATAATTGAGTTGAGTTGACGAAGAATTGAGTGACTTGAGAGCTTGACTAGACGAGTTTTTTGACAGAATGATAAATAAAAGCTTGCAAGACGAAGGTATGATAGGAGCATTGAAAGTTAATGAAGCAAATACAAAAATCAAAGAGTGAACTGATAAAGAAAACGTGTGAAAAACAAAGAAACCAAAACAAAGGCAAAACTATAACATAAAAGAAACCAAAGAAATCAATAAAGCATAACAATACAATAGAATTCAGCGAATTAGAAAATTTTTATTTGATTTTTATTTTAGAATATTTAAGAAACTTTACACTCCCCAGCAAAAAGCAAATGAAATTTTAAAGTTCAAATTACATAAACGATAGTTCAACTCAGCTATTAATCAGTTTACATCAGTTCCATTCGTAGTTTAGCATCAGCAATGTTCGCTATTTCGCCAAGTTCTTTCACTAGGTTTATTTCGTCTACATGATGAATCAATACTAGACTTCGTGCCGATCGATATGTATATCTGTCAACGTTTTCGTTATGATTTCGATATTTCACTTTCACCTTACGGATTAAACCATCTTTGCTATGTTCAATACTGTCAACCATGCCATACTGATACGTATTTGAAATGCTCGACTCTTTCTTGAGGAACAATACAATAGAGCCTTTCTCTAATTGTTGGTCACTTTCAAACCACTTATCTTGGTTCAATAATTTAGGAACATGAGAAAGTAACCAGTTTTCGAACCAAGCGTTGAAGATTCTCGTATTTTCTTTCAGAATTTTATCAGGATTCTCCACCACGACAATGTTTCCAGTCGGGCTTCGATTGTTATTTCTGCCTAAGCATAACCTATTTGGTGTAATGAGATCTAAATTATCAAAGTCAGCTGTGATATTTCCCAATGCAAGTGGAAGATCGTTGATACAGTTCGATATTTCAGCTCCTACAGTTTCCCATTGCAATATCGATAACCTTTCATTTTCCACCATTTTCTCTAGAGAGGCATTTATTTCTTTGATCTTTCTCTCTACCTTTCCATGCATGTTGTGTCCTCCTACAGGACAGATCTCAAAATCCACTGAAACATCATGGTGGAGTTTGTGCTGAATATCATTGAAGTTTATCTTCATCTGTTCACAACCTTTTACCAACTGACTCCCAGCATCACAAAGAAGAACTCTTGGAAAACCAACGGTACATGAAAACCGGACAAATGCTTGAATGAAAGCTGTAGTACTGTAATCCTCCATCACCATGATTTTTGTTGTAGATGTAGCGCAACAGCAAAACACAACTAACCAGATCTTGATTGTTGTACGCTTTTGATGGGGTGAATATGCCTTGTATGGTCCTGATAGATCCACCTGTGATATGTAGAAAGCAGGAGCAATAGTAAGGCTGTGACTTGAGACTGGACCCATAGCAACGTCGAGTGTTTTCTTTGATAAATATCGACACCTTTCACAGGATTTCTTTACAGACTTTATGACTGATCTTGCTTCAATGATGTATGCCTTTTTCAAAACATATCTTGAAATCGTCTCAATTCCACAATGTTTTACAACCTTATCGTTCCAATGGACATCTGAAACTATGCTATAAGCAACTGGTGAGTGCTTGTCCACCATAGGAACACAGAATGTAGTTGCTGATAAATCTTTCATCGTGTCTGTGAAGTTCCCCACGACAGTGAAATCTTGAGTTGGAAGGATTCTGCCAGTATACACAAGGATACCATCACGGTCACGACTGATATGTTCATACTTCTTTGGTGGTAAGAAATGCTTTATCTCTGCTGAACATTTTCGAAAGAAGTACAATTCACCCTCAACAATATCTGCTTGTGACAATTGAGCTGTATCTTTGTGATTGGAGGTAGACTTGTTTCTTACAGAATGCAGCAATGCTTTGCAAAACTTTATGACGTAAGCCATAATTCTGACAACCATATTGAAACTATGACGATTAGGGTCGATCAAGTATTCTAAAAAAGTATATCTTTTCATGATTTCATCTGATGTACTGTTCACCGTGCTATTTACAGTGGGGTGAGCCTCAGGATTGTTATAGATAACTTCTTTTTGAATTTCACGAAATTCTGAATTACTGAGATTGATATCTTGAACTGATGTCATCGGAAATTCTGATACCTCTTGCTTCATCCACTCAAATCCATTGATCCAAGCTGATGATTGTTTCACATCGTCCAATGAAGCACCTTTCCGTGTACCAAGGTCAGCAATCATATCTTTAGACTGCACGTAAAACCACTGACTTGGAGATGTGTAGCGTTGAATTTCGATTACTCTGTTGCGAACCCACTGCTTCAGAGGTTTCTCATCGTTACTGATCCAATGTAGAACTATCTGACTGTCACATAGCTTGATTGATGATTTGTGCCACTTATAGAAAGATCTTCGTACCACCTCCCCAGAATGAGCATTCAACAGGGCAGCAAACAACTCTGCTCGTGGCTGTGACATATTCTTCGGAATCACTTTTGACCTTGACAAAATCAACTGACATGAATAACTCCCATTGCGACGCTTCATCCTTGCGTACACTGCAACACATGCTAACGACTGACTTGCATCTCCAGCATCTATGGTTTCGATATCCAGACTGATGGCATCTTCCGGAACGATAGTGCGTTGAAATCGAAGACTGTTGAGTTCTTGAATCTTTTGAAAATTTGAATCCCAGAGCGGTCTAAGTTCGTCAGGAATTGTGTCATCCCAATCCAAATTACGTATCACCAATTCATGAAGGTCCAATTTCATTGCAGCTGTGATAGGTGTGATTTTTCCAGTGAGATCAAACACTTCCGCAACTTTCGAAGCACACTGACGTCTTGTCAACTTTGCAGGAACGACTTTAGATGCATCTGAAGGCTTTTTGCCTCTAATCTTTTTAGCAAAACTCAGTTCACCAACATTTAAGGAAAGTAGATCATCCTTAGGGAACCATTTTAGACCACCAACATGAATCGTCACACCATCGTCACTCAATGTATCCGGTGGATTATCGCCAGAAAAAGCTACACCTTTTAACTGGAATCCTCCGCGGTTCAGCACTAGCTCCAATTGATCTGCTCTGACATGTGCCATCTCTTTACTTCGCTCACCGCTAACACAATCGTCGACGTAGATGTCCCTTTGAACAATTTCATTAACTTCAGGAAATTCATCACTTGATAACCTTGCGACTTCACGTAGGCCATACTCAGCTTGATTCCCACTTGATCTAACGCCATAAATCAGAGTTTTTACGACTTTTTCCTCGGGTATCTTTGTTGGATCAAGATCTTCCTGCCATATGTATCTCTGCAAACACCAATCTTTCTCATCAAGCTTGATCGTATTATACATCTTTCGGATATCTGTATGAAGTGCAACTTTATGAACTGACCATCTGATCAACATTTCTTGCAGTTTGTTTAGATTATTTCTTCCTTTAGCCAACAGATCATTCAAACTGTACCCAGATGCAGTGGCTTGAGACGCGTCAAAGACAATTCGACAAGGAGTACTAATTGAATTTGTTTTCCAAACAGCTCTCCAAGGGATGAAGTTTTGAATGTGATGATTCTTTAACTTTTCTTGGACATCTGATGGCAAATTGCGGACGAAATCAACGAAGCCAAGATTTTGAAGCTTCCCTTCTGATTCTATGATGTCTGCTTTGTCTTTTTCATTTTTTGGCTGATTCAACTTCTTTACCTGCTGCTGATATACTTTCATTGCGTTACTCTTGTTGTGTGCCAACTTTACTGCAGGGTCGTGGATTAATGGAAGAGTTGCTGTTGTCTCATGACTCTCTACATCAACATGCACTGATGAATTTATAAGACTTTGTTCAACTTCTTCTTTGATGCTAACAGCCTCTATCTCTTCATGATTTTTACAGGTTTTGCATTGCCTGCAATTGATGCAACGATAACTTATCTCACTTCCTGTTGCTTCAACTTCATCAAACAATCTATTACGTCTGGATGAGTAGCCCTCTGCTGTAGCTGGTTCATCTTCGACTCTGCTTTCCATGTCACAAATCTCTTTGTTGATTGACGTTGTGAAACTGTCTTTGAAGCCCAATAATGATATATCAGGATTAACTTGATATCCCACTCTAAATAACTTGTATTGATTTGTGAAGAAACTTGATTCCTCAGTTGAATTGAAAAAATGTCGATGAATATCAGTAAAGATTTGATGGGGCCCACCGACAACTCCTCTGCCACCATCGGCATTGATGAATACGGATTCATATATAGCAAGTCCTGAAGGTAGTTGAAATATCATCTTTGGGTGGTATCGCAAGTACTTGACACCAATCATCATATCCATGTCACCACCAACCGATTTTGAAAGCTTTGGGAGCACTTGAGTATTGCCATCTGCACAGGATGCATTTTGAATATCTCTTTCTACACTTTGAAGTGGATATACAGGAAATGTGGATGTGATTTTATTCAGACAAATGCCTGAAAGTGTTGCTGACTTTCCATTGAAAAGTGGCAATTTGACGCACCAAATACCATGTGAAGATTCAGTCTCAGTTTCACCAACACCACCAAGCTTCACTGTTCCAGCATATTCTTGAACTGCATGAGATCCCATCTTTTTGACAGCAGATGATCTAACTATAAAGTCACTGCAACCATTATCATAGAAAATGTTGAATCTTTGCTTATTCACTTCAATTACTTGTAGAAGGTAGATGCCATTGTCGCTAATGATATCTGCATTCACAGATTCTGATTTGTTTCTGCCACTGACGTCGCTCACTTGACCATTGATATGAAATGACAGCTTTATTTCTTTAGAGAAAGTAGGAAGGTTTTCGTTCTTGGAAATGCACCTAGCTTTATAGTTTTCCAGGAGCTCTTTGTTTTCATCCAAATGCTTATGCTCATCACAAACTAGAACATGCTTCTTGCTAGGATATCTTTGATGTGCTGTATGCTTACAAACAAAATCATGCTGACACTTGCCGTCTTTATGCTTTCCTTGAGATCCACTAGCTCCTGGCAGTAAACACTGGATGCAATAACCCTTGTTGCGAAGAATAGCCAATCTTTCAGCAGGAGTTTTCTCGACAAAGACTTTGCATGAGAAATATTGAATAACTTTAGAGCCTCCTGGTCCAGCAGTTGCTACATGTTCAGAATTTGCAGAAGCCTCTCCACATATATGGCATAACAGATTTTCCTCATTTGCAGCGGAATTAGAAGAATGATAGTTTTTATATCTGGCTGGCTTATCAATAACATTCTTTTCTTTATTTTCCACCTTACCACTTTGCACCAAAATCTTTTGTTGCTGAACCCTAACCTCTTTTTCCAAAAATAATATCAAATTTGCCCACTCTTCTTTCTTCTCAAATGTTTCATCATAGGCATTGTCAAACCATCTTGTCACTCTGTGGTCGCCCATCAATTTGTATATCCTATTCAATGCATCACCATAAAGGAGATATCTTTCAATCTTGTGTTGTTTTGCTAACCCTAAAAGATCTTTCATTATATTTATCAGCTTGCTTAATTCACATATAAGCTTCTCAGGATCTCTTGTCTTTGATAATGATTCACACTTGCTTATTTGATTGAGTTTTTTGTTGAGTAGCATCTGAGTGTCACCATAAGCTGTTTTCAATCTTCTCCAAATCTCTCGAATATCATCCACACCCCTCACCAGTGAAAGAGCAGGTTCAGATAGAAAGTTGTTTTTCAGGAGATCAGCTGCAAATCGTTTTGGTGTTGTTCTTGAATATAATTTCTCAAATTCTGATTGAAAACTGTAAATATCTGTGTAAGAGTCGTATCCAGAAAACTTAGAAAGCTTGATGTTCAGACGTGCCTCTTTGAATAATTCATGCTTGTTTAATTCTCTGATTGAGATTTCGTTCTTCAAAGTATGGGAAAACCTGTCTTTACAAAGAGTCAGCCTTGTGTAATGGAGTGGGTCCCAGGCCCCCTAGGCCGTAACACAGATGTCACGTGTATGAAGCTGTAATGTAATTTGTATCTTGCTCCTCTCGCTAACAAAAATGTCTGTGTCTTTTCTGTGTGGAAACTAAAGGGGAAATTACACTGGCGACGAAGATAAATCGATAATACAACTGTCAAAGTTAACTAAAGTATGTCGCATGGAATTTCACTCCAGCCTGTTCGGGAATTCAACCCAGACAGTGGTGAAATCGGTGCAAGCCTTGCGACGCACTGGAAAAAATGGCTGTCAGATTTCGAGATGTTTACTGTGGCCGCTGGAATCACAGACAACACTCGAAAACGTGCTCTGTTGCTATATCAGGCTGGCCCACGGGTCAGGGAGATTTTTGAACAACTCGAAGAGACAGGAAAAGCAAATGCTTACGATACAGCCAAGCTCAAACTGACTGAGTACTTTGAACCGCAGAAGAATCGCAGGTATGATGTTTACTGTTTTCGACAGGCCCGCCAAGAGCCTAATGAAACATTAGATCAGTTTCATACTAGGTTACGAACACTGGCCTTGCCATGTGAATATGGTGACAGTCTCACATTTGAATTGGAGCAGCAAATTATTATTGGGGGAACTTCTTCTCGAATTAGGAAACAAGCTCTTCGAGACCCCAAGTATGACTTAAAATCCATGCTTTTAGATGGTAGAAGGGATGAAGTCAGTCGTTTTCAGTCAAAAGAAATTGAATCACAGAAAATAGAGCCAATTTCAGCAGATATAAATCAAACTTCAGTGAAATCTAATCCGAAATGTCGAAATTGTGGCAGAAATTCTCATTCACAAGATGCTGTTTGTCCTGCCCGAGGTAAAGAATGTAGAAAATGTGGAAAATTTAACCACTTCGCCAAAGCTTGTCTTTCTAAAGCAAACAATAGCAGGTCAAATTCTGGGTCAAATTCTGGTAGAAAATTTAATAAGCAGAGAAACAACAAAAATCTTCACCCAATATCTCATTCAGATTCTGAGTCAGAGGAAGATTATTTATACGCAGTCAAAACAAAGCAAAAACGTAGGCCTTACACAAGAGCTACAATCCTTGGACAGTCTTTTGACACAATGATTGACACTGGAGCCTCCATTAATGTTATGGACAAACAAACTTTTGCAAAATTACCTGAAATTAAATTGGAAAGTACGAAAACACGTGCTTTTGCATACAACACTGAAAAACCGGTCAAATTTATTGGAAAATTTGAGGCAGTCATTGAAACGAGAAAACGCTATGCAGTCGCAACATTCTATGTCGTCAACAACAACACATCTGGTAATTTACTCAGCGGAGACACAGCACAAGAATTAGGACTTGTGACATTGCACTTGAATAAAATCTCCACGCCGTCATCACCTGTCACAGATGATGGAAAGCTCAACAAGCTTCTTGAAAAACATTCTTCTGTATTTCACGGGTTGGGGAAATTCAAAGACACTGCTGTAACATTGAATATTGATGAGACAATAACCCCCGTTGCTGAGCCGCAGAGACGCATTCCTTTTCATATCCGTGAGAAAGTAAAGCGTGCCATTAAAAAGCTAGAACAGGACGATATCATTGAGAGCGTTCCTGCAACGCAAGCTACCCCCTGGATTAGTCCTATTGTCGCTGTGCCTAAGAAAGATGATGATGTTCGTATATGCGTTGATATGCGAAAACCTAATCAAGCAATTAAGAGAATCAGACACCTCATTCCCACAGTAGATGACATAAATCTTCAGCTCACTGGTGCAAAAGTTTTTTCTAAACTTGATATGTCTCAAGCATATCACCAGCTTGAGCTCCATGAGAACAGTCGACATATAACTACTTTCAGCACGCATGTAGGACTGTTTCGATATAAGAGATTGAATTATGGCACAAACGCCGCCGCCGAGATATTTCAAAATGCCTTGCAGACTGCCTTACAAGGTATTCACGGTGTCTGTAACATTGCAGATGACATAATATGTTTTGGAGTAGATCGTCAAAGTCATGACAAAGCACTCAATGACTGTCTTCAACGGCTGTCAGACAAAGGCCTCACCCTAAACGCATCAAAATGCAAGTTTTTATCTACTTCACTGTCTTTCTTCGGACAGATCTTTTCGGCTGCTGGTACGTGTCCTGATCCGAAACACATTCAAGACCTACAAGATGCACAGGTTCCAACAACTGCGCATGAGGTACGAAGCTTTCTGGGCATGGCAAATTATAACTGCAAATACATACCTGATTATGCCACTATCAGCGCTCCACTGAGAGACTTGACTAAGAAAAATGCTCATTTCAAGTGGACACGGGAACATCAAAACGCCTTCGAAAAACTAAAAAATGTTCTTACCTCCGTTCCTGTGATGGCATACTTCGATACTAAGAAAGATACGGTCATTACTGTCGACGCTAGTCCAGTTGGCATATCTGCTATCCTCGCCCAGAAAGATCCATCTGGTGACAATTGTCGTACTGTTGCATATGCTAGTCGTGCACTATCGCCCGTTGAAAAGAGATATTCCCAAACTGAAAAGGAAGCTTTGAGCATTGTGTGGGCGGTGGAACATTTCCATTTGTTCATCTACGGAAAACCATTTCAGCTAGTTACTGATCATAAGCCGCTCGAAATAATATATGGGAGTCCAAAGTCCAAACCGTCTGCTCGCATCGAACGGTGGGTGTTGCGCCTTCAACCTTACAGATTCACGGTACAGTATAAGCCTGGTGTTGATAACCCTGCCGATTACCTTTCACGCCATCCAACCAGGGAGAGTACACGTCAGCAGGAAAAGATGGCAGAACAATACATAAATTTACTTACCGAGTCTGCTGTTCCCAAAACGATGACAATTGCAGAAATAAAGAGTGCTACTGATAGCGACAAAACATTGCAAACCTTACGCGCTGCTATCAGACTGAACCGCTGGGACTCTGACACTTTAAAACCATTTAAAGCACTTAAGGATGAGCTAACGATTGGAGCTCACAATCTCGTCTTGCGCGGAAATAGAATTGTTATACCGAAGACACTTCAAAAAAAAGCAGTGGATCTTGCCCATGCTACTCATCAGGGTCTTGCGAAGACCAAATTACTGCTCAGAGAAAAGGTATGGTTTCCAGAGATAGACAGACTGGTCAAGGAAACCATCGACCATTGTATGCCCTGCCAAGCGACTGGAAGACCGAATCCGCCGGAACCCTTGCAGATGACAGACATGCCAAAAGGACCTTGGCAGAAACTTCACGCAGATTTCTACGGTCCATTGCCATCCGGAGATTACTTGCTTGTAGTGGTTGACAGATACTCGCGGTATCCCGAAGTAGAAATCGTACGCTCTACTAGAGCCTCAACCGTTATACCAAAGCTAGATAAAATGTTTGCTACGCATGGTATACCAGAGACACTCACATCGGACAATGGCCCTCCGTTCAATGGTGATGAGTACCAAAGATACCTTACTGCCCTTGGCATCAACAAGAACCAGTCCACTCCTAAATGGCCTCAGGGCAACGCTGAGGTGGAACGGTTCAACCAGCCACTGGGTAAAGCATTGAAAACTGCAACAATTGAAGGGAAGGTGTGGCAGCAAGAGCTCAACCGTTTCCTCTTGCAGTATCGCACCACTCCCCACAGCACCACCAAAGTATCTCCTGCTGAACTCTTGTTCAACAGAACAGTGCAAGGAGTGTTACCTTCGCTGAAAAAACGCAATGTTATTGACAGACATCGCGAAGCAAGAGCGAATGAACTTTCTAGTCAGCAATACAACAAATGGTACGCCGATGGAAAACGCCATGCGAGAGCGAGTGACTTGAAAGTTGGAGATCATGTGCTGGTGAAGCAAGACCGAAGAAATAAACTGACACCAACATTTAACGAGACACCATACGTTGTGACAGACCGAACACAATCACGTGTGACGGCTAAGAACAAACATGACCATGTCATTACACGTAACGTTTCACACTACAAACGTATACCGCCTCCAACAGAAACTGATGACGAAACTGATGACACATTAGGGAACAATTACGAGCACATCAACAACGACAGAACTGAACATCAAGAGCCCTTAAGGCGATCTAGCAGAGTTGTCAAACAGCCACAGAGATTTGGCGACTCGATACCCTCGGACATTATTTGAAAATTAAGTAAATGACTTTAAAAAAAAAAAGGGAAGCGATGTAATGGAGTGGGTCCCAGGCCCCCTAGGCCGTAACACAGATGTCACGTGTATGAAGCTGTAATGTAATTTGTATCTTGCTCCTCTCGCTAACAAAAATGTCTGTGTCTTTTCTGTGTGGAAACTAAAGGGGAAATTACACCTTGAATATCTTTTTCCAACATCAGCGATTCCCCTGCTTACGTCAGGACAACTTGAAACAACCACTAACATTTCCTCATACTTTTCAGCAATCCTTTCAAACTTTTTGATGTTATTTGGTAATTCTTTATTCAATGTTACCAGTATTTCATCATCTTCTTCCTTTACATCTTTCATAAATTCCGACTCTAACAGATTGATGTTTCTTAAAGTTTCCTCAATTTTGAACAAGGTTGAGTTGTCTCTTTGAGCTTCAGCTATTCGTAACGCCTCAGTTTCCACGAGTTTGTCTTTGGCTTTACAATCCTTTGAATCTTTGATATAAGACTTGATTTTCACCAATGTTTCATCATACAGCTTCTCGTGCGATATTTGATAGTCATCGCCAAGATAATGCTTTAATTCATGATGCTTGCTTCTGAATACAGTGCGTAGTTGCTCTATTTTCTCAATATTGATGTCAAGTTCATTTAAATTCAGATTGGTAACTTCATTCTCGTCAATCAAGTCACCTATGTCTTCTCTTAATACAGCTTCTTCAATTTTAAGTTGTTGAACGGAGTTCATTTTGATTGAAACCTCGCAGGTCGGTTGATTTTGCTTGAAAGATTTGACCCCACGAGTATGAAACTCTTTATAGTCTATTCTTGGAATATTCCTCTCACTCCTCCTCATGTAGGATGCTGTTTGAATGTAGAGTTTTCCGTCGCACGGCAGAGGAAAATTAAGAAATAACTCATTTGCTTGCTTTTGTAACTTGGATGTTGTGATTGTGTTCAAACTAAATGTAATACAAATTAAGGAAATAAATTAATAAATTATAAATTAAATTGCTATCATACATATATTGAATGTTACATTATTTTTACTGAGTTTTTTACTTAGATACTTTCTTAAAAATTACAAAATAGATTACAGAAATTGAATAACGAGCAAAAAAATAGGCCTAAATAATGTAAACAAACGCGAGAAAATACCAGAAATAAATGAAGAAAACGGGAGAAAAATTGAGAAAAACAGATTGAAAAAGGAAAACGAACGGATAGTAAATAAGTAAATAAATGAATAAATATTGCTTACCAGCTTGCAAATATACATAATTGAGTTGAGTTGACGAAGAATTGAGTGACTTGAGAGCTTGACTAGACGAGTTTTTTGACAGAATGATAAATAAAAGCTTGCAAGACGAAGGTATGATAGGAGCATTGAAAGTTAATGAAGCAAATACAAAAATCAAAGAGTGAACTGATAAAGAAAACGTGTGAAAAACAAAGAAACCAAAACAAAGGCAAAACTATAACATAAAAGAAACCAAAGAAATCAATAAAGCATAACAATACAATAGAATTCAGCGAATTAGAAAATTTTTATTTGATTTTTATTTTAGAATATTTAAGAAACTTTACACCCCCCTTTGAGCTTCTGGCTACGTCCCTATCAACTGCTGTTACTCTTTGATTGTCTATTAATTGATAAATAGTCTCAGGCAAACATAAACTTATTTGTAAATTTTGTTTTTTCACAGAACCCAAGAGAACCCAACGTCTACAGCATTACGATATCTCGTCTTCATTGTTGCTCATTAATGTTGGATCCAGTCCGTTCTTAAAAAATGCCATGTTCTTAAAGGTCTTCCTCTTCTACTCCGAATGTCAGTACTTCCTGACGTCATCGTTTGTGTAAACTTTCCGTTTCGTTTTATCTCATACCACATTGCAATCCCGGCAGAAGCTGTCCATAGTTGGTCTGGCTCGAGATGAACAAGTAGGTCTAGAGCAAACTCTTTGAAATCTAGGTTCTCTCAGATGCAATTTGGTCCCTTTTTTATTCAGAATTTACGTAAAAATCAAACGAGATTTACGGTAAAATGTCTTATGGACCAATATCATTTTTTTAAAAAGGAATATAATTGGAAAGGAAGGAAATTTTCACAAACTCGTTAAGTAGCCTAATAAAAATTCATACACTGAAGAATTCGCCTTGAAAATGAATTAGTAAGATCGGATTGGTTTAGAAATTAATTAACTTTTTCATTCATACGAAATCCTCCCAATGCTGACAATAGAAGAATATATAGAAGAATGGTTTCGTTGCGAGCTTAGGCCTAGATTACCTGACATTAAAATTGATCTTGAAGGATTGCACACCCTTGTGATTTTGACTGACAAAGAAGAGTTTAATAGAAATCATTGTAGTGATTATTCTAATACGACGGGGGTCTGATTATAAAGTCCACTCATTTTTTATCAGAAAGTACGGGTTTCCTACAGTCCATTTATGAAGCCCCCTCCCCCCTATTCACTATGTAGAGGTAGTTTTCAACGATCTCGCATCGATAGTTATTACAAAACGAATCGCAACTTTACTGCAAAGCTTTTAAACGATTGCAAACCTATTTTTCGAATTAGGACACAATTTTCAAGGTACATTAAAAATATACAATTCTTAAAAAAGTCAACTACATAGTTATGGTGCTCAATACCCATATTGGAGAAAGTCGTCTACGTTTTCTGGGCGTTTTCTCTGCTGGGAACGTGTAGATGTAGGCCTCGTTTACAAGAGGCCGGATCGATTTGAATCCGTATCAAAAGGGATACGGATAGGTTGCGTTTACACGGAGCCACACTAGTTTGGTAGCTGTTACTACTGGCTTTCTGTTCATACAAGTGCGGATTCGCATGAAATTGATGTGGAAAACGGAGTGCGGCTGGAAATTTGAATAAAAATATGCGCAGAGCGAGATAGCGCATGTAAACTTGAATACGGATCAAAAGTAAGCCGGATTTGCTGTTTACACGAGACCAGATCACTTTGAAAACGTCTCGCTAGAAGGATCAGAATCGATCCGGCTATCCTTATCTATTTTGATGTGGATTGCTTGGTCTCGTGTAAGCGGGAGGCGTATTTGTATCACTTTTGATACGGATTCAAAGTGATTCGGCCTCGTTTAAACGTAAAACAGAGGCCTTAGCTGGAGATCTACAATAAAATTACCTGTTTGCTTCTTCCAAACAGTCGATTACTTCTTGAACCGATGTGCTCTTTGATAAGACGATGAATTTTCCACACTAAAACCAAATATAGTTAGGATTATATCCTTTCATTCACTTTAATTGTTCTTAAATTGCTTGAAAGTAGATCTCGATGCAGGGCAATGGCACATCATTTCATTTGCAAGGATTCTGATAGAAATGCAATGTATAGCTGCAGTAAGATGGTAGATTTCAAGGTCGGAAGGAACCTAGGACTCTTTAAAAATGAGCTGAGTAATCTATTTCCTTTGCGACCCCTACGGGTAATTCCACGCTTTTTTGAAGCGAAAAGGGTCCAACCATCGAGCCGAAATTTCAAAATACCCTGTACATTTTGTCATGTTTGATCGAATCCAGGGTTGTTCCAATCCAACATTCATTAACTATTTTTACACGATTATCCCTTCATCAACTAAAAGAATCTACCGAAAGTACTCATACTACAATTACTCCAAAGTAACAACTAATGATATGATTAATGACTTTGAAAACGTATGCAATTCTTGCAAGGAGTCAGTGGCGTTGCCAGGATATCTCAGAAAGTTGGGGATCATGATTATAGAGAGGGGCTAGGCGATTCAGTTGGGGGACTCGGGTGGTGCTGCAAGCCTTCCGGCAGATTTCGGGGCGGAGCTCCAAACATTTTTCAAAATTAGCGTTATTTGGTGTCCGCAGAACAGCTTCCAGATCCCTTCCTTTGAGAATTTAAATTTTAGGTCTTTGAGAGGGTCAACTTCAAAAGTGGGGCAAATAATCTCAAAAGTGGGGCATGGCCCACTCGGCACCCCTGGTTACGCTACTGCTAGGAGTTCTTAGAGACCTTTGTGCTTAGAGGTCTTTGTTCCCAGGCCTTGCTGTCTCCCAAACCACCACTGGTAACCCTACCACAGATTGGTCGATGGGTCTATAGAGAGAATCTTACCTCTTGCCAGCCGACTTGCTTTAGAAAACCTCGGCAAGTCTCGATATTCCAAACGAATTTGGCGAACTCGGCTCCACGTGTGTTGATGCGATAAAATCTGTCGATATTTCTGTTCTTGATTATAGATCTGATGGGAGGAGAGAAGAAAAAGGGCATACACTTGACCAGTGATCCTTACAGCCTTCAAAAGATGGGTGGTCAAAGGCGTTTCATTTCCTTGGGATATTTGGAAAATCCACGCATCTCCATCCCCATACATCCAATCTTATTACTTTCGCAAAAGTCTCAAGGTATCTTTTGAAAAGTTGGGCTTATCCCACCCAATAAGAATGGTCCACGAATTAAGTATCCTCCCTATATTATCTCTAAAAACCAGGAGGAATACAGTGATGTACTAAATTGTGCGAGAACTATGCTATCTTTCACCATGCTTAGAAAGGTTCGTATGTCAAGGAGGGGAACGAAAGGAGGGCATGCAGACAAGCTGAGGTGCCTTTATCATGTATTTTATACAATCTGATTCCAGAATGCCAGAGCTGATAAAGTTATTGAATCTATTCGCCCAAAGCATGGCGGATGTACGCCCCTCATAGCTATCTCATGTTTGCTAATGATTCGAAGTTCCATGATATCTAGACTTTTTATACAATGCAAAACTATTTTCTTTTTTTCCCTATTTTTCATCTTTAACATGGTTAACCTTGAATTACTAATGATTTTCAATTAAAAAAATCATCCTACCTATGAATGTCGAAAAGAATTTCCAAGGTTGCAACCAAGGTCGGTGTTTTTCGAACTTCACACAAATCAACAAGAAAGTCTCGCAGAATATCCACATGTTTCCTTTTCTTTGTTTTGTTTTTCGCCTTCGTTAACTTTGCCTCCAGCACATCCATCTCGTCAAGACGAATCTCGCTTCTTGAAATCACGTCGAAATCATCTTCTAGCAGGAAGGACTGCAAGAACGATAACATTTCAAATTTAAAGAAAAACCAGCAAGTGTCATTCCATCTTCTCTAAAGCCTGATTTCCATACAATGTTGGACGGTTCAATCTTAAGAAAACTGGACGTGAATTGTTCCAACCTTTTTCCAAAGCCTAATTTCTAAACAATTGCGTCCAGACGGATCAATATGGAGAAAATCAAACTTGAATCATTCAAAACTTTTTGTAAGGACTATACAATTATGGACGATATCTTTCAATGGGGGCATTCCATGCCAATTCATCCAGGGTTTCAAATAATTTGATACCATGGGTATTTTGATTTCGATGATTTTCGCTCCAGTGTTACAAATATATGAGGAGAATGTTCACAAAAAATTTCAGCTGAATATCTCAAGTCGTTAAGAAGTAATTGCAATTTGAAATTTGCTAATTTTCGCAAAAGAGGGCGTGGCGGATATCGCCCCGTCTAGATATAATTCCTCCTAGAATCATTATTACTCTAAAGAAATTGGTAAAAATTGGTGTACAACCTAATTTGATGGTGCTGAGTTCAAATATGACATCGAAAAGGCCATAACTACAAATTAAAATACCCTTTTTGCACTTACAAATTCCAAATATAGTCATATTTTTCAGCCTCAAATTTTTGGGTGTGGCAATGAATTTAAATTTTTGTGGTTGAAATTTTCTAAAAGTAGTATACCCGGAGTACTTTTAGGCCAAGTTTCATTTTTTGCATATGTATGCTTCATAATCTGTGCCACATCAAACACTCAACTTTTTTTGATGAAATTTTCATATCAAAAATGGAGTATTGAGCAATGTAAAGAGACTGACAGGAACTATACAAATCTCAGTGAAGAATGCAGAAGTATCTCAATGGCTCTCGTTTAGCAGTGCTTTCATTTGAATTCATTCTCATGAATTAAAAACCATGTTAAATCTTGTGTTTAGTTTAAAGTGTTTCGTCAAAACCTTAACCAAGTACAAAGTCTATACGTGTTTGGTGATTTTTTCATATTCCGTATCCTTCATTGTGTACATTCTACCAAAAGTAGTAGCTGGTGCTTCAGAATGGCATATGATCTTACCATATGGTACCCAACAACTATCCTCTTGAGACAGCCAATAGAAATTCTTCGTAGGTTTATTTGGATGCATAAACTTTACTTGGCATCGTTTTGCTCCTTATCAATTTCTTGGACCATGCCTATCCACCAAAATCCATCATAATTGCAACAAACAAACTTCATCAATTATAAATCCGTAAGATCAATTCCTGTTTTGTGCTGGATAAATAACATCTCTCCACTGCACTCAGGATCTTCGCTCATTCTCTTGTATTTCATACCAAATCCGGTTGTCATCGGTTGAAAGTAGTGGTAACTGCGAGTACCAGGAATAGTCCCACCTTCTTGAAAATGTTCCTGTTGCATTTTTCCTGTTGCATTTTTCTCGTCCACATGTTGAGTGAATCACTGGTATGCTCTCTTTGCAGAAGACAAACACATCATCTACATTCATTATTTGATCACTGAGTAGTCTCTGCAAGCTAGCCAGTGTGGTAAGCTGCTTAATTGTGCCACCTATACCGTCACAAGGCGATTTACCATGACAGGTGGCAAAAATATCCAGTCAGCTTCCAATTCAAAATCTTCCTGTGGTAGCATACATTGAGGAAATTCTGGTAATTCTTATTCTGTGAGACGCAATCATCTGAGAAGTACTGCACCTTTGTGACTGCTGGCAACCTTTTTTTAATTAAGTCAATTTTCAAGCGCTGTACTTCATGCATTCTCTCCTACCGTCGTCACAAACCACAATTTTTATCAAATCTTTGTAACTGTATGGCCAGACAATAGCATTAACAAGAAGGACAGTAAAATAAGAATACAATTCCGAGGAACATCTTTCCGTTTTTAATATTTAAAAATCGAGAAAGAGCAAGTGAAATAGGCGGTGTTTATTCTGAATATTTCGACAATTTATTATGTCATTTTCAACAGTGAAGGTAAACAACAACAAAACTCGTTAAATACTACTCCTCACTCTCATTCTCAACACTGTGTTAAACAATTACTCTATTGTTGACTCCAACTCTTCGTGGAGCCTATTATCTTTTTTGGAAGCCTTTTACATCAAACGTTTCTCTCCCGCTTTGAACAAAGGGCTAAAGGCGTCTAAGGAATTGCAATTATTTTCATAGTTTGGTCGTCTCACTTGTTGTCATTGTTTCTATAGCAACTAGGAGTAGTATTTAACGAGTTTTGTTGTTGTTTACCTTCACTGTTGAAAATGACATAATAAATTATCGAAATATTCAGAATAAACACCGTTTTTTTCTCTTGCTCTTTCTCGATTTTTAAATATTAAAAACGGAAAGATGTTCCTCGGAATTGTATTCTTATTTTATTTCTTGAAATTGTCTGGTACACAAGGCTTTAAGAAGGACAGCGTTCTGGTCTTGGGTGCAGACGCAAACCTGTGAATCCCTAGAGATCCAGTTTTTATACATCACTATGGCTGTAAAGTTCATTAATGGCTGTCTCGAGAGGATAGTTGTTGGGTACCATATGATAAGATCATATGCCATTCTGAAGCACCAGCTACCACTTTTGGTAGAATGAACACAATGAAGGATACGGAATATGAAAAAAATCACCAAACACGTATAGACTTTGTACTTGGTTAAGGTTTTGACGAAAACTTTAAACTAAACACAAGATTTAACATGGTTTTTAATTCATGAGAATGAATTCAAATGAAAGCACTGCTAAACGAAAGCCATTGAGATACTTCTGCATTCTTCACTGAGATTTGTATAGTTCCTGTCAGTCTCTTTACATTGCTCAATATTCCATTTTTGATATGAAAATTTCATCAAAAAAAGTTGAGTGTTTGATGTGGCACAGATTATGAAGCATACATATGCAAAAAATGAAACTTGGCCTAAAAGTACTCCAGGTATACTACTTTTAGAAAATGTCAACCACAAAAATTTAAATTCTTTGCCACACCCAAAAATTTGAGGCTGAAAAATATGACTATATTTGGAATTTGTAAGTGCAAAAAGGGTATTTTAATTTGTAGTTATGGCCTTTTCGATGTCATATTTGAACTCAGCACCATCAAATTAGGTTGTACACCAATTTTTATCAATTTCTTTTGGGTAATAATGATTCTAGGAGGAATTATATCTTGACGGGGCGACATCCGCCACGCCCTCTTTTCCGAAAATTAGCAAATTTCAAATTGCAATTACTTCTTAACGACTTGAGATATTCAGCTGAAATTTTTTGTGAACATTCTCCTCATATATTTGTAACACTGGAGTGAAAATCATTGAAATCCAACAACCCATGGTTTTCACTCTTGGATGACTTGACATGGAATGCCCCAATGACTAAATATTGCTAACTTCTATGAATTCCATTTGATTGTTTAGTGTTGTGAATAATTGAAAAATCGATATCGTTGTTTACGGCCATTTCAGGTCGTATGGCCAATACTCTAGAGGGACGAATGCTTTGTTGTCAGAACTCAAATCGTGTTTTTCATGGATTTAATCTTGAATTTTATAGGTGAATATGAAGATCTTAATTCTTGATCAGAGCAATGTAGAGATTTAACAGAATAGGAAAAAGAAAAAGGCCAGTTTGTGAAACATTATAACTATAAATCCTAAACATAGAACATACAAATGATATAAATCCGTTATATAAATACGTTAAGAAATTCTAAAACTTTAACAAAAACTGAATACATTCACTCATTAATTCGATTCCTAATGAATTCACAACAATTCTCAATATTTCTTAAACGACAAATGACATTCGCAAATTCTATCCAACTACATGTATAAACCAACAACTAAAGTTATAAACCAACGAAAAATGTTAAAAATATTTATCAAAATATATCATGAACGCTAAAAGTAAATTTTACGTATTTATAAGAATTCCAGCTGCAATTTTAGAGAATAGAAAGAAAACTCAAAGTTTTGCAGATAAATTTCCATAGAATATCAAAGGGATAAGAAACACAACCAAGACTAAACATGTCCAATTTAGTGGGCCCTAGTTCCTTACGAATTTGAAATTTAATTGGATTTATATTTAATTGTATTTAATTCAATTGTAGCTTATTCTTCAGAAAGTAAGGTGCTTGAGCTCCTAATGCCCTCTAAAATGCTTATTGTACAAGTCATATTAAACTCGAAGTATCACAGAGCATGTAAAGACGCACCACTATATCATACATGCTAAAAAAAAGTAGGCCTTTATACAATTTCTATAAACGAAATTTTTTTCATCGCCAGTCATTATTTTTGGACGAGATATTTCTAAAGCTTCCACGATTGCATTTTCCTTCAAGCATTGCTTCTCATAAAACCGTAAAAATTATAAAAAAGGAACTTTTGAATTACGTCACTAAACTTAACTTTAATACAAGTTTTCAAACTAATGAAATAGATATCAAACAGACATATTTTTCACATACTACTCAAAACATCACGGAGAACCCAAGTGGAGAGCTATCACTAAAATATATTCTCACACCGTAAAATTGCAAAGTCTGATGATGCTTCAATTCAATTGTTCATGATTTTTGGAATTTCAGGCTGTATCTACTTTCGATTCTTTATTCAAACCAATGAAGAGCAAAACGTCTATGAAAGATAATATGCTCATAAGTAAAATTGATTATTTTGGTTGTTGTGTTGTTTCACTGTTTATGCTGCTCTGTGCTGCTCACAAGTTGCACATGCTCATACAAACAAGAGTTTTCTATGTATTTGATAAACATGTGTGTTCTCGTGTGGATGCAGATATTTTTGAAACATTTGGGAAAAGCAGCTCGCAAAGACGTAGATTTTTATATAAAAAGATAGAGAAAGCTCTTTAAAAATATTCTTCTACGTGTGAACAAGGCCTAAGGCTCCTTATAAGGTTCTGTTTTGTTTGCTAGTTGTCTGAAATATCTGATAGACTGGCTTAGCATAGCCATGCATACAAAATTTCAATAAGCATCTAAAAATATTGAGAATATATTTTTGATAGCTCTAGACAAAGGTCCTCCATTTGAAAATCTAAAATTCACACAAAACTTGCAGTAACTGCAGTACAAATATCCTGATACACAAAATTTACCTAAGTAAAAAACACGCTTAGACCTTCTTTAAGAAAGATAAATTAATTAGAAAATCCTTAAGAATTGTTCCCTCGTTTATACTGGTACTATTATAAGTCCTAATAATCCATTACAATGAAAGATTACCTAAGCTACGTTTACGCTTGTAGATCTAAGAGCGTAGGAAAGATTGGAGAGGAAGGATTTGCATTCAATAATTAAAGAAGACTGCTGGGTATCTCCAATGAGAGGCTCTCTGATTCGAGGCTCAAGGGAAGGTTAAAAACTTATTGCAGGTATGGCGTGGGGAAACATGTCTAACAAAATATTTATCCCCAGAAAAAATTTAAAATATTTTTATGGGTATACCTTTCGTACATAGATCCATTAATTTGAAGTGACTAATTCATGGATCCCTTCATCTCGGAAAAAGTGTCCATACAGAATGTCAAGAGGGGTCTGACATATCAGGATTGACTAATATATTGCAATGGCATCAGCAAACCATTTATTCCAGGGGTAAGAGTATTGCTAATCGTCCAAAGTAGTTGTCAGCAGGAACGCGTGACGGAGTAGCTGGCAAAAGCTGAGCCTTACATCTCATCAGAGACACGGTATCATGCAAGGTAAAAGTTCTAAAGATGGCATTTGTAAGAAAAAGGAGGTGGTAACTTAAAGTTATTGAAATACCCAGCAGCCTCGATGCAAACCATGCGAAACCAATCACTCGTGCAAAGCTTGAGCGAAGAGGGACTTACGAAGAAGAGCTAGACTCACTAGGGCAAACCATAAAATAGGTTTGTAAAAAGTAGTGGAACAATTCACAGAAAGCAAAACGAGATATAAGCCTTATAATTCATGCCTGTAAAAACAAACCTACAACAAGCATAAACCTATAACAAACATAAACCTATAATAAACATAGACCTACATGCAAATTTAGTAAATTATGAATTTGAAAACTTAAAATATCAAGGCATTTATTCTTGCTGTTACTATATGGAACCGTTGAAAATCTATATGACCATAGGCTCGACTACTAAAATGTCAACTGCACAAATACACACTAAAATGTCCTTGAACAACCCAGAATACAAGCCTAGTCTAATGACATCGTTCTGTGTGGTCTCAATGTCATTTAAGGTGATGGTTGACACCCATAACATGTAACTAATCAAATAAGTTCTAAACATGTAGTAGGCTATCGTCAGTTCTTGATTCTTGAACTTCAAAATCTTCAAGCTCTAGATTCTGATTGGTGAATCCAGCATCAGGTGAGAATCTCTAAGCCCAGGCTCCTTCGAGTGATTGGTGAGGCATGGGTGAATGGAAACGGCTGCTTTTCAAAAACTATGAACTCGATCTTTGCAAAACGCCATCGAAAATTGTAGATGTAAAAAATCCAGGTTTTCATACCAAACAGTTTAAGATTATTACTCACTACCTCGCGCACCCAGCATAAAGAACTACGCTGAAGTAAAAGACTATTGCTAAAAACGCTGAGCTTATGAAAAAGTCAACATTCCCCCGGGAGTATGAGCGTCCATCGAGAGGTACTTTCTTGGAACTAAGCATCATTTTGATTAATTTCAGGGGGCTTTGTTGATTTCTTATTTGAAAAAATCTTTGGGAGGGTAGTAACAAATTATATTGATTCTAAGAGAAAGGACATGAATAGCTCTTCTAAAATAGGCATTTCTGTAATATCTTAAAGGGAAACGCAGATGAAAGAAGGTTGTTAGAATCAGAGATCGAAAATGATAATCAGAATTAAAGAAATGTTTGAAAATATCAGATTAAACGATTGTTATATTTCACCTAATGAGCCTATGTCAAGTATAACCCAATATTGCTAGTGCCACTAACTATCTAGAGAAACAAGGCTGCAAGAGAGAGGTAACCTTTATACCCTACTTTACGTAATGTTCTCCCCAACCTTATGAAGCTATACCACTTAATCAAAGGAATTAGAGAGAAAAAATTTAAAGGGAGAGAAGTTAGATTTACTTTATCTAACCGACCGTTTTTCTCAACCAGTTGGGGCTATGCTAAAAAAACTGTAAGTATTTAGAAAGAAATGGCTTCACGAGAGAGAGGTAACATTTACTCTACCTAACTGTCCATTATCATTTGCCTGATGAAGCTATAACATTTAATCAGAGGAATTTAGAGAAAAAGGTTTCAGGGCAGGGGAGATAGTTTAACTTTATCTAACCGACCGTTATTTACCACCAAATGAAAAACTAGAAGTATTTAGAAAGAAAAGGCTTCAAGAGAGAGAGAGAGAGAGGTAACATCATCTCTACCTAACTGACCGTTAGCCTTAACCCAATGAAGCTATACCACTTAATTCAGATAAATATAAAATGAATACTGACAACAATTACGACCAAAATGAACATGAGAGAAATCAAAAGGCACAAGAGGGTGTTAAAGATTTTCTTCGTCAGGCGCATAAAGACATTTCTCTGTCGGACACTTTCGGCTTCGTTAACAACAGTTAAATCAATTACCTCTTTTGCGTGAAGCATGTTGGTTTTCATATCGATGATTTCGTAGTCATCCGCAATGAGGCCGTTACTTGTTGTTGTCTGTGGTCTAGTGTCTTCTGCAGGGCGACCGTGCCACGATGCCCTGAAATATAAGAAAATTGATTTTTAACTTTTTATCCTTTTGAGAAAACTTGACCTGAGCAGGCTCACTCAGGGGTGGAAGAACTCTTTTACTTTCTGGGACGTAGAGAATTTCTGAAATTATATCTGCAAGCATATCGAAATAAATGAACAAAAACGTATATGGTAAAAAATCACTGAACAAGTGTCTTTCCAGTTTTCAAATTTTATTTCGTACTGTCCCTTCTTTCCCCGTTCTCTTTTTCACTTTTCTTTCTTCTCCTAATTTCTTTCCTTCTCTTTCTCTTTTTCCTGACTCTAGTCTTTTTGGAGACCCAATCACTATCTGGGACAATTGGTGCTGTAGTCCACTATATTTTCCACCCCTGGGCCCCTTTTGCACGTCAAAGGTCGATGGTTCGAGTCCTGCTTAGCTCGGTTCATTTTCTTTTGAAAAATACTCCTTACGAGTTTCAACTTTCAAGGTGATTTTAAAACGTAGTCAGTGCACATATTGTGGATAGTTCAAATATTGGGACAGAATGGTATAGAGAAGATTGGTCTTGGCGTAATACCCACTAACTGAACAAACTTTTCTCTCGAGTATCCAAATATTCTATGGTGTGTCTAGAAACTTTCGAAACTTTAAAAAGTTTGATTGCTCCAATATGTGATAAAAGGAACCGGAGAGGATTGTATATGAATTGAAGATTTTGTAGCGAAGAAATGACTGCATTCGATAACATTTTAAATAGCCAATAAGCCTCAGACTATATTTTCCTTATCTTACCGAGAGGGAAGACGTTTCTAATTAGTTTATCAGGTGAAGAAACTAATAAGCCCGAGCTAATATTTAATTTCAGGTGAAAGATTTGCGACATAACTTGTGACAATCATCAAACAGTGCTTGAGCTTGGATATCGCAGGACAACTCGTCATGCTGCACAGTATTTCATATCAAGGCCCTTTAATTGTGAACGTATTAATTTCATATCTTACCGATTTCCGTTAGTAAGTAAGCCATCTTTCTTCAGGGAAGCATTCGATATACTGCGGCTAACTCCTTGAGTAGAGTCTTGCTCGATCTTGGTTTTATACTGCTCGACTGCACGCTGTACACTACCAGCTCGAGTCAATGAAATCTACACAAGAAAGATATCGACATCGTCAGTGTTAACTACTTGTGGTCATGTTCTTATAGCATTCTGATATGTAATAACAATCCTGTGTAGCAACCTTTTCTTCGGCCTTTGTCTGTTTTCATCTCCCTGTATTTTCCTTTTCTGTGTCATCTTTTCTTAAATTGTAAATTAACAGTTGATTTTCAAGTGTCATACATGGTAGGGACTAGATGACCTCGTGTCTTTCCACGCCATGCATGGCACATGTAAAACGTATTTTTTTATTTAGCTTTAGGTTTTGTTGTTACAAATAAAAAAAATATAAATAGAAATAAAAAAAAAACTAGTGGTCAAACTTATGATGACATTTATAAAGGAAAAACTACAGTGTTTTTGCATCACTAGCAGAGGAAGGTCAACATTTCACTTTGGAATTTCATAGTCTGTCTACATGAAGAATATGTAACTATAATGGACTAATTAAAAAATGAACCATTTTCCAAACGTTTTGACTTTATCTTCATTAGTAAACTAAACTGACACGTTAGATGAATGCTTTCTGTTGGAAGTATTCCATTACTATTTCATAAACTTATACTATACTATGATGAGTAGACTAAAGGAGTTCATTTTCCCACTCTTTGGATAACAGCTCATTGCTCGTCTCACTTTACTCCCTGTGATGATTGGTTCTTACTCACCATACCAATATTTCTCCTCTTTTCCGATTGACCAATTTAGTCAACATCTGGGTGCCTAGCGGAAACACCTTGGATCAGAGGTCTAATCATGACGAATATTGAATGTAGTAGCTGAATTATAGGACTGAAGGTCATAATGAAAACTGGGCATACCTTTCTGGTTTCTCTCTTCTCTATGGATGAGCGCAGAAGAGTGTTTCGTTTGCCAAGTATCATGGATTGTGGATTTCCAATCAGTCTGGTGCGACATGGCAGTAGAAGAGGCACAGCAAGCAGAAGTAATCCGGCTACCTGAGATGCATTTTCCACTGAATGAGGTGTGCCAGTGCCTTCTTTTTCATCAGGTAGTAAAGGTTCTACGGCAGGCAGACAATGCTTCCAAGGTGCCTCATCAAACCTGTGATAAAGAATAACATGCATTCAAATACAGCACGTGTGCATAGGGAAGAAATTCTGACGGCGTGGGTTCAAAACCACTTGACTTGATATCGATGGTTGAGTAGTGGGCAGTAGTTTTCAAAATCATTAACTTTTCTGGCTATTGACAAATGGGAGCAAAAAACATATTGGGATCTAATACACTGCTTTTTGCAGTGATGTAGTGCAAGCTAGCGTACCCCTACTGGAAATAGGAACTCCTGTGGCCTTTCGTAGGTTAGTAATTTCAACATAACTCACTAAGTCGTTTGCTCAACATTTGGTCGAAAGCATATATTTGTAATGAATTTTAGAATAATCCAAATATGATTGCCAACTAGATAACCAACTACTTTAATCCACGTTAATGCTTGTCCACGATGCACTGTTCAGGGTTTTATCACGTAACATTAAAGGTTTTGTTAAACAGTTAAACGAAAATCCAAAATTCAGGATGTGCCTAAACATTTCTACACGACTGACTCGTCTGATTCTTTGTTCCTTTTACCGAGAAAACATATCAGCCTTTTCACATCAGTGTTCATCAGCAAGTAAACAAATTTCATCTGGCTGTTCTTACCATGGATGCTATTAAGTCTCCAAATATAATACCCTTGAGGTATTTATGTCACTTACGTAGAAAAATCGTTACATTCCATGAAATACTCGACAGGATCTATGATTTCATTGTTTTCAAAAATCAGCGATTTTCTCTTAACCGAATCTTTGCAAACGATCTCCATATCGATATCCAGTCGATAGTTGGCTACTATCACCTCTGCTCCAAAATAAGATCAGTGAAAGCGTCACAGTGAAGTCTAGGCTGAGCACAAATCATTTTGATAACGTTTGCAGTATACATTGGAGCTTCGCAGATGAATGTAGACCTGTCTCCTTTCGGTTTACGCATTGTTTTTAAAAGAAACAAGCTCAGAGTCCGAAGCAGTACCCAGTTCATTGGCAAAGACTTTTTGAAGCTTTTTATTTTAAATCGAGATAAATTGCATGAATGACAATGGTGCCTGAAAATTTCAACCGTTGGCTTTTGGCTCATCATTTCCTAGGCCAATAAAGTTATTTGTTTTGAAATGCTTTTTATCAGCCTCCTGAAGAAAACGCTTATTCCATTTTAGGTTTCTAGTACTAGGTTTCATAAAAAAATGGCTGATAGATCCTATTCATCTTCGATAGATTTCTAAGCTTTGTAATTAAGCTTCTTATGAGATAATGTCAGTAGCTTTTACAAAATACTCTTTTATGTCTAAAAGGATTTAGACTGAAGGAACTAAAAAACTCTTTCATTACAGAGAATAAGCCCATAATAGGGGCTACGTATAAATCAAAGCCCCCTGAAGATATTTTGGTGGAGCTGGGAATATCATTCAAACTACAGTAAAGACGGGGTGCATATAATGCATGATGTGCTTTTGTGAGCTCCTTTATGGTTGATTGATAGTAGATTGTTTTTCATTTAGTCTTTTACCATAAAGCTAAGGGCGTGTCAACAGTGAGGGTAGCAGCTTTCCTTTTAGGTATTCCATGACACGGAATTATGGGTCCCTTTGTTCAATTTACGACCCAGAATTATGGCCCAAATTTTTTTTTCAAAATGGCTCATCCCTATGACTTAACCCCTTAAGGTAGCCCCTCCCCGAGAGTTATTTTTGACCTTGGAATTGAGTGATGGTCAAAATATGAGCAAGGATTTTTTGAAGAAGGAGTTATCATCTAACATCAGTACACAGAATACATCAGTAAGTATTTTAAAAAGTCATTAATCAGGTAAAGAGTGTTGTTACTTTACTGCTACTGCTTAGAGAATCTACATGACTCTTTGAGGTTTATCTGCACGAAGGATACAAAATACAACACAACAACAGTTTTGTGCTCTCTCTGATTTCTTCTCCGATGAGTGTCAGACGAAAATCTTCAGTTGTTATTATGTTTCGTGGTGTTTAAGTTTTCTGTGCTATTCTGAAGTTAATGGAAATAATATGTGCAAAATAACTAGACCGGAGCAGGACTAGAACCTACAACCTCCGACTTCGTATGGCAGCGGTCTTATCCAATGAGCTATTGGTACTCTAATCACAACCCTAACCGTCACATCATATAAATTGCATTGCGATTCATTTTAGGCTTTTTTCCTTTTGATAAGTCCACACAAGCCTTCAGGCCGCCTCCAACCAGACCTGTCCTAACAAATATTTTTATGTATGTGTGTGTGTACGTATGTATCTCAAAAGATTGGATTGAGTACTTTAGCATAGATTTTTTACAGGTGAGTCCGTGAGCTTCATCGACTTACAATATTCAAGCCTGTTTCAGAATATAAAATACAACAATTTTGTTGTAAACAACTTTGTTGCAAACAGTTTGGTTGTAAACAGTTTTGTACGAAAATCTTTAGTGGTTATCATACTTCATGATGTTACATTTATAGCTTTTTTGTTATTCTGAAGTAAATGGAGATAGTCTGAGTGAAATAAGTCTCAACAAAACTCGAAGCCACGACTATTTATTTTGTAGGTCAGAACACTCATTCACTGAGCTATCGGAACACAAATAACAGCCCTCCCTAACCATGTCAATCCCACAAGTTGCACCAGTAACCAAATGCAAAAACGAACCAACGCCGAATGGTGACAACTCTCCCTTACCAGGGAGACCATCGCAGCCAACATTCAATCGATGGGATTTAGAAGTAAAACTTGAGAAGAGGCAAGGATTGGAAAATAACTCAAATACTCCAAAGTTCTGTACCGATAAAAAACAGTACAATTGTAGGCTGGAGACTAGAGGGGTTCAACTTTACAACCAAAGAACAGCATGAAAAAATCAATAGGAATTCAAAAAATTTTCATTTCATATTTTCTAAATAAAGATAAAAATCATGCAAATCAACTAATTACAAGATTTACAAAAATATCAGATATGATACAGTAGAAGAATAATAAATAAAACCATCAAAATCTATGCAATATCAAACGTGCATCAAAACATAACAAGTAACAAATTAGTAAAATCACTTTTAGTCTAACTGCGAAATCTAATGATCATATCATGCATCTAATTATCACAACAAGAACAGCAGAGACGCAGCTAGATCATAGTCTACATATACAGAGGCTTTGCAATAATCCTTTTTGATCCTAGCCATGGCAATATTCTTAACCGAAAATTCAAAATTGAACCACAGATGCAAAATAATTTCATCCAGTTTATGGTTCGTTCTACAATTATAGGTTTAGAATAAAGTTAGGATTAGCAAAAATCATTAAGCAATATGTGTTGATAATCTAATACCTACTGTAGCCCAGATGACAAGGATGAAATGCAACTTTTCAGGATGCGAATAACTATCACTGTAATATTCTGTCACGGTTTTTATCCTAAATTTCCACTGATATTTATTCGATTTGGTACAAGAAAGAAGCAGCGATATTTTTATTGATCAATGTTTTCATTTTGAAATAATTGAATTACAACCAGAAAATTCGTCAAATTATTCCAACTTCATTTCTAAATCATTTAGAATGAACATCGGTGAAACATTCAGGTTATGAATAATATCGGATCGATTCGCATCCTGAGGGATTGCCTTTCGTGCCAACTCTTAAAACAGTAGGGACAGAAAAACTTAAGCTGTTTTTTCGTATTCAAAAAGATGATAAAATGTTTTAAGGTGCACGAATAGAGTTTCTCAAGGCCTTTTTTGTTCTAGATTAGTCTTTCCTATATCTAGCTGCAATGGATTTTGAGCAATAGAGCATTCTAAAACTTCTGTATTTGAATATTCTAGGGGGTCCTCTAATCGATACTAAAATCATTTAAAAATATCCTGTATGTGGGTTACAGAAGACCTTGACATATGTTTCAGAGAGGTGGCCCCCTCTTGCTTTTAAGTATCAAGTATCCCCATAATTGTTTTGAGTTATCAAAAATAACAAACAAACAAATATAATAGACAGTTAGAATACAGATATTTCACTAAGCACCTAATAATTTCTAGTTCTGGATGGATGTTGTAAAAATAAGGGCATTCAATAAAGATTACTTCTTGGGCTCGTTTTCTTAGCTTCCTGTAGTTTGAAACACAAATTGATTAAGGGAACGGGAAGTTAGCTATCCTTTGCCTTTATACTTTCAAGCAAAGCGAATTCAAGGGCTGACCTGAACCTAGTTGCTCATTGAAGATAGGCGTGGTATGTTGCTGATATGAATTAACTTTTTCTAAAGACTGGGCAGTTGGCAGAATTACAGCGATTGTAGTCGACTCCATATCAAATTGCATTTGTAAACATATTCATTCAATTCAATACACTGTTTGGATTATAAACTTTGTTTGTTTCTTATCTAATTTGCATGACAATGGGGCTTTATTTGGGGATGGCCGTTTTTCAAAGTTTTTCAAAGGTTCTCAAAACGTTAAACTAAACATTGATCTTTTATAAAACATGCTTTGTTTCATTTATTTGATAGTAACAATTGAGGGATTTCACTACGCAATTCTGCCAAGTCTGCCTCGTATTCAGTCAGTCTCGAATCGAAAGAACAGTAGAAAATGTAATTCATCAAGAGAACTTCTTCAAATGAGTGTATATACAGACCCGTAGAAAGTGGGAGGGGGTATGCAGGGCGATTATCCCGAAGAGATGGGAAAATGACTGTGAGCTATAGAGAGCTGGAAAGCACGAAATCCTATCCTTGATTATGGTAGAATCATTAGGAAAGAGGTCTTTCATTCAAAATGATATGAAGCAGGCACCCCTTAAAACAATTTAAGAACAAAGCTCGAAAGAAGATAAGGTCTGTTAAGGGAGAACAAATCAAGCAACGGTAACGACCCAGGGGGGAGTAAGTTTGATACTTTGTGATACGAGTTTGTGTTATTTCTGAGGTACCTTTTCTATCCCGGTTTCTTGATTTATGGGTGTACTTTCTTAACTTTTCTTTTACCAGCCTTTCAGTCGAGTTCAGGCAATCAGTCTTTGTGTCGTTCATCAGGTTCTATAGCTCTTCGACGTTATTACAACCAATATTCCTCCACTGTGTCCATGTAGGTGCGCATTGGTTGCCCTCTACCCATTTTTCTACCGTCAGAGCTGACACAATGAGTATACTTTTCGACAAAATACCATGTTTATGGGTATGATTTTCAGTAGTTTCAACATCAATTGATGTAGGATTGAACAATTCCATCGATTTCAGGTCACTTTGTGACATATTGAGTTTTGTTAGAATGGTACTTTTTAAATTTCTATATTAATGGGTACCTCTGGAGTAATTTCCAGACTTCCGAGTGAGTATTTCACACATTTAATAGCACAGACCCGTATCATTAAGTCAGTTTGTAGGCTCTTATATTACAAGGTTCTTATCTACGGGGATTCACTATGTTTTTCATTCGATTTTCCAGCTACACAATATCATAATGTCCGATGTAATAATCATCTAGAGAATCGATCCGTCTCCAGACGGGGCATATCTTCAATTGAATTATAGGTAGCATATATTTGTTCTTTCTTTATCTTCCTTGCTTCAATTTTGATGGAAAGCTGAAAACTTTTGCTTTCCGACACTTGAGGCATGCACCATGTGCATTGTATTAAGAAGGCGACCACCTAGGAAAATGGAATTATTTCTCTCAGGTACTCTTACTGCAAAGTTGATGCTGTATCTGCACAAGCCAATCTGATCCATGATCCTCGAATAGGAACACGGAACCATAGCAACAAAGGCCTTGGTTGCTGTTGTTTTGGCACTGTTTAGTTTTGTAGTTGCTGTTGCTGTAGCTTGGTTGATTTGGGTTTTGTTGTTGGTTTCCACTGCAGTTGTTGGATTTTTAAATCTTCCTTTTTCTGAGGAAGCCTTTTCATCACTCCATTAATTGAATCATTTCATAAAAAGGCCAAGTGGCCTTGGTGTTGCAGTTGTTGCATTGCTCGAGGCATTTCCAAAGTTTCCATTCCAAACAATGAATCGTTGATTGGTTCTCACCATAACGGCATTTTCAAACATGACCACGTTTGAGAAACGTTCTCCTAACGCAAAGCCACAAAACGGTAACGTTTTACTTGGCTTCCGTTCAAAAATTTGGGAAAAGTTTGATTACGCAAGGTTACAAAAAAATTCGCGCGGTGACATAAGCAGCGGAATATAGCGTACAACTTTGTGACGCCATACGCAAGACAGACTTGGCAGAACCAGCGAGCGAAATCCCAGCAAAAATTAAAAATATTCTAACAAAATCCTTTAACATAATCCAAGTGAAGAGAAGAGGTTGAATTAGGTTGAGATACCAAACTGGAAGGAATATTGGTGATAACGAAACGATTAGAAATCCTCATTTCATTTCGGATAAGCTGTTTAGACCCACAAATGTAATTTTACAAGCCCCACCTTAAGTCGGCAGTTATGTGGCTTCAAAATAAAAACAAACGTTAAAAGTACCGCAACCATCAGCCTATGATTTTGAAAATTATTTTTAAAAATCAGATATGGAGTTTCGAACAATATCAATTTGACAATTCAATGTTATCCACTTTTTAGGTTCAAAGTTCGAGAAAATATGTCATCAAAGGGATATTTAAGATGTTTTTATAGCGCCTTTAACTGTTTAACTGTCTAACATTTGGTTGCAAATGCATCCCATTTGAGCTGCATATCCTAATACTATTATGGTGCCTTATGCTATATCACATCCTCTTGTTACCTAGCTATTTTAAACTTGTTCCTAATATACACTTACCAAATACTAATATCATAACTATAATAAGCCTAATTTCTTCTTTGCAGCAACGATATTTGCCTGCCTGCGAAATAAAAACGATTTATTAGAAAGATAGGAGCGTTTTATAGATTTTCTCCTCACTGACCTTTGTGATCGCTCTTCACCCATCGCCACGTCAGCTTTTCTCTTCAGCGTTTCATTCCTGCTGGCAATCACTGATTTCCTCGAGTCGCGGGCCTCTGCAGCAGCGATCAATTTCTTAGCGGAGAGAGCACCCTCTTTCTCGTCACTATTCTTCTTAACCAGTGTCTCATGTTTTACAACCGGTTCACGTGGCAGCTTCTTCCTCGTGGTCACGTGTTGCAGATTCTCTTTTGCATTCAATAACGCTGCACTGTCGTCCTCTTCAGGCTGCGACTGGCTACCAGCGCCAGATTTTCGCCTCAATCGCCTAGCTCTGCTAAGCGATTTCCTGGCGACAATGCTTTTCCGTCTCTCAATATCATTATCTCCTTTGCCTCTTCCAAAAAGAAATCGCATGACACCACCGTGACCTTTCTCGTGTTTCGTCTCAAGCCCGTGCTTGTAGCCTAAACGATCGCCTGCAGCACGAACATTTTTACGAGTATGTTTAGCGATATCTTTATTATTAATCAAAGCTTGACTGCTATCTTCGAAAGCATCCAGAGCCTCTGTACTGCTACTGAACACGTCTGACAGCTCACTGCTTTGATTGCGCTTCCTCAGTGCCATGGCTCTTTGGTACGGTTCACAAGGAACTTCTTGGTCACTCTCAGACACACTGCTTAGGCCAGATGACCCAGATCTTGATTCAGAGGGCCGTGTCCTTTTGCTTGGTCCTCCAATTTCAGCACGTTTTGGAGTCTACAAAAGAGGCAACTAAAGGTCAACTATAACAAAGCGGGTGCAATTCTCTTGACTTATCGCCAAATCTGAGCTGGTGTGCATCTGCAATCTAGCAGCTTTGGTACTGGAATATCTTAGAGGCGTGGGTTTGGAACCACCATCAGACTCAATTTCAGGGTTGTCTAATTGTGAACTTCTGTTGCAAAAATGGGAGCATCAAACATACTAGGACCTGTTTTATTACTATGTGTAATGTGGAAGAGTATTCTACCGTAACCCTCCTGGAAATAGGGCCTCGTGGTCAATCGTAAAGCCCTTCAAAATTTTAGCAAAATTGTTTAACAATTATTCAGCATCGTTTAAGTATCAATAAAATTCTGTGGAGATCCCCTGTAGGAAAGTAGCTTACTTTATCCTCCCAGGCAGCTTTTGCTTTGCTAACATGTTTCGCTTCTTTGAGAGTTGTTCTGTCCGATCTTCGTTTGTTGACAAGGGCACTATGCGATTTCCGCCTCGCATCTAGAATAGAATAAATATAGAAATGAATACTTTAGATATAATCAAGAAAATTGATAGAAAGCATTTAACCTTGGAATAAGATTATCAGTTCTATACCGTTTGCTAATCTTATCAATTTATCGAAAAAATTAAGACCCATTTACGAGAAATTCCCTGAAATTCTAAATGTATTATAGGGAATCAATAGCAAAAGAGGAAGGGTTCTTCAACCCATTCTAGAATTAATGATTCTTGGTCAAGATAAAAGTCTGCCTCAATCAAGTCATTCACTAGTTCCATAAAATTTCATAGTCTAAAGGCAAATGTAGTAAACTAGGGAAATAATAGCTGATTGTCTTCCATTGTTGAATTAATTCACAAATTGGCATAGTAAACACATCATGCGAAATTTTTGCATAGCATAAAGCCACAAGTGTGACTGCAAAGCATTGATGATGACTGAGGGTCTTTGGTCACAGGGGCAGAAAACGACACAAAATACTATCTCACTTGATTTCCTCCTATTTCTAGGTGGATTCATGGTAGCAGCTCTTCCAACTTCGAATTTGGAAACCAAGGTCTCCGGCAGACTGTAATCGGCTTTTTCCGGATCATCAGTATCGTATAACTTCTTCAAGAACGGGATATTAGCGCAAGATCCATGACTGAGATTTGAATAACGTGTTTTCGGATCGATTGTGTATGATTTGTAATTCTTCTGCAGGTGTTGCGAATCTGTTCCGGATAGAAGCTTGAAGATCTTTTCTCGTTCCCAGAGAACAGTAAGAGGGGGCTTGTTCATGCCAAACAGTCGTATCATCCAGGCTGCGTCTAGTGAGCTTAGTACACCTCGACCGCAACCGGAGCCGGTGGGCCAGAAAGGCTGATATAGAATAAATGGTAATTTAAACAAATAATAAGAAATAATTAAGATTGTAATTACACAGAGGTAGACTCAGAAAAGAAACATATCTCTGTTGTTACTCCGAGTTTCACGCATTAATGTGATCATCAGACAACTCTTGTGTACATTGCTCTGTCAGTGGCATAGAGCACTTTTTCATCCAGCATAGACAAACGAAACGATAAGATTGTAATTATAATCGAGAGGAGAAGCAGGATTTGGAAAATCAATCGAGATAATTTGTGAGAATGAAAATGACCCGAGTAGGACTCTAACCCATGACCTCTAGATTCGTACTCTAGAGCACTACCACTGCGCGACCGGAGCTTCGAGAAATCAAGGCCATTTCATTCACAAAAATTGCACCACCACTCACCAAATGCAGAGACAAACCTATCCGGGCTCTTTAACACTACACTGGACCTGCCGAAGAGAGACGACTTTCTCACACCAGGAAGACCATCGCAGTCCCATCACTGGATAGAGTTGCAGAAGTAAACTTAAGGAGAAGCAGGATTTGGAAAATCAATCGAGATAATTTGTGAGAATGAAAATGACCCGAGCAGGACTCGAACCCACGACCACTAGATTCGTACTCTAGAGGTCGTTTATCTCCAGTAATTATAATCATAGTGTTGCATGATAATTTACATCAAGTAGGACATGAAACCACCAATAGCAGAATAGATGGGATTTTTCTTTGTTCATTCATTGTAGTTATAATATAATTGGAAATAAATAAATCCATATGGTATTGGTCTAACACGGGAACTAAAAAGGGGGCTACTACCATGTTAATATGTTCCTACTAAGTCTTGAACCCGGGACCGTATTCACCAAAATTGAACAAGTGCTGAACCAGACAACTTTTATGATAGAGAAATTTTTTCATAATGTTGTCAAAATATTTCAAAATAAAACAATACATGTCGACAAAATACGGAAAATCAAATAAGCAGATATCAAATAGTCTAACCTGGAGCAAACTATCACCGACTAAAGTGAGAAGAAGCCGCTTTCCTTGTCTTTCAATGATCCTTGAAGCATTTGTGGACTTCTTCAAAGAAGTGAAGTCAAAAACAGCAATATCTGGCGTGCCGTTTGGATTTTTTGCCAGCTGCAATGTTGAAGGGAGTTTGTACTTCGTGGCGTAATGAACTGTGTCCATCGTCAGCTTCACAAGATTTTCATGGTTTATGTTCTGCTTTTCAAGGAGTTTTGAGGGATCAGCAAAGTCCTAAAACGGGGGTTCAAAAATATGTAATGTTAGAATGATTGTGGTAACAAGGAAATGGTAAATAGGCAAATAGAAATTAAGCAGCAGAGAAAACGGTGCTCCAGGACCGTCCAAGTCCAATGCTACATGTCGCTTGTTGGAAATTGTTTATTTGAAAAGACAAGGAAAATTGGGTAGATAGAAGAATTTCCCTTCCTCAGCAGGACAACTTTGGTAATCCATTATTTTCCTTATTGTACATACTGATTCACCTGTAATAACTGGTTAATACCGTGATTTACTACTGATTTCCTTGTTCCCTATTTCCAGATAGTTGATAGGCAAGTTAATAGGCAAATAGGCTTTCTATCTTCGTAAGGATTACGTGCTAAGCACAAAGTTCGTAAGGTATTGGTTTATGTGCTAAGCACAAAGGGTCCAATGAATAAGTAGACTAATTGAGCAGTGCGACCCTGGTCCTTCCTCTCCATGTGACCACACCTCCTGATTCCTTTTGCCATTTTTCCTTGAATTATAGAGAGCTGGCCAATTCTCTCCTCACACTTTGTGACAGTTCTGAAGGTGGTTTCGAACCCGGAACCCTTTCAACCAGGGTCAAGTGATCTTACCACTGGGCAAACCGAGCTGCATTAAGGTATATTGATACAGATAACTCTTGGGGTCTTGTTTTTAAGAGCAAACAAATTATCTCTAAAGACAACTGTGCTAACCTGTTTCAAAGCTCCCCTCTTCAGTAAACTTGACTTCAAAACAGTCATTACAAAATAATGAGTTTCATCTTTGTAGTAAACGATATTTTCCAGTCCGACGTTGAACTGCTCTTTCAAGTCATCAAAGAATTTAGGATTGAATTGATATGCGATACCGCTTATCTCCTGAACGCCAGCTTCTGCCATTGTGTTTTCATTTACAAAGTTGCATGTGATACCAATGGCCAGTGCACCTAAGAAGTGAAATTTAAGATAAGTAAGGGATCTATAAAAAATCATTGTTGCAGATTTGTTTGAAAAATCACTGAAATATATGAACGTGAATCGTATAATAAAAGATAAAACTATTTAAATATTTTCGCAATTGATTCATTCATTGGTAGGACGTTGACTTAAAAAGTCAGAGGTCCCGGGACGAGTTTACTTTTACACAAATCATCACAATGAACTTTTAAAATCCTGCTTCTTCTCAAGTTTTACTTCTAAACCCTAGGCTATGCAGTGATTGATGCCTGCGATGGTCTCCCTGTTGTGGGGTAGTCGTCACTTACCGCAGGTGTGGTATTGTTTTCAAAGAACCCAGCAAGGCTGGTCTCTACTCTACATTTGCTGAGTGGTGGTGCAATCGGTGTGATTGATACCACTGATTTGCATTGCATAAGTGTTCCTAGGACCAAGAACTAGAAAATCTATGGAAAATTCACATTTAAGAGATCCATCCTAGTTAACAAGTGGGGCTCTCAAAATTAAAAAGAGGGGAGAAAAAGTAAGAGTTGGATCAAAGCTGGTTACCTTTTAAAACCAGGTGAAATCAACAATGTTATAGAGAAGTGTTTTTATCAACAATTCAAGTTTGAAACAATGAAGGCAGCTGGACATACCTCTCATTTCGATTTGAGGAAACCCAGGAAGCACATCTTTCTTTCCGTCTGCGCCAACAATCACATTAAACTCATAATTACTCAAGAAGTCTCTCTTGGGATGGTACGTTGCCCTCCAACTTTTTCCATTGCATGGCTCAACTAACTCCCTGAATTCTGTGCCTGTGACTACTTTCACTCCAAGAATTAGACATACTTTCAAGAGAATACTCTGTAGCTGCTTTATACCTGGAAATTTGGAAATACAGCATTCAAGTTAAACTCTAGAAAAAGTTTCTTACTAATAGGAAAGATATACTAAAACTTTTAGTACCATATTTTGATAAAAATTTTAAGTTAAGGTTATATTAAAATATGGTATCATACCAATTAGTAATAAATACATCAATTTTCAATATCTAAAAAAGGTACCATACACATTCTATGTTTTTAAAAAATTTCTAGACTATATAAAAAATCATAGTTTTTAGTAAACACTATTGAAAAATAGCAATCATTTCCCATTAGCCCCAATTGTTTTTTGCCATCAGAATGATTTATCATAAAAAGATTTAAAACCGAACCAATATGAAAGGATTTTCAGTGACTATGAAGCAATTTACTACTGTTGTGAAATAATTGTTACGATTATGAAATGATTTGCAACGATTATGAAATGATTTGAAACGATTATGAAAAGATTTGAAACGATTATGAAACAATAATGAAACAATTTTCAACAATTATGAACGATTTGCCCTATCAGGCCTTTGACTCACACATCACAGGCAAACCCAAAAACGAAAAATATATTGGGACAAATATACATTTTAGACCAATCCCAGAGGGAGACCAAAAAAATCTTGACTAAAAAGTGGCAATGCTATCAAAAGGTATAAAGAAAACAATGGATGAAAAATGGATTCTTATCTCAGACAGATTTCTTAATCAAATAAAGGTCTAATAATCTCGAAGTTGTATGCAGAGAAGCCGCAGGAAATGGTTAAAATAAAATCAATGAGGTTAATCCTATTTGATATGGTCTGAGGGATACAGAAATCATTATACGAATCCTAAGTATGGGTTGAAGAAGTAAGGTTCAAGGCTTTTAACATGATTATTATGGGTGGGGTCTTCATAGAAATTCAATTGATGGGATAGGTTGGAATAGGTGATTAGATATGAAGCTGTTCCTGGAATTCTAAAGATAAAAGTACACTTAATTGAAAAACCACTGTATCTTACATATCATTTCAGAAGTCTACATCCATCTCTATTTGCAGAACTTTTGGTTTTTCACTCAACCAGCAAGCCAACCACTCAAATGCTTTAAATTTTATATCGAAAGAATGTGGAAATTAGATGGAATCTTATCTTCCTTAAATGTTGGTCATTTCCCAATGAAAAGTAGGGATATGTATTATGTCTAAAAATTAATAATGAATGTTTTGAATACCAGAAATATCTTGTGGTTTTAACACTTGATTTTTTTCATCTATAAATTCTACTTTGTTGAGTGTCATATCCTGTTAACCAGAAAAGTAGTGCTATTAGGGAAATTTCTCCTCTATTACATAACAATCACAATAGCAAACCCTTCCTTAAATAGGTTGAGTCTATGTTGAGTTTAGGAGTGTAAAGGCTCATGCTATTGTTTATTGTTTATGAACATATATGAACTGCTTCCTTATCCAAAAGCTTATTGTGGTTTCAGCCCTGTAATTTTTTCATGAAAAGAATTTATTTGGCATACTTTCATATCCTGCTAATCAAAAAAATTAATGCTATTAAGGAAATTACTTACTCCATTACATAACATAATCACGATGACTAACCACTGCATAAGTAGGGGACTGGGTCGAGATTTGGAAAACACAACTCACAGAAATCAGCTTACATTTTGATAAATTCCTGCCCTATGCACAAGCATTGAGGTATTGATTTTTATAGTAATGTGCATCAATTGTCATCATAGAAAACATTAAGCTCAACAAAGCTAAGGAATCTTACTACCATGTTTATAAGAATTTTAACTTTGGTATTTTTAAGTCATTTTAAATTTCCTTCGTAAGCTCAACAGGGGCATCCACTAAAAATGAGTTTGACCAGGTTTTACAATTTATTGAACTCAGTTCTTGCATATATTGATGTTGATGTGTGGGTTTTTCTATTTTGCTTCATGTTGTTTTGACATGGATAAAATCCACAATGGCAATTTTTCAAGCCTTTCTAAATGTTCATCCGCATGTGCGGTCAGGACCCCCCTAAACAAACAATGGGCATATGAGCAAACCTCCCAAAAAACATTCCTAATTTAAAGTTTTCACTCTCTAAAACCTTAGACTACTCCCTTTTTAATCAATCAGATTGGAAAGCTTGTAGTGAACAACAGATAAGATGGCTACTCATTTGATGGCTATGTGCATCTTGCTCCATGAATTCAAAATATATCAATGACACTATTTATATCATAAACAATTAATGTCCACCATTGTGGGAGGATTAACTACCCATGTGCAGAGTTTTAGGAGTTGGGCCATCTCTAGCAGTGACTTCAAACAGCCTTGTATGTATCAAAAGTAGGGCACTTTTGCCATCCTTGATGTGCAAGTGCAATTTTCGATTGTTTCATCTTGTGGTTCTATTGATAATCTAATTGAAAAGCAGTAGCTGTTTTAAAGAAAGCAGGGCCAGGGCTAAATTCCATGATTTGGCCCTGGATGACCAAATTTTTACGTTTCCTTTGCATTATTGAGCACTTTTTGTTAGTTTGCGAGTCCTTTTCATCCAGTACGGAGAATGTTTGATTTTTGTGCGCCGGACAGACATTTAGTAGCTCAGTTATATCTATGACTGCTGCCGTTATATCAACATAAAATCTGGTCTTCGTGCGCCCATTTGTGCGCCATGAACTAATGCTGTGCCCCGCACATGTCCGGCGCACGCACCTTTCATTCCATACTGGCTTTTCATCTATATTAAATGCTAGGGGCCTAGAGAGGCCCCCCTTGTCCCCACCCTGTGCAAGTACAACACTTTCCATACTGGCCCAAAGCCCCCTTCTAAATCAACTTAAGACCTAAGACCCAATGCTTTTCCTATTGAAGCAATTTGAAGAAGGTAGACGGGGTGTGGTAGTTGTTCACCACACCCTTTTTAGTAATATGAAAGTAGCTTTTTTCTCCTTTTTTCTTTCCTATGGTATGCAACAACCATCAGCTTGTTGAAGTTTGCATTAATTGATAGATAGGTGAAGATATTCTTTAAAAATAAATTAATAGGTATGATATTTGATATGAATTGCATGTACCACAAGACACAGTAATATGACACGATACTGGTGGTATATGATACATAGAATATCTTACTGATGTGGTCGATGGAGCCAGCGCAGAACTTTCCATAAAATTTCTTGGCACCAAGACTTCGAAAATCACTGAGGAGGAATGGCCAAAGATGCAAAACATTATTCCTTGTAAAACTAGTTCGTTTCTCCACAACAACCGTGCGGCAACCGAGGAAAGCCGTTTCAATCGCAGTTCTCAGGCCAATAGGCCCTGCACCAATTACCAAGACACTGAGACCCTCGCAGGCCTTACCACGCTCATACTCAGCATGTTTTGTTCTTACATCTATCAAATCCCACAACGACTGACACTTCCAGCTTGTTAGTTTAGTCTTGAGCGTTTTATAAATATCACTTTCATGTTTGCTGATGCCTAAAGTGCTGAGCAGCTCTTCAAACAACTCGGTTATCTGTACAAAATCATTCGACTCTGAAAACAGGCCAAAAAGCTCTTCAGCAGACAGTTTAGCGTGGCGCTCTCCATGCTCCAGAAGTTCATCCATATGAAATAGCGACAGCTTGCGTTGTTTGATGTTTGAATTATATAATATCTCAGGTAAACATAAGCTATTAATCTCTATGATAATTTGATAAGAATATCAACAATAAAATATCCGAGATGTCTTCCGCGTGCGTATTTCAAGTCAAGAAGATAAACTGTTCTTATTGCAAAGCTCGCCGCAAAATTTGTGATGATTTATTCACAGTGCTGCCACGCACAATACAATACTTTTACTTATCACCTTGTGAAATTATCCCTACGCAAAACCTACGCAGAATTACAAGTTTCTACCCACAAGGCCCAATAAATATTCAAAAAACCTACTACTTCTTAACAATATGTACGCTAATATATCATTACTCTTCCTAACAATAAAAGCTGCAAACCAAAACTTTTTCTAGATACCTAATATCTCATATTTACCCAACGTTCTACAGCAAAAGTTCACATCAATATTCCACTTAAAAGTTTTTCACAAATTATGGAATAAGGAATTCAAAATTCTTTACTTGGTCAATTTGTGGCCTGAAATATTCTATCTGGGAAAATCTACCAATGAATTTGGAAAAATACCTACTTCAGGATTTTGGATTTATACCGTAGGTTTTTCGTACAACCTACCAAGTGTTGAAAATCTCCACTGTAGGTAAAAATCCCTACGAGCAGCAGCACTGTGATGATTCGAAGGAAATTGTCCACGTGTTTTCTGACGTGTTCATCCCCAAAGGGAATAGGAAATAGTTGACATTTTTACGGGGAAAGAATACTCAAAACCATGGAGCTACAATCTCGGTTCTACGTACCTCAGCCGCATAGCTTTTCAAAGAGCTAATTTAGACCAACTCCCGACAAGCTGGGAGAAGTTTCCGACAATCTTCCTTACACTCTTTTTTTTTTATAAGAATATCTAATTTTTTTCTGAGCCTCAATATTCTTAATTTTTTGCTATTTTGAGCCTCGGAATATTCTTAAAGGGGACCTGCAAAGGTAAAACAAGTTGTGTTTAATAGAAAGCCCTTGACGTCCTGAGTACGAAAATGAAAATATTTTTTGAAATTGAAGCCCCGTTTGTCCGTAAGGAGCGATTTTAAGTAAATTTTCTGACGCTCGGGACAACTTTTTCATTTCAGTCTCGTTTTCGATTCTGACGTCAGAGGTGAATAATGAAATTTGGGCCTAAGTAATTTCCATACAGAAGTAACAGTAATCATTGCTCGGGTTACGGCGCAAAGTTGCTTTAAAAACAACAAAAATCCGTTCTAAAGCCAAAATATCAAATTTAGGATAAAACTACGATTCAAAAAAGATATCGGTGTGAGTATTTACGGAATAGAACGAATTTCAAAGCTCATCTAAAAGTGTTGCGGTGTGCGTGGATTCGACTCGAATATACATAACTCACATTGCCGGGCGAAATATTTTCGCTTTGCCTATTCACGAAGATACAATATTACAAGGTAGAAACTTGCTTGTTTAAATATCGATATATGAATCGCTATAAGAGTGTATTACAAATATTCAATGGTAAGAAGGCTGGTTAGGGGTTGTATGTGGGATTGTAGGGAGTAGGGGGCAAGCTTCGCTCGAAAGAAGTTGAACCTTGAAGAGGGCCCAAAAGTTCAAATGTAAATAATGTTTACAACTAAAGCCCATAATCTTATTTTACTTACTAATTTCTGTTTACAATTACTTAATTAATTAGACTTTATTCATGTTTTATTATTATCAATTTTTCATTTTTTTTATCTTTTTATTTCTAATTTTATTTGTAAGCGTAAAAAAAGCAAAATGATCAACATTAAGTTATTTATACAAGATTACAAAACTACTCATTTTACCCCGTGTTACTCCTTTTACCCCAGTAGACCCTAGTCTTTATCGATTTTTTTTTTACTTGTAATTATCATTCTATTTTTTGTATTTTCTGCCTATATTCTTATTTTGTTTGATTTGTTTACTAAGATGCCATACCTGAAAATAGTGTTTTTGCCATATGACAATGATGATGAGAAAACAAAAAACGACAGAAAATCTAAGAAACTTTTGATACTTGGGATCCAGGCAAGTTTCTTATAAAATATATTTTTCAATTGTTTTTTTAAGAGTACCGTCTTTTTTATAAGAAAAATTTCACAACAACACAAGCCTTAAATTTTACATCTTATAATTTGGTACCCTAGCTACCCTTGTTTATTGAAGTTGAAAGAAATGTGTGAAGAAAACAATTGTGCAGTTTGTTCCATCTTCTTGAAAAATATGTCTTCCACTTTCCCCATACCTTCTTTTTCTAATATTGGAAAAACATTTTTCACCCTGTTATTACAATATCATAGATAACAACATCCGAATTCCGCTGTTTATAACCCAAAACAGTAATCATGTTCTTACTTCACTACCCCAAAAGGTATCTAGATGACTGAAATTTATAGTTTGTGTTTGCAATGTGGGTTGCGCAGCTTACAATTGTTTCAATAACTTAAGTTTAATAAAACAAAACATCAAGACCATTTACTGAAAAAGAAAGTGACTTTTCACAAGTTCTCAAAGAATGCAGCCCTCCAAAAAATATGGATACAGAACATGAGGCTAGCAAATTTGTTCTGCAACCATACTCACGTCTTTGCCAAGACCATTTTACAGAAGAAAGTTATCAGCGTGGCCCAAAATTTTTGAAGTCTTTAGGCTTAATGAGAGATTACTTTTGAAAGATTATTTTTGACAGAGGGTCACAAAAAGGAGAAAGGCATGTGAAGGGTTAAAAGAAACACAACTGTCCCTCAGCTCTCCACTCAGTCCTAAAAAAATGGCCCTTTGGAAGAATCATCACAAACAATGAAAAACTGACAAAAGAACTAAACAGACTGAGGGATAACACTCTTCAGAGGGGTTACAACCTGTCCAATATTCAGAACCAATTCAGCAAAGCCATCCAGCACACTGAACATGAATTAATATTCAAAGATAAACCACCAAATAATGAGACACCCAGACTTCTCCTCTTTATTGTACCATTCGATAACACAACCATTCAAATTGGAGCAATATTGAAGAAACATTGGCACTTGATAACCAAGGATGAACATTTTAAAATACATTTGGGCCACAACTCCTTTCCTGGCACTTAAAAAGCATAAAAACTTCAAGGATGTCCTAGTTCATTCTAGATTCACTAGATAAACCCATAAATAAAAAATAGCAATAAACATAACAAAGATGCAAAGGTGGTCCCGGACACGAGTCTGCTAGGGCACCTAACACAACAAGACATTCTGATTTAAATACCACGAAATGTCTGTGTTAGGGTATTGGCTGATGATTCGTATCTATAAAAACCCAGGATTAATGGCAATTCCATGTAAAGTCCACGCCGGACATTTACGCCAATGCGCCAAAGAACAATAGGAAAAGCATGTGATCCATTGTTTTTTTCGTTTTCCACGCCGGACATGTCCGGCATAATCGACATGGAATGCACACTGGATGGCAGGGCTGGCTGGTTGGGACTACCCTCTCTCCTTATGTAAATATATTTTTTATAATTTTATCTTTTCCTTGTTTACCCTTTTTTTCATTTTTTATACATACTTTTAGCATACATATTTTCTTAACTCAAACTCTACTTTTGCAAGAAATTGATAGATAGCTTGTTTCAACGACATCCGGGTTCAGACAAACTGGAGCAAAGTCATTAACTTCTGTAATGCACTCGCAGTTTGATTCCTTTGCTTTGGTCGCAGTTCTTTGCACTTCTTTGCAGCTAAGGCTTTCAATTCCTTTTATCATTCCTCCTAGCATTTACCACAAGTACACCTAAAAAATTAAAATCGGTAAACAATTCAAACAAATAGGATTTTGATAAAGAGCAAAAAATTTGAATGTTTTGAGTGGATGGCCTAAATTGGGCCTAAATACTCCGTCTTGTACTTTTATAAATATATTATTAATTCACCCATTATTTTAGTTTTAGATAAAGATTTGGTCATAAAAGTTTTGTATATGTTGTAATGAAAACAATTTTGCTAAAAAACATACCAATCAACGTTGACAATCCTTTGAATATTTACATATTCTTCTACCTTGTCTTCGCTGGCGCTGCTCTCATCGGTATTCCAGGACCGTTCTTCTTGTCTGTTTTTAGGCAACGGTTAGAACATATACGGCTGAATATTTATCTCATGGTTATCAAAGGTTCCATATTCTAATCCTTCATCGCTGTATTCCATTTCTTTTAACGAAAAGCGACGAAAATCAACTTTATATCGAGCGTGTTTCAATACCAATTCCAGTGCAGTGGTGGCGCTAGGTTTCCTCCGACAAAGGGGCTAGCACTTCCGACGGAGGGGCTAATTTTTTTCAAAACTTATAAAATTCGCTCCGACAAAAAAAATTCAAGCATAATTTATCTTCCGACGGAGGGGCTAGCCTCCTCCGACGGGGGGGCTGTAGCCCCCCCTGCCCCCCCTCTGGCGCCACCACTGTTCCAGTGTGATCCATTGAGCATCTCATTTCTTTATTCACCTCTGACGTCAGAGAGAAAACGCGGGCAAACCCGTCCTCGAAACAAAATGGCGTCCAACATGCAAAATCGTCAACTTTCAGCTGTCATAACTCAAAAACTATTCCAAATATTGCATTTTTAATGCCGAATTCGAACTCCCCGTATGTGAATCGACCGCAATAGCTTGTTAATAGCAAAACTTTTTTTACCTTTGCATTATTCTTACGGCAGAAAACACGGATATAGCAATAAATTGTTATCATGGTCATAGATACCAAAAAACGCACACCTACAGTATTACAAACATGGAGGCTGAAGTAACAGAACAAATCCTTATTTACTGTAAAACAGAGCTCATCGACACTTGCTTCAAAACATATACGAGAATGAACAGAAGATGGCGGACGACAAGATTTAGCTTCCTTCTGCTTGGTGTTTTAATATTCATTAATCCGGTAGAAATAAACAGCATGATACTTTTATAAGTATCTTTGTCATCTTCTTGAAGTATTGTACAACAACTACGGTTTGAAAACCTGTTTATAAGCTGTGAAATCCCGGTAAGAAAGATTTTTGCTTGCTGTTGTAACTGACAGGCCGAACGGGCCTAAGTTTGGGCCTAAAACAGTTAAAGCTTTTTATGCTGATTTTAATGGCGGCCTAAAATAAACTTATCGACAAACACCAACAGGCGATTTTTAAAGAATTAGATACCTGTTGATTTTAACTGCTAAAATGGAACAAGATAACAGCACTCATATCCTCACTGCTGAGACTGTAAATCAAGCTATAGCTGAACTGATTGTAGACACGCCATCAGAAGATGTTAAATGTGCACTCAGAATATATCAGTTCAAGAAATCAATTAAACAGATGGAACGTGAATACACGAGTCTACCTGTGACTCAATTGAAAGCTACCTTGTCATACCTAAATGTTCCTGATGATGTAGAGTATTTGAAACATGAGCTAGTTATAAACTTGATATGTAGAATCCAGAATCTGCTTCCAGAAAAATGCTCTATATGCTCTGAAACATATTGCATTCAGAAAGATGAGAAACCATTTCTTCCATGTAGCAAATGTGGGCAAGAAGCCCATAAATAATGTATCATGGAAATATTGGACACACCTGACAAGGGCAACCTGGATGAAAAATCACTGATGAAAAAACTAAACCCATTCAATATCAGTGGCTTTCACTATCTTTGCAAAGCATGCGAAGAAGCAACTATTCCCAGCAAAACAACAGCTAGGAAGACTAAAAAGAAGAAAAAAACTGATCCAATCCAATCACAGAATTCATCCAATGGCAATTCTCTGGAAGAGAATGCCCAAAGTTCACTCATAGCTGATACACAAAGTCAGTCCATAAATACAATATTGGGTGAAACACAAGTTTACGAGGTAAAGGATGAAGGGGACAAAGAAAAGAAACCCCATTCAAAAGCATGTCGATTTTATCGAAATGGAACTTGTAAACATGGAATATCCGGTAAAGGCTGTGACTTTGAGCACCCCAAGATGTGTCAAAAGCTGCTTAGGCATGGCACAAGGCAACCTGAAGGATGCAGCCAAGGCAAGAAATGTGATAAATTTCACCCAAAAATGTGCCCAACCTCAATCAACAAACTGGAGTGCTTCGATGAAAAATGTCCGCTGAGGCATGTAAGAGGTACTAAAAGGGAGAAGGAGAAAGAGAAAAAGAAAGAGGAGAAGGGACTAAAAAGTCAAACTGAAGAAGTACCTGATGACAGTTCATCATCTTTACAAGGTCAGAATGATTTTTTAGGGGCACTTCGTCAGCTGAAAACCGAACTGCTGGAAGCAATGGACATGAAGCTGGCGATGACCTTATCTCAGACCCATTATGCCCAACCCACAATGCAGGGCCAATACCCTCAAAATCAAATGATGAACATTGTACCGTCAATGATACAGCAAGTCCCAATGAACTTCCGACAACCACCAATGCAATACATGTATCCACTAAACACAATCATGCGAAATTGATGAACTATTTCTCCTTCATGAATATTCAAGGCTTAAAGCCAAAAACAGTTCAGTCAAAAGTACCGTTTGTTGAAGATGTTTTGAAGGAAAATAATAAATTGTTTATTGGATTAACAGAAACATGGCTTAAAGACCAGAAGGAGGGGGAATTAAATATTGATGGATACTCTCTCCAGAGGGGGGATGGGGAGCGGAAGAAGCTTACAAACAAAGGAAGGGACAGTGGCGGAGCAGCATTCTATATCAGAAATGATCTTGCATCCACTCTCATCACAATACTTGAATTTTCAAATAGTGTTGTTGAAGTTCTTTGCCTGTACTCACGTGTAGAGAACCTACTACTAATTGTTTTCTATCGTCAGCCTGATGATGTGGCACATGGTCACCCATCTACTTCAAAACAATTCAATGAAGCCCTGATGGAGTTAAAAAAGGCCATTGACCCATTAGATCAACCTTTACCTGATATCTTCATGGGAGGGGACTTTAACTTGCCCCTAATTGACTGGCAGAATAACCAGCCTGAAATAGGTTGCTCAAAAGATACCAAGTTGATGTTCAACTTGCTGACTGAATTTACAAATGATTTGTGTATGAAGCAATATGTAAACAAACCAACTCATAAGGATGGTAATATACTTGATCTATTCTTTACCAACAATGATTTACTGGTGAACGATTTACTATATTCAAAACCCCTGAACAGTATCACACATCATTGCATAGTTGAGGTAGCAACTACATATCGACCAAATATACAACGATTCAAAGAGAGGAAAGCACCACCACGCACTGGTTTCCACTCACTCAATTTCTTTCACGAGGATGTTAATTGGGATGAAATCAATACTGCACTTCTAGAGTATGACTGGGTACGAGAATTTAAAAACAAAAGACCAGAGCAGGTGCTAATATTATTCCTCGACATCTGTTTCGAGATTGTGAAGGACTTTGTTCCCCTGAAGAAAACATCCAGAACCAAAACAAAATCTCAATCAGAAAAGGAACGAAATAACCTAGTGCAAAGAAGGCGTAGAATAAACAAGGCGTTACATCGTTCAAAGTCACTGTTGCGAAAAAATGTTTTGCAAAAAGAGCTCATTCAAATTGAGAAAGCTATGATGAACTCATATAAAGAAAATGCTGAAAAAATGGAAACAAAAGCACTCAAAAGCATCAAGTCGAACTCGAAATATTTCTTTAACTACGTAAAGAAGTTCTCCAAGGTCAAGAGTAACATTGGACCACTGTGTAATGATGATGGAAAACTTGTATCAGATCCCAAGGAAAAAGCAGAAATGCTTGCAAAGCAGTATGCATCTGTGTTTTCAACACCAAGAGATCTTTCAGAAACTGAAAGAACAACCAAACCCACACACACATTACACGACATAAGATTTAATGAAGATGATATTGTATCATCAATCGATGAATTAAAAATCAATTCTGCATCAGGTTTACTTGGATACCCAGCTATTCTGCTAAAAAAGTGTAAATATGCATTAACAGAACCTTTGTATATCTTATGGAGACGTTGCCTTGATGCTGGAAGAGTACCAGCTCTACTAAAACATGCAATAATCACTCCAATTCATAAGGGTAAATCAAGATCTATCGCAGCTAACTACCGTCCAGTAGCTCTTACGTCGCACCTAATTAAGATATTCGAGAAGGTGTTACGTAAAAATATTGTGCAATATATGGACGAACACAAACTTTTTAATGAAACCAACCATGGCTTCAGGCAGGCTAGATCATGCCTAAGTCAACTCCTAGCACATTACGATGATATCCTTAATCTTCTCGAGCAAGGAATCAATGTTGATGTTGTCTACTTAGACTTTGCCAAGGCGTTTGATAAAGTCGACTTTAATATAGTATTACAAAAAATACGTAAACTTGGTATAGATGGAAATCTCTACTGCTGGATTGAATCGTTTCTGACAAACAGAATGCAAACAGTTGTAGTTGAAGGATCATCCTCTACTCCAGTACAAGTTAAGTCAGGTGTACCACAAGGAAGTGTCCTTGGTCCCCTAATATTCCTTATATTGATGGCTGATATCGACATGAAAGTATATCACTCATTGCTCAAAAGCTTTGCTGATGACACCAGAGTGTTAAAAGGAGTCTTAGATATCAATGATGTATCAAAACTTCAGTCTGATCTCAATAACATCTACGAGTGGGCTGACAAAAACAATATGGAATTTAACGACCTCAAATTTGAAGTTCTGCGATATGGAAGAGATGAAGCACTTAAGACACTCACGAATTACCTTTCAAGCACAGGCACTGTAATTGATCAGAAAAACTCAGTGCGTGACTTGGGAGTGACAATGAGCGCAGATGCATCTTTTACTGAACACATCAACAATGTTGTAGATACAGCAAAGAAAACAATATCCACAATATTAAGAACTTTTAAGTCACGAGAGCCACAGTTGATGATTACATTGTGGAAATCTGTGGTACTGCCCCAGCTTGAATATTGTTCACAGTTATGGAGTCCCACAAAGAAACAGGATATTGTGAATCTTGAACTATTACAAAAAAACTATCTCCGGAAAATATCCGGAGCATATGAACTTGATTATTGGGAACGATTGAAAAAATTCAGCATCTTCTCCTTGCAGAGGCGACGCGAACGCTATCAAATAATTTATGTGTGGAAGATGCTTGAAAATCTAGTACCAAACGTTGGTGTTGCTGGTGCAAACTCGTTACGGAATGGGCGCACCTGCATCATCCCAACTTTGAAACGTGATGCCACCCAAAGAATTCAAAATTTACGTGAATCAAGCTTAGCTGTGCATGGAGCACGACTGTTTAATTGTCTACCCAAAAATCTACGAGATATGTCTGGGCAGAGCATTGACACGTTCAAGCGAAATCTGGATAAATTTCTCAGATTTGTTCCAGATGAACCTCTTGTACCTGGATATACAGCAATGCGCAAAACAGATTCGAACAGTTTATTGGATTTACAAGGCACTATTAAAGACATCACACTTAAATTCGATACAGTGGAAGAGATGTGATGTTCCCTACTTGGCGGATGAGATGACTCTATCACCAATCAGTCTTTGACTGTAAAATCTTACATAATAATAATAATAGGTGAGTGTATTTAAACCATTCCCGGTAAAAAGCACACCAATTCAGAAGTAAAGAAACACTCGCTTAAATATCTTTCCATAAGATCTGAGCCTCGCAATATTCTTAAAATATTCTTAAATTTCACCGATTTTGAGGCTCATTATTCTTATAAAATTTATTCTTATAAAAAAAAAGAGTGTATATCTAGGTTCTAGGTCTGTCAGGTTGTGGGGAGGGTTCTGATATATGGGTGGGCAAAAATAGTTTTTTTGGTCCAAAGAAATGTTAAATGGATAACTGATGAATGGAAAATGATAGACCAAAATGGACATAGAATAGCTGTATGATCAATAGAAGATAAATGATGAATCGATATCAAATCGAAAAACAATAAATAACTCATTTGTAGAATTCAAAGAAAGCTACATACACAAAAGTTACTCTTCAGCTTATGCGTGGGTTCCTTGGTTCTTAGAAATTCAAGAAAAGAAACATGTTAGTTGATGGGTAAATAGACTTCTTCTCTGTCATCAACTACGTCACTACGGAGTCCCATGAGAAGCGAGGCGCACGCGCTGTCGTCATTGCGTGGCATTCCTGTCTGTCGTCCGGATGCGAAAATTTTCTCTCCAAGTTCGAAGGTAAAAAGATTGAATCGGTGAGTTTTGTTTGCTTTTTCTTGTACAACTGAAATGTTGCTGATGTAAAACGCTTAACTGTTTCAAATTCATTAAGTTAAATGCACATTTAATTTGATGAAATTATTGATTATATTATTAGGTTAAGATGTTGATCACTGATTGGCCCTCAGGGGCATCAGGAAAACACGCCTGAATTTGGTAATGAAGTCAAACTAATTGAAATGAAACTTCACACACACTCAGAACCAACATGAGTTCTATGATAGAATTATTAAAATAGTTAGTTCAAAGTTCTATGAATGCGCCCACCGGGCATAATGGTGAAGGACCGAACGGGTCTTCTAATGTAGATTTACCCATCGGGTTTTAGATGGTGCCTAAAAAACGGCCAAATCTGCCCACCGGGCACTATGTAACGTTGTCCACCGCACAAATATTGCTTTTCCCACCGGGAGTTATGACAGTTTTGCAGTTGCCACCGGCGCAAAACTTAAAAAAGATGAGGAAAGTGAAAAGCCATCGGCAAAACATTCGCGGGATAATGAACCCGATACTTATGATGATATTTTGAGTATTCACCTTGATGATGATGAACTCGACTTAACTAAATTTTCCTCGAAGAATTAGGTGAGCCGTTTTAAACCTCTGAAAATGGGTAGAAACAATTTGATGAAAAACTAGCGACATCTGTTTTCTGTCGGTAATGGCTGAGGGCAAAATATAAAAATTGAAAAATCGTAACCCACAACTATAAGAGGTCCCATAGCTGCCCTAGCGAAATTGCACCAAATCAAGGAGAAAAAATATGTCATGTGATTCTTTGCAATGGGAGAAGAATAAAGTTGACATTCGAGTTATATGCAACAAACAACCAAATTTGGTGTTTGACGCTTCTAAGCCAGTTAATTCCTGTTTTGGAAAGCAAAAATTCATTCAAGAACGACATCGGGGATAAGAACCATATCATTATGTTGTACCATACAATTGCATAAGAAGGACATCTTATTGCCAATCTATCGAAGTTACAAAGGGCCTACCTGAAAAATGCCCCGAGGTCTGAATCTCAGACCCCCTGTTCAGCCTCCGAGGTAATACCCCTCGTCATGATTTTCTAGCGAAGATGTCGGAAAAACGAATCAAAGGAGTTGAGAAAACCTATTAATCAAAAATGATTTATAACAAATTTTTTCCAATTGTCATGACCATTTCAACGTTTGTGAAAGTAGGGTTGGTTTTCCTCATTTTTGCCGCAGGCATGACTTTTATGGCAAGGCCTCCGCCCTCATGGGTTAGGGAAAAGGGGTGGAGTCAGCGATTCAACACCCAGGGCAAAAGCCCGCAACCATTCGAGGATCCTGTAAAATGCTGAAAGCCCTAGAACAATTTATTGTCAGTAACGGCTTTGAGTTTTTCCCTACACTTGTTGAGTTTTTTACATATCAGTGTGATAAGTTTAGGGCTGGTAAGATATAATCACATACAAACGCATGGCGTGATATAACGAAGGATCACGTTGTAATGTCAGTGTGTCATGGGGGCAAATGTAGAATTTGAAAGCCCTTCTGAAATTTCCCACCGGGAACAGCACTCTACGATAAAAAGAGTTGAATTATAAGAAATGAGATTGAGAAACTCTTCATGGAAGGGTTATGAGTTGGCTGCATAGCCTATATAGTCCTGAAAAAGATAAACTGATATTTTTAACGCCAAAAGCTGATGACTCTTATATCAACATATGGTACTAAACCAAAAGGAATCTAACAACCACGTGGTTTATCCTAATTTCAAATGGTTATGTTACACGCAAGTACTAATCTTATGCAGAGATTGTGTTATGGCGTCCTTATATGTCAAAGACGCTAATTATACATTGAGATAGCCTGATGGCATAGAAAATATTTGAAGGTAAACTATACCAATACAAAGCCTTTCACAATGGATTGGCAAGCTGCCCGAGTTTATTCATTCAATTGTTAAAACCAGTTTTAACGGGATTACACAAAGATAGTTTTGTGGCTACTGCTTACATTGACGATTTGTATTTACGAGGTGACAACTCTGATGAATGCCTAAGTGAACGTCATCTAAGCCACAACCTTGCTTTTGGATTTAGGATTCATTGTTCCTCCGGAACAATCAGTATTCACTACCTCTACTAATCTTCAACCTGAGGCTTCCATTTAGATTCTCAAAGGGTGACTGTCCACCAACTTACGAAAAGAACCTTCCATCAGTCTTGGCTGTGTGCCACACAATTTTCAAAGAACCTCTCATCTTACAATACATGATTTGGTTTAAACACTTGGCATCATGGTCTCTGGTTCCCCGGGCAACATGCTTGAACCACTTTGCTATCGGCAATTTGAGAAAGATGAAACAGAGGCGTCAAAAACTCAAAAGGAGGTTTTGATTGACATATTGTTATCAGTCATGAAGCTAAATCTGAAAATTCACTGGTGATTGGATACCAGAGGTCATTCTTTTTGACCACTTACACGTGGTAATCCACAACATGTTATTAAGACAGATATAACCCTTGCAGGGTAGGGCAAATTTTCTCAGAATGTTTCTACTGAAGAACAGCGGTTCTTATCTGGTTAGCAATATTGTAGTGATTGCCTTGAATAAAAGCGATTATTCTTGTCCTGCAAACAAAATCGAGGAATTGAGAAAATATACAAATGAAATTTATGTCTGACAACTGCAGTTTCAGTTGCGAATAATATGGGCTAAAGATATTCATAATGACATATGTAACGAGATTGGGGAGTGTTGCATTAAGCAAGACAAATGACTGACGCCAGCACACATCCCAGGGAAAGATAATGTCAAGGCTGACATTGCTTATTCAACTGAATTGAAACTAGATTCCAATATTTGGCTTTCACGCTAAAAGCATTTACTTTAGTGCCCATATGAAGATTTACTGGGAAAAGGCTTAATACACAATTTCCTTACTTTATATAAGCCAGATCCTAGTGGTATTGCTGTTAATGCCTTACTTTGGATTGGTCAAATAACAAATTCTACAAGTCCCCCCATTTCAGCATAATATCGATAGCTTTGGACAAGGTAATGATCGAGGCAAAAGGCAGAGGGAGTAATTGTTTCCTGAGTGGCCTACCCAACCATATTATTATTATTTTAGTTACCAACCATGATATCCTCAAGCAAAGAAACTTATATGTGCAGGGCTCCCATAATCCTAACCAGCCAAATATCACTACGGCACTGAAATCACCCAGAGGAAATACATTCCCTCGCTCTAAAGCTAAGATTGATTGTCACTTGTCCGCCAAAAAATAGAGTCTAGAAATTTATCTAATGATGTCTAAAAAGTAACTATGGCATCTTAGAGGCAAGTACACGAAAGAAATATGAATCTTATTTTCAGCCTTGGAAAACGCATACTGCATTAAGAATTACGTTTCCTTGTTTCTACCCGAAGTGCAACAAATTGTTGAGTTTTTAACTAAGGGGTTAGGTTGCCGTTTAAGTGCTACTATCAATACAGCTAGACCTGCTTTATATACAACAATAACTCAGGTCAATGAGCTTCCAATCTAAACACCTTTTGATTTGAAGATTTCGAAGGGAGATTTGAATGATACCCTTGTTATCTTTGCATACATTTAAATGGGATGTTGCTACTTATTACTGTCTTAACTTGTTTAAAGACGTTTCCTCCAGGTGAGAAGGTACATTGAGTTAATATGGAAATCCACTACTATTGTATGTTTTTTGTCATAGTTAAAGTGTCAAACTGCACATGCTATTAGTATAAACAATATTCAAAAATTACCAGATAGATTGGTTAAGCAATATACAAGTCCTGAAATAATTAACAACTACCAGGCCAGGTAAACATCAAGTAGCAACAACTTCAAGGTGAGGTAAGCACCAAGTAGCTACCTCTGGAGTTGTGCACTTACAATATTGAGCCTAGTCTTTATATCTTTAGCTACTACCTTGCCAGAATATCAAAAAAAAAAAAGAACCACTAAACTACGAGGAATTAAAATTTTCTGTTCATTAGCTGCACATAAATAAACCACTAAATATCCAAATATACCATCGCCAAATGGGTGAAGTAGATACTGAATAGTGCTGGAATAGACACTTGTGTTTTATCTGCGCTGCGCTTACATGCAGATCTGCATCAATGTCTGCCACAAAGTAAGCAGGCTTGAGTCTTACTGCAATTATGCAAAGTGCTGAATGGACGAACGAAGCTAGTTAACACCCCATTTAAAACATATCCCGGACAATAACGAACCCTAACACAAATTAGATCCTAGGATAAAATCTTATTAATAATAGTGTAATTAATCAGTCTTAATTAAATAACTACATCTAACTAGTAAAATTGCAGGAAAAATTGGGCGTGCGATGCATTGGCCCGGTTTTGCCTGCGACTACACTACAGCTTGTTACGGTCGGCGATTGAATCCGAAATTGCCAAATTTCCGGCCAATGCACCTGTCCGACAGAAAGACTGCCAGAAAGAAGAAAATATTGAACAAATCATAAACTCAAACAACCAATAGAAAGAGGGACAGGGTGGGGGGGAGAAAATATTTCAACCTACGAACAACGCTTGCAAAACTTGAATGACTAGAATCCTAGACATAAACCCTAGTTATACGCAAACCGTTATCCTAGACAACGACAGCGATGCCGACCTCACTTAGGTAAATAGAGACATGCGAATTACCCAACAAGCAATTAGCCTAAGAACATGCAAATATCAGCATCGATCACGATCAACACTATTGCAAAACAGAATATCCGATTTTCTATAAATGCCAATGTGCTAAAACCATACAGATTATTGCTATCGATCACCAAAAGAAATCAAGGATACAAATAACGACGACGCCCGGGCTAGTTTTAACCCCACTAAAATACTTGATTTTACTGGCATTTAAAACATATCCCGGACAATAACGAACCCTAACACAAATTAGATCCTAGGATAAAATCTTATTAATAATAGTGTAATTAATCAGTCTTAATTAAATAACTACATCTAACTAGTAAAATTGCAGGAAAAATTGGGCGTGCGATGCATTGGCCCGGTTTTGCCTGCGACTACACTACAGCTTGTTACGGTCGGCGATTGAATCCGAAATTGCCAAATTTCCGCCACAGAAACACGAATGTTGAATTGTCCGAAAGAAAAACATGAGTGTTGACCCCACAATCGCCAACCGAACAAGTAGAAGAAATATTTGGAAGAATAAAAGTGATTCTACGAAAAAACCTATCTACCTAAATTCTCTCCCGACCCCAAAAAATTTAAATTAGAAAGACAAATTAAAAGCCATATGCAGAGCAGGAAACAATGAGCTAAGGCATTCAGCCTACAAACACTCATAAATGCCAAAATAAAACGAACAAAGGCGGAGGAGCGTCAACCCCAAAAAGGTAACTAAAAAGCCAAATGTTAGTGGTTAGTGATTTTTTCTACTGACTTAAAACTTTTTGTTCTAAGCCAGTTGCTGCCACTGCCACATTACTCAGCTCTGAGTAAGCACTTGGTCGCTCGACCAAGAATCATGTGCCCTATCTCGGACACACGATTTGCTGCCACTAGCTACTGTACATATTACTCAGCCCTGAGTAAGCCACTATTGGTCGCTCGACCAAAGAACAATGAACCCAAACTTGAAGCCATGATGAGCTGCTGCTGCTGTCACGTTTTCATCTGGAGCCAGTTGCTGCTATTACACATATTACTCAGCCCTGAGTAAGCCACTAATGGTCGCTCGACCACAGAACAATGAACCCAAACTAGGAGCCAAGATTAGCTGTTGCTGCTGCCACGTTTTCACGTTGAGCCTGTTGCTGCTACTGTACATATTACTCAGCCCTGAGTAAGCACCATTGGTCACCCAAACAGAGAACCATTTGTCCTACGTTGACTAGCTGCTGCAACAAATAAAAACAGAACATTGGACTTCTTGCCTTTAGCTAGTTGCTGCTAATGCTAATATTCTTACAATACAGCTATGAGTTAAGCACAACTGATCCTGGTTGCATTAGCCCTATCTCATACACACTATTCATATTCACTACACTGCCTAAGCCGTTAATTGCTGCACAAGTAAGCATAATATTGAACTGAAAACAATGCATTCTTAACTTGAAGGCTGATTCAGAACTGATTGTCCTTGAATAGTTTCTGTCAATATAAATAGTGCACGTTGGACTGGACGCATAACCAGGTTGGACCTATCTTGAACACAATTTGTTCCTAATACCTTTTAGCAATGGGCTACTACACACAAGTAACCATAATATGGTAAACTATAAAAAGCAGCCTTAACAAGATGTTGACGTAAAAATCCTTCTTTATATGTGCTACTTGCTGCTATTATACAAATTACACAGCTATCAGTCTGGATTGGACATATAAACCAAAATTTGCCCTATCATGAACAAAATTTGCTTCTACTGCCTTCAAACAATTGACCATTGCCCAAAAGTATAGCCTTAGATTACGAACCTGGAAAATTGAAAACTGGAAAGCTGATTGAAAGCCAACTGTTCTGAGCTAGTTGTTGTTACTGCACCTATTATCCTGAACTCTGAGTAAGCCCTGTTAACTGCCCTTCCCGATAATTATGTCATATATCTTAGAAAGATGATTTCCTGCTTTTGAATAAATTTTTTGTTGCCCTCAAATCAGTATAACCTTGAGCTTCTACGCTGATGGACACTGCACAGTGCTTAACTGCTGCCTCCTCAGCCGAAATATTATGAAAGGGACTTATAAAATTAAGTCATATCACAAAGGCCCCCTATAATTAGTATTCAGTCAAAACCAACTCTTTAATGCCCCACAAAAAATAAATCACAGGGAAATAACGCAAACTGAGCAAATTACTTGTATTCTCAATAAAATACGCTTGTGTAAACCTAAATCATCAAAGCTAATGTGATAAGGTAAACATATGGCTGCGTGCGAACCAAAGTGAATATGCGACAGGAAGTTTAAATAAAAAGATTTTTGCACTTTAAGACACGTTTTGTTTGTTTCATTAAATACTCAGAAAAGGCTGCTGAAGTTGCAGCACTAACCAAAAACGATACTAGGAAATTATCAAGCTAAACCACTTGATTTTGCAAAGTTTCAGAATAGTTCTAGATTCTAAACAATGGAAAAACCATTCTCTAGTGAAAAATACTGATAATTGATATAGGCACTTGTTTGGACACACTCCGTTGGAGTAATAATGCTTTCCTACTCACAGAGAGCATCTAACCCTACAAACATACCTCTTTATAAATTGTCAATTTAAAATTTTTTAACAATAAGTAAACTATATTGAGTGCCTGGCAATTGAATACACCGAAACATCAACTAGGGTTAGTTACTATAAGAGCAAAACATTGAGAGAGGTAAATCATACAGCAAAATAACTCAAATAGTATTAAAACACAGTTCATAACAAGCCTTCCAATAAAGGGGGTTTTATCAATTGAGCTCCCATGTAAGCTTATACCTATACCTATACCTATTATACCTATGGCCACTAATTTGTTAGTTCCTGCGAAGCAAGAACTGTGGTTAATTGAAACTTGCTTCCCTCACCACCTCAAGGCCTTAATTTAGCCCTTAAGTCCACCGAGATGGGGCACTGATTTACTTATAAAAAGAGTGGGGCCTGATCCATTTACTACTGCAGGCAAAAAGCTTCACTAATATAACGCAAACAACCGATCGACAACTGTCTACGGTAATTCCTTACCGCCGGTCATAGATTGATTCATCGCAGAAGACCGATACTATTCACAGCCATTTATTTGACAAAGTTGATAGAGAACCCACACCCCCCTGCAAATTTGTAAATTAGCTTGTCTCAATACACGCAAAAAAGGCCTTTGTCTCAACACAGAAAGTAGAAAAATTATACGAGCGGCAATCTCAATCACAAAGCCTGTGTTTGCGAAACTCGAGATGAACGATACTGAACAATAAACCTAGCTTTTAATAATGAACGTTGCAATATGTGACTCCTTGCACGACCCTATCCATAAAACCTGAAAATCGAGGCAAGGCCCCCGAGGTGACAAAGATGTCTTTTATTTACACCATCTGCATAAACCCAGCACCAGCAGAGATCTTAAAGGTTAAGCACGAGATGCACATGCGTATAAGTTATTTACTGAACCAGAGGGATGCGAGCGACCGAAGAAAATGTTTAAATTACGATAGGTTACGCTTGCACAGGAGGAAAGTCAAAATGATGATCCATAAGCATACAGCAATAACATAACCATAAACAACAGCCACGCATGCCGTACTACCAGATTTGTCCATAGTGGAACCCATAACGTTAAGTTTAAAAGAAATAACGCCACTAATTCCTTGCATGCCAGTTAAATGGAAACTCGGCTGAAACACAAAAGCCAAGCTCCTTAGGCCAATAGCCTATAGCGTCTGACACATAAAACGCATCTAAACACTTGAAATGGAGACATAGAGTCATCTCATTATGCTTGATATCGAAATGATTTTAAGCCCCGTACTTATTCGTAACGCTGTTTTTATGATGCCAAGCATATCATTGAGCCCCTTGCTGTGCAGGACTGATAACTTGACATGAAAATCGAAGCTAATCCTCTGTCCTTAGCTTAAGACCTTCACTTCAAATTTGAAGAAGGCTTCCCTTCAAACGAGGTCGATAAGAATAACGCTGATCTTTGCTGAGCCAAAATTTAACAATAGCGTAACTTACAGTTGACTCAACAAAAAAAAAAAAAAAAAAAATCTTGAATTTTAGCAATGGAGAAAAACCGTATACAAAAGAATCAACCACTGATTATGATCCCCTAACATTGAATTAACAGAATCCGGAGAGAGAATGGCAGTTGTCATAATAACAGAGTTGCGATACTTAATAATTTCAAAGTGTAACTGCAAAAACGGCAACGTTGGCTAAGAACTGTAACGTGTTTAGGGCCAACCCAGTAAACAGTTGAGAATAATACTATTGGCTGCTCAAAGTAGGAGTAAAATGAGACTTACCTTGTTGAGGAAAGACGAAAAGTCATAGGTAAACAGAGTTTACAACTGTCGGTACGTAAAAAATTAAGAAAGACCTCACCATCATCCAATGTTGATTGTTGAGCAAATTGGTGGACGAAACCACGTGAAAGACATAGTAGGCCTGCAGCAATCTTTCGACTTCCCGCGAAAAACCCCAGTGTTTAGCGACGTTCACAGCGAAACAAATTATCTTGATTAACAGCACTAAATTCTGCGTTGCAAGCGAAAGTAACCACAGAAGTTCGAAATAGACTTAAGTAGAAATCTATTACTGATTAACGAGAACTACCAACCAATCTTAGAACTCTGATCCTAGAAAATATTTCAACCTACGAACAACGCTTGCAAAACTTGAATGACTAGAATCCTAGACATAAACCCTAGTTATACGCAAACCGTTATCCTAGACAACGACAGCGATGCCGACCTCACTTAGGTAAATAGAGACATGCGAATTACCCAACAAGCAATTAGCCTAAGAACATGCAAATATCAGCATCGATCACGATCAACACTATTGCAAAACAGAATATCCGATTTTCTATAAATGCCAATGTGCTAAAACCATACAGATTATTGCTATCGATCACCAAAAGAAATCAAGGATACAAATAACGACGACGCCCGGGCTAGTTTTAACCCCACTAAAATACTTGATTTTACTGGCATGTAATGTGTGTGCAGTACGGTGGGGGTTGTGCAGTACGGTGGCGGATGTTCAGTACATTGGGGGGATACCATGATTGCCGTGGGGAGGCATCTCGCAGTACGGTGGCGGATATTCAGTACAGTGGGGGGATACCATGAGTGCGGTGGCGGATATTCAGTACATTGGGGGGATACCATGATGCGTGTGGAGGGATACCAAGATTGCTGTGGGGAGGCATCATGAGTGCGGTGACAGATATTCAGTACGGTGGCGGGATACCATGATGCGTGTGGGGGGATACCATGATTGCCGTGGGGAGGCATCTCGCAGTACAGTGGCGGATATTCAGTACATTGGGGGGATACCATGATGCGTGTGGAGGGATACCAAGATTGCTGTGGGGAGGCATCATGAGTGCGGTGGCGGATATTCAGTACGGTGGCGGGATACCATGATGCGTGTGGGGGGATACCATGATTGCCGTGGGGAGGCATCTCGCAGTACAGTGGCAGATGTTCAGTACAGTGGGGGGATACCATGAGTGCGGTGGCGGATATTCAGTACATTGGGGGGATACCATGATGCGTGTGGAGGGATACCAAGATTGCTGTGGGGAGGCATCATGAGTGCGGTGGCAGATATTCAGTACGGTGGCGGGATATCTCTGAGTACGGTGGGGGATGTTCAGTACGGTGGGGGTGTAATATGATCTAATCCACTAAATTATCCTAAATCAGAGACGGGGGCTCGATTCATCTGCTCCAGTAGTGTGCAATCTTCGAAACTTTTTCAGCTGCTCGGGCGTTTATTTTCTCGAATGGGATGCAAGGATTTCGTTTATTTAAATTTCCTTGATTCCGACAGCTTTCTTAGAATAAATTCTGTACCAGCCCTCAGTTGAACATCTTTATCAACGAAGTTTCCAGTTTTTATTGAGTATAAATGTTTTCTTATAGCTTGCTTATTTACTTAGGTTTACTGTACTAGTTACCTAAGACTTTAAGTAAAAGAATTTCACGCAATGCAACACAACAGTTTTTTATAAGAAAACTTCTGGATGTAAGAAAATGTACTGAGTACCGACCCCTGTACTACAACAATTAAAAAAGTGAGCGAGTTTATGTTTAACGTGCTGGCCTGTGAAAGGCCCCAAGGGACCTTACTTCCAGCAGGAGCACGATAGCATGCTCTACGTGCTTTTTTTATAAGAATACTTGGCTTTGATTTCAGCTTGCCCTCATGTTTCTTATTTTTGACGTGATTTTTTACCAACTTTTCACCACCTACCCTTCTCAAAAATGTGTTTAAAATGCGTTTCGAGGCAGGGGCTTTATGTTGGTGAACTTTTATTGTGTTTATCTCAATTAGTTTTGGAGGTAGCAAAAAACGTCTGACCCTAATTTCAGCCTAGTGTTTCCTATAAAGGCTGTTCTTATAAAAATCGTGCACATCACTACACGTAGTAGTGTATTAGGTCCTAGTATGTTTAATGCTCCCGTTTGTGCAACAGAAGTTTATAATTTGAAAACGACTGACCGTTAGACAACCCCTTATAACGAGATTCTTATAAAAAATATAAGTGTACTTCTTTGAGACTCAGGTAGTTCCTTGAACAAAGATGTTTGCAAAATGTGATGACAAAGGTAGAGCATTCAAGGCTTAATAGTGATGAGGTTCGTGGTTTTAAGTGTACGACAGCCACTCAAATTATCATATGAAAGTCTTAGGTAACTAGTACAGTAAACCTAAGTAAATAAGCAAGCTATAAGAAAACAGTTATACACAATAAAAACTGGAAACTTTACGAGCAGCTGAAAAAGTTTCGAAGATTGCACACTACTGGAGCAGATGAATCGATCCCCCGTCTCTGATTTAGGATAATTTAGTGGATTAGATCATATTACACCCCCACCGTACTGAACATCCCCCACCGTACTCAGAGATATCCCGCCACCGTACTGAATATCTGCCACCGCACTCATGATGCCTCCCCACAGCAATCTTGGTATCCCTCCACACGCATCATGGTATCCCCCCAATGTACTGAATATCCGCCACCGCACTCATGGTATCCCCCCACTGTACTGAACATCCGCCACTGTACTGCGAGATGCCTCCCCACGGCAATCATGGTATCCCCCCACACGCATCATGGTATCCCGCCACCGTACTGAATATCCGCCACCGCACTCACGATGCCTCCCCACAGCAATCTTGGTATCCCTCCACACGCATCATGGTATCCCCCCACTGTACTGAACATCCGCCACTGTACTGCGAGATGCCTCCCCACGGCAATCATGGTATCCCCCCACACGCATCATGGTATCCCGCCACCGTACTGAATATCTGTCACCGCACTCATGATGCCTCCCCACAGCAATCTTGGTATCCCTCCACACGCATCATGGTATCCCCCCAATGTACTGAATATCCGCCACCGCACTCATGGTATCCCCCCACTGTACTGAATATCCGCCACCGTACTGCGAGATGCCTCCCCACGGCAATCATGGTATCCCCCCAATGTACTGAACATCCGCCACCGTACTGCGCAACCCCCACCGTACTGCACACACATTACATGGGGTGGTTAAGCCAAGTTTTATCGTCGGGAACTTAATGAAACATACTTTGGACAAGTAGGCTATTTATTGATAACACGTAGCCTTGCGATTTCTTATATACATTTGCTGAATGCTTTGGCCATTTATGATGTGTATAGCTACTTGCTCGTGATTGCAGGGCTTTAAAATCTCATGGGACTCCGTAGTGACGTAGTTGATGACAGAGAAGAATTTAAAAATTGAACGAGCCTTACCTGTAAGGTGAAGTTTGATTGTAATTCTTCTCTGGCATCAACAGGAACGGAGGAGTCACATGCCCAACCCAGGCATTCTTACAGAAACCCTCCCATGACTCCTTCGTTCTATTTCTTACGTTCTATTTCTTATATTCTCCTGCAATCACTTCGCGTTGAAGGATGACGACAGCGCGTGCGCCTCGCTTCTCATGTGACTCCTCCGTTCCTGTTGATGCCAGAGAAGAATTACAATCAAACTTCACCTTACAGGTAAGGCTCGTTCAATTTTTAAATTTACCTTTAACCTGGAAAACAAAGAGCTGGGAAATTCCGAACACACTTTGAATAGCCGATCTAAAGTTGGACTCGAACCCACAACCATCTGAAGGTTTAAGTGAACCAAAGGAAGCTGAAGTGATCTAGAAATTTGGTCATATCACAAAGATATCTGCATGCAGTGGCGTAACGCAGTTAATGGCACCTTAGTTCCAAAAATAAGGTCCCCTACGCCGAAGGGGCCTCAAATTTTATCAATGTGTTTTCCAGTCTCCTGAACCCCATTTTTCCCGTACAGCTCACTTAGCTTCGTGGTCACCCCACAAAGGCCCCGCCGTACTGAATTCCTAAGGTACCCGACTGCCTTCGCTACGCGAGTGTCCCCATGAGATGTATTGTAAAAGAAAAATCAGGGGAACTTGTCAGTTGTACACCAGTCTCTGCTGATTGGGGGGGGGGGGGGGCATAATGTTTTAATCGATCAAGAGACATCAAGTGCATATATCAAATAAAGAGACTTACAATTTCGCAGAGAACCATAAATAGGATTCCCTTCTACGATCCATTCTTAAATCTTAAGTTTATAATAGTTCAAGATAACAGTCTTTGAAAGGTAGAAAACTTCAAAATAGCCAGAAATATGGGAAACATAGCGAAACGAACACATGGATCACTTAGGCTTTTCGTCTAACACTCAACAGAGTAGTACCTCAGAAAGAGAACGAAGCAAAAACCTAATAGACGAAAAGCTTACGTAATCCATATGTTCGTTTCGCTATGTTTCCAGTATCACTGACTATTTTCAAGATAACAGTAAATTAATAATTGCAGACAATGTTACATTTCTTTTTTTAACTATTTTTAGGCTTGAATAAAGAACAATGTGCACAGAATAACAAGTCCTTGAACGGAGAGAACACCACTAAATGTTGGAAATAATAAAGGTAAAATCAATATTTCTAATTTGCAGTATTGTATTACTCTCTAAATCTAAACTTTTCGTTTAAGATAAATTAGATCTGTCCAATAGACCAGCCTCTCTTTCATGAAACTAGACTTTAATTTGATAACTGACAGGCTAGTTCAAACCACGATCATTATCCATTTGACAACAGTCAGGTTTATAAAAACTACACTAGATGCTCATAGGTTTATTCAAACCACGCTGTATACTCAATTGACAAGTGGTAGGTTAATCGAAACCACACAGTATGCTCATTAAACAAGTGACAGGCGTGACAGGCTTATTCAAACCATACAAGATCTCCATTTGACAACAGGCAGGTTGATTTAGACCACATGCTGTCTATACACAACTCTGGCTGTCCAAATCAGCAGCAGACTAAATTGAGTCAAGTGTTGTAAAATGGTTGAAAAACACAATACTTCAGTTTCCTACTGTGATGCCAAATGTTGCACAATCATTGTTTTGTAATTTCAGCCTTAACACGGGAGTGATTGTGCAGTGAATTTCAATTTGAAGATTTCTGTAGCGTAAATAGATGCAGTAAACACAAGGCCCTCTTACTACCGTACTACCGTGTTCCTGTTAGAAACAAGGCACAATGCTAGTTATTCAAACATGAGCTCACTAAAACGATTCACTCACAAGACCGTTCTGAACCAAACATTTTAAGAGTGGCACATGATTTCATGCACACTTGAAATGTTGAACACCCAAATCTGTAGTTTTCTATTGAATGTTGGGTTCGAAACGTTCTTTAGGTTGCAATAAGAAAACCATAATTGCACGATATTTGGCGTCACTAGTGTGTGATATCTTACATGCCTGGTCGTGTAAAAGGTGCTTTTCTGCAGTTTCTATCAAAAATATTGCGTAAGGATGTTATCATCGTTCAACTAGTCACTCTGGATGGCCTGGTATTCGATAAATCAAAACATCATCACAATCTAAACCATTTAGTTGGAACCACCAGATGAAGGAATGACCGGTTCCTCTTGCAAGCTTGGGATATCCATTTTGGTTCCTGATAGTCCTAACAGTGCAAGAAGATATTGTAGAGGGTTTCGCCTTTGTGGCTTGTGTGTTGGCACGACCTGAAGAAGAAAATAGATAATCAAGATTAATGTATGATAGAAATACAATAATCTATCTCTAGACACACGCAGGTTGAGTGAAAATTCATAAGCCATGCCTCGTGATGCCAAAATATGCACATTTTTCAATTTCTTCAGAACGAGAATCTCCCAAAATCTGAGGAGAGAGTTCGCCTAGTTGAACAACACATTTTTGAAGAAATCATGAATGTAGATATTTTCAAACGAATTGCAGTCTTAAGTTTGAGCATGGCTCCCATTTTGTCACCTAGACCGGAATAAGTCATCAATGATGAAACTAGGGAAGAGCTAAGAAAAATCTTGACGAGAACATTTTGGAATTCCAGAATTCTTGATTAGATCTTTTTAAATTACTTATCGTATAGGAGCATGTGAAAAGTATTTTTTGGCAATTAAAGAGATTATTGGGTGATATGCAAGGGTTTCAGAGCAATGCGCAACGACTTTGTGCCGCTTTGTTAAATTGATGGACGATTCGCCACGATTTTGTGCCACTTTGTTAAATAGATGGACGATTCGCCACGATTTTGTGCCACTTTGATGAATTACTGGACAATTTGCAACGATTTTGTGCCACTTTGTTAAATAGATGGACGATTCGCCACGATTTTGTGCCACTTTGTTAAATAGATGGACGATTCGCCACGATTTTGTGCCACTTTGATGAATTACTGGACAATTTGCAACGATTTTGGAACGATTCGCAGTGAACAAAAAATTATTTTCGACGAATCTGAAAAAGGAACATCCACGATACGATGCTTTAAATCTATCTGTTTCAACAATCTTTCAAAAATACTATTAGGAAAATTCGTGGAAGATCCCTGATTATGAACGACATTCAGAAATGAATACAAATGAATAGTGTTTTAATGCCAAACCTTGGTCAAATGATGAACAGCTACTTTTTCATCTTCTCCGACGTACAAAATCGAGAAATAATCGAGATACCTAAAAACACGAAACTTCATTAAAAGATTATTGGAAATATCATACAGAACACAAGTTTGATAAGGTACTTATGAAATATAGGAAAAATGGTAGACGTCTTTCCCCTAATTTACCCACTGTTACATGCTATCTAATAGTTCTGTTGCTGGCTCTGAGAAGACAAAATAGTCATCTTTGCTCTCAACAATCAACAAAGGGACACAAAGAAAGCATTCAAATTTGTAATAACGTTGACGTACCAGAGAGATGGAGTTTTTCCAAGAAGTTCTAAGGGATAAAGAACTCTTGGTTTTCCAGAGACTTGCCATCGGATTTTAATTGTATTTTCTTGTGCATGCTTGGTTAGATGAAGGATCTGCAGCAATGGTTCAGCCCACAAAGACTTAGTCACCCACTTGAATAGCAGAGCTTGCAGTTTATAAAATCGTACTCCTCTAGAACATCAACATTAGAATGATTTCACAGTCAGTGGTATAAAACTTGGTGATAGTAGTAAAAATTTGCATCAAACTTCAAAATAGCCCGATAAACCAAAAAATTACAAAACAAGTATAAATAGGGTACCAGAAAAATCTTACACACATTCAAAACCAAAATCAACACTGTCATTAGAAGGAAATATTTCCTCCTTTTCCTGAAGTTCTGTACAGATTAAGGCCTAGAGACTTATAATTACATAGAAAACTATGAATTGTCAATACAGTCCCTAAAATCCTTGAAATCTGTGAATAAATATCTTCAAAGCAGACTTAAACTTTTTCACATACGCAGAATAGTGGTGAACAGATTGGGTTTATTGTATTGCAAGTAAATGGGGGTCAAATTTTTAACCTACCTTGTTCTTATCTTTAAGACAGTGTTGTCAAAATAAATTTGTTCTGAACACGAGGAGACATTGACAGGCAATGAAAAGAACACAGGCCACTGCAAATGAATGAAAAATGCCATAAGAAGATAAAATCCATATGAAAGTGATTCATAAATTCATAAGTAACGTTGGGTCTAATATGGGGAAATGTAGAAGTGCCCTGCCAAAATTTTCATAATGTACAAATGAATAGTGCCCATAATGTGTTATAAGCCCATAATAGTAATATGTGTCGCAATTACGATGTGAGAATATAGCTCCTTGTGTTACACCATGGCATTAGAACTTCACAATTCTGCTTGGAAACTTGATGTAATGATATAAATTGTTTTTACACATCTGCTTTCTATGCAACAAATTTAACAGCGAAAAATCTCAGAAAATAAGTTGTTAACAGATGTTCTGAAATGAATAGCAACTTAAATCTAGATAAAAATTTTTCCAGTTGAATCATGTTTTTAATGCATACATAAATTAAATTGTTCCACTTCACCTCATTCACCACCTGATCAGCTATTCTTTCAAGAGCCAGTTCTTCTGCTCTAGGTAATTTATTGGTCTTGGTATTTTTTGATGTATTCAAAACCTTCCGATCACTTTGGGCAGCATACAGGTAACAATTATTTTTCCCAGCTTTACCTCTAAACACTATTCCACTCCTTGCCTTCACCCCAACTCTGACAGAGGGCTTCTTGATTTTATTTAGTGGAGTTTTCTTGTTTTGAAGTAGTTTATTGCAATCTTTGATCTCAGGGTTTATTCTTGGAGGGGAGGGATGACATTGGGTATTTCTTTCATCAAAAAGTCTTTCTATTATTGTCTTTCTTTTCTGGGAAATTTTACTTGGTTGATTTAGGTCATAGATGCCATTAGATATTTGAAAGAGCTTTTCTTCGGGGCAATTCTCATCTAATGTCAATTTATTGACTCCTTGGTTGATTTTGAATTTATTGCTGCTGGGAGACAACAAAAATTCAGGAGACCAAAGGTACGGTTGTTCCAAATTTGGTGAATTTTTGGAAAGAGATTGCTGACAATTTCCACACTGTAATCTTGGAGGTTGTTTCTAAAAGAGAAGTAAGTGAGGTTAGTGGCAGAGTGGCTTATCAGTTCACTAGATGTGCAGCTGAAGTCAAGCTTGGTTGTGTGGTTGACATCTGGATAGGGCACCTTTAAGGTTTAGACTAAACAACTCATTCCATCATCATCGGGAAGTGAAAGAGATCCAATGCACCTGCTGGAAAAGGCCTGGCTGGCCTTTTGAAGGCTAGCATCTTAGCCATTAACTTATCTTCTTATTTACTCTTTTTAGAAGCATCAAATAAACAATTAATTGTTCGCAGATCACCCCAAAGCAGATTAGAGTAGCCTCGTAGACTAGAGAATGATGTACAGGGAAAGTATGTCTGACTTGCTTCATTGTGTTGAGGCAGATAACAACGGCAAAACTTCCCATTTTTGGGGAAGAATGATTATCTGCTGTTGCAGATGTTTCAGATGAGTAAAGAATGAGTCCTTGCATTTCTAAGGATAAGATAAGAAGTGCTGTAGTTACAAAGATAGTGAGAGTCAGTTGGTTTCCATGATTGGTTGGTAAAGTGGTATAGGCTAGGTGGTATATTAATCAACCTTTCTTGTGATGAAATACACTTTTCTCAAATACTCAAAAGCAGCCTATAACACTAAAACAAGATCTTACAAAATAATAAACAGACCAGCCTATTCCCCTGATTTCACTGCGTGAATCCCAGTTTGGACATTTAGGTATAAAACAAACTACCAATGAAAAATAATAGAAGACCGTAAAGAATAAAAAATCCCCCAGTTTTACATTAAGGAAGTTGGTAGTTCTGAATCAAACTCACACATTTTAGCTGTACGAGGAAAGAGGGCAATCTCTTAGCTGAATATTTTCTTGCAAACATGACTGCCCTATCTTTTTGGATACTTCTCACATCAGTCCCACAGGAAACATGTTGGAATCATCTGAAACGAGAAAAGTCATCTTCTGATGAAGATGGGTGATCTTAAGGTAGATTTGTTATTCGTTTCAGAATGTAGCTTTGGTTTGTTTTCAATGTTTGCTTGCAATGTCAGTCTAAGAAGCTGTGTAAGTTGCTGTGTAAGCTGTGTAATAAGGAAGCTGTGTCATGGTGTCTGCACTTGTTTTGGAGCGCTGAGCCAAAGTCTGATTTTGCTATGTTAAGAATATAATGCTTTCATAAAAACAGTTCAGTTCCAGTTCATTTATTCATTGAATGTTAGATTTATTAATCATATCCCCTAAAAATTTAGTAACACTTGATGTGGTGAAGGAGCTGCTAGCATTTTCTAAAACATAAAACCTCCTGGAAATGAAACTTTTCAAATTACTTTCAAAGAACGAATCAATAAATTCTTTTCACCTTCTAAAGGAGATGTTCTCTCCTCAATTAGCCTAGCTAGAGAGCTCTTCCTTAAGAAATTCCCCTATGCATCAGTCTGTTTCTTGGGAAAAATGCTGTGCGAGTTGTCAATCACACTAGTAGGTAATTCACACTAGTAGGTAAATTGACAAAGATAACGAATTAAACCAAAACTCAAATAATCTTCAATATGCCAAATATATTTAGTAACATCAACGTCTTGAAGCTAATGTCTCCATAAATCTTTATTATATCTCTTGTTAAAATGTATGAACGCAACAGAAAATAAATCATCAACAAGAATGCAAAAACACAAAAATAAAAGTCGCTCTATAATGTTTTGCTCTTCCTAGGACCTGGTTACGCATCGGTCTCATCGTTCTCACTGCTCTCCCTCTCGACTTGTTCAGAATCATCGCTGGAATCTTCATGGGTAGCTTCCTCTGCAGTCAGATAATCTTCAATTTTCTTTTTCTTTGCTAATTGCTCTTGAATATCGACCAATCTTTTTTCCTGCGTTTCTCAAGATACAATTCCACACTTTCTAATATTTCTTCTCTCTCGTCATTACTTTAGTTCTTGTCATTGGCACATCGCCATTCTGAAAGGATCTTTCTCTGGTCGAAACCTGCAGCTGCTAATGTAGTCTGAAAATGGTTTACAAATCTAGTTTCTTACAAAAAATACGTGTAAATCCCAAAATAGATTCGTGTAAAACTATGTAAATTTATTTAATTAAAACATTTGTTAATTTAAATAAATAATACGGCTTTTGCTGTTCTTCAAATAGCAGTTCGATTGAATTCAAGTAGAGACCATTCTCAAACTCATACCCAGTTTAAAAAAACCCTTGGCCATTGATTGTTAAAAGCCACAGACGAGCTGAAATTCTTTAACCACAGTGTAATTATGGGATTATCCCATTCAAAAGAAGTGCCATCTGACAATTGGGGTCATGAACCTGCCAGAGACAGATTTATCAACATAACCATTAAGTCATTTAAAATATTTCAGAAAATCTACGAAAAGTACAATTTCATGCGAGCAATTTTTCGCACTCATTATTCACCTCATGCGTGTGTGGATGCGTGCGCGTGCGATTGCACGCATTAAAAGAAACAGACTGATGCATGCAGTAACTCTTTAAGCTTTTCTTTGTGTAATATTTGTGTCACCATAAAAATGTAACTAACTTAATTGTAAGTACTGTACTATGTTAATTGTATATCAGATTATTTATTGCATGTATTGGAATTTTCAAATATGAAATACTGAAACCGAAAATGAACTGAAGCTCTAAATCTATGTGAGCAATAACCTAAGTAAGTCCTGTCTGCAGAGCATGGCAGAACTAGAATAGACCATGCAGCACAAAATTTACAGCTGTACTTCATGCACATCGTTGATTTGAGCAAGCTTTTTCTCCCAGAAATGTCTGAAAACTCGCAAAACTCCACAAAAAAGTATCTAATGCATATCTGAACAAGCAAGGCTTAGATTTTGGCGTACACTTGCAGCTTCTGGCAAATTGACTTAGGCCTACAGCTGCCATGCCCTGCAGACTTGGCATAAGTTATGTAAACCTATAACACTTCAAAACAAATACAGAATTTTCATAGAAATTCAAACTTAATTTCTTCAGTTAGCAAGTGATATACTTTTAATAAAAACTGTAGGATCCCTTTTGAATGTTTCAGTGAACTTTACAACCCCAGCGTATTGGCTCCTACTTATTAGTTGGTGGGGGGCTTGGTGGGGGTTAAATGGATAGCGCCAGATGGCCCAGATCCCAAAACAAATGCAATGCCCATTCTATTTCTACTTACATGCAAAACCAGGTAGGGGTATTGGTAAGGAAAAGGATAATGAAATCTTAGCTGAGGTTGGATCTATATAAAAGGAAACAAACAATTCATCTTAGGCCCGCCTTATTTGCTGTCCGTTAGTCTACGGGTGAGGTCTCCTGGTAGTTAGGCCTAAAACCCATCTGGGCATCCCCAAAACAGGGACTGCTGTTGTTAGGGAGAAATATCAAATGAAGTGTTGCGGGGAAAAAATGCAATGAAAACTAAAAATAAACAGCATACCTTTGACTGTTAATAAGAACTTCAAGAGAACAGGCAAAAATATTCTTATGATGGTCGTGCAAGGGTCTTCAACATTTTCATCTGCGCTCTCCTCAATTCCTTAATGGCTGAGATGCTCCGGGTACCTGATTGGCTTATCCAGATTTAAGATTTTCCAAAAAATTGTGGTTTCGAGTCCTGCTTAAAAATTGTCTTCAGATTGACAGATTGAGAAAATTAAAGTTCAGCAAAACTTACTAACAGATTTTCTTCCATAGAACTTGCCCGTCGAGTAATCTAAGATAAGTATAGCGCGATTCTAAGAAAGTATGGCTCGGAATAAACAACCTTATAAGCTGAAATAAGTCAAAAAGTTCTCAAAATTTTAAACTTAACATAAACGGCAGGTTGATTGCAGATTCCAAACCAGTGGCGAATCGATTTCTTCACTAATATTGCTCAAAACCTCGTCAACAAGCTTGAAGCAAGTAAAAAAAATTGTAAAGATTTTTTGAATCAATCAAACAATGAGTCCTTTTTCATTACACCAGTAACTCCCTCTGAAGTAAATAGTCAATTACTAAATCTGAATGAAGGAAAGGCTCCAGGTGCATACGAAATTCCAGTGAAACTAATTAAATGCGTGAGTGTTGCTTTAACTATTCCCCTTACAAATCTAATAAATGAATCTTTTGAATCTGGCTCTTACCCCTCCTTGCTTAAATTTGGTAAAGTTGTTCCAATTCATAAAGCCAAATCAACAGCAGAATTATCTAACTATCGTCCAATATCACTGCTGCCGATTTTCAACAAAATTCTTGAAAAATTAATGCATATCAGACTGACAAATTTTTTGGAAAAGCACAATATCATCTTTGAGCATCAATTTGGTTTTCAAAAGAACAAATCAACTTCTCTTGCAATTCTAGATCTTTATAATCAACTTATTAACGCTATTGAGGATAAAAAAATCGATCGATAACACTATCTTACTAGATAAACTTGAATTTTATGGTGTAAGAGGTACTGCTCTTGATTGGTTCAAGTCTTATTTAACTGACAGGACGCAAAAAGTTTCTATAAACGGCCAATAGACCTTTCCCGAATTTGCTGCATTTCTATTGAAACTGAAGCAATTCAAGCTCAGCCTCGATTATTTGCAATGAGAATTCCCACAAGCGTTTAATACCAAAAGTATTGCATTCAGTTTCTCTGCAGTTAAACAATGAATGAAGTTTGTTTTATTGAATCCTCCACGCGTAATGGGAATTCAATGATGGCCTCTTTTCCAAACCTAATTCGGGAAATGTCTATTATCGAATTCTTGCAATGTACAGAGTGGAGTACCACAAGGTAGTGTTCTTGGGCCACTTCTTTTTCTTTTATACATAAATGATATGCCTCCCGTCTCTAAGTTGCTTAAATTTCATTTATTTGCAGACGACACTAGTATCTTTTTCTCCGACAAAAATCTCGAAAATACTGTTAATGCTGAATTAATGAAAGTCTCAGACGGGCTCAATGCAAATAAATTAACTTTAAATGTTGACAAATCAAACTTCTTGTTAATTTCCTCTACTAACAAAAGTATTTCCCATGAAGTTGATCTAAAAATTCATAATAAATCAATTACACAAAAAGTTTACATTAAATATCTTGGAGTAATACTTGATAAAAACTTAAACTGGAAACAACATATTAAACATGTTAACATGAAAATCTCGAAAGGGATTGGAATACTGGCAAAAATGAGGCATTTCGTCCCAGCTCAAATTCTACATTATCTCTATTTTGCATTCATTGCCCCTCATGTCAACTATGGAATCATAAATTGGGGATGCGCTGTACCAACAACTACAAATTCTTTGCAAATTAATCTAAACAAAGCCTTGAGAATAATGAATTTCGAAAAGTTCAAAGCCAGAGCTAAACCACTATTCAATCAATTAGGCATATTAGATTTTCAAGAAAGTTTTAATTTTGAGTGCGCTAAACTAATATATGACATAATCAATGGTAACCAAAGCGCTATCTTTGATAAGTTTTTTGAAAAAACATCTTCTAGACATAGCTATCAAACACGTCAATCTACTGAAAAGCGTTTTGCTTTCCCTGTTATCAGAACAAACTACAAAAAACGGCTCTTCACATATAATGGCATAAAAATCTGGAACAATATACCTCTCCACATAAGAGAACAAAAAAGCAAAAGTACGTTTTGTAAACACTTCAAAAACTGGTTATTGCACAATTCTAAAGAGAATTCTTAAAGATGTTACCAAAAAAATAATAAACCAAAGCCCCCCTCCATTTCCCCCTCCCCCTCCTAATTTCTATTAATATTATTATGATCAATCTTTTTATTCACCTTTCCTTTTTGTTTCGTTTTTGTTTTATCTTTCTTTATTCTAAAAAACTTTTCAAGTTCAATACTATAGTACAAATTAAAAATACAATTATCGCACTCCATTGTTGAAATTTTTTTATACGCTGTATTCAGATCAAAATGTATTTTACTACCTTTTTGTGTTAAACTGTAATAGGGTGCCAAGCTTGAAAACCATTTCAGTTCTCTTGGCGTCCTAAGCAACTAATATTTGTAATGTCACCATTTTTGTATAATAAGTAATATACCATGTAGTATCTATATATTAACTCTAAGATTTGTTGCTGAATTATATGAATTTGAATTTGAATTTGTAATCTCTTTCAGTAAAATACTTCACAATAAAATCAACTCTGGCTGCGTTTTTTTGCTTTCATATTTAAAGATACGAATCACAGATTTATCACACGTTATTTCTTTTTCTTTGACGCACTAAATATAAATCGGTTTACAAACGATTTTCCAGATTCGGCCCTATCAGGCCCTATATTCATGATCAAACCAATTCGGGTTTTTTGAAAAACTCTTAGTTCATAGAAGTAGAAGGCTGGGAAACGTATTGCTCGTTCTGTTTTTTTAGATTTAGAGTGAACATTAGTGTATTGTTTTACAATTGTTTGACTTAAAAGGCCATGGTTTAACAAATTAATTAAAGACCTTAAAGGGCTCCGTTTGATTTCGCCATATATGTCTGTTATTCATGAATGAAATTGCAAAATTCAATACCATTTTGATGTAGCTAATATTGAGAAAATACAAAGTAGCGTTGAGAAGATACACAGATATGGTTGGCAATCACCGTAACCTCTCGAAGCCAACAACAGTTGATGGCAGCTAAAGAGGAAGTAAGAAGTAGTTAATGTGTAGATGTACAATTTTGACAGTTTCGAAAGAGAGTTATGCGTTTTGCACTCTTGGATACCTCATTTAAAAATAACAAAAATATCAATAATAATAATGATATTTAACGTGGGTAGCTCGAAATGATTGTTGGATACAATTTTCTACAACAAAGATCTACTGACACAAAAATAAATTGCTGAATAAAAACAGTGAAAAGGGAATATGTATTTGCATTAAAAGTATAATAATAGCGTCCGAGGAAATGTCTTTGAAATTTGTAAATAAGTCAACCTAAAGTATGAAAGAAAGAAGTATAGCTAGATATGTTTCCCAACCATCTCAGTTAATCATACACTGTATGGCTAACTGAGGGCGAATGGTCTACGATTTGTTGTTGACGACGGTAATTGCACATGAATGACTTTGCATAGGAATGATTCTGAAATATTGTTCCAAGCAAGACTACACTAATCTTTATATAATTATCAAACCTAAAATAATGACAATAAATTCGTATCATTCATCAAGTCATTTCACTTAATTTCTGAAGCACGATTCTTGATATTTCTTGGTATGAATTTGCCTAAAAAGCGAAAAGAAATGAGAAAATCAAAAGAAGAAATGAAACAAACATCGAATGAAAGAGGCCTAGTACTATAGCACAACAAGGGCTGTGCAGCCAAGAGTTGTGAAGAGTGGCATTTTTAGAGAATGCGTGGCCCGGGGCCAATAATCTTGATTTGAAGAAATTGGACGTTGTCTGTACGGTATTTTGCATTCTTAATTATTTTGAAGGGCCCTTTTCGCCAATATGAAGTGATGACTTGGGGCTATTAGCCCTAGCCCCCACCTAACACCACCAATGGTTGTGAATTCGGTATTATTCAGCAGATTGGCCTGGTGTTGATCTGTAGATGATTCCAATAGGAAGGATAAGTGTGCACAGAGAAGGATGACAAATTCTGACTCAGTTATTCTAGGTGATAGAAATCGAACTCAGAGCCTCTTGGTTAGAAGCCAATTGCCTTAGCAACAGCTTATTCGCTATTGGTACCAGGCGTTCCTGTGTTCATCAGAGCCGTACTCATTCGTTGTGTAACTCAAAAACTCACAGTTGAGAAATGAAACAATCGAATGATTTAACTCAGTTGTTTCTTTCTTTTCCTCACTACGGAAGAAGAGCCAAGTCCGATACGCCTGGCGAAGGGACAATTTCACCCTCTCTCAAAGTGTACTAGGGTTTTTCCAAGAACAAAACGATTTCCAGGGATTTCATATGGATTTTCAATGAAACAATAGGAATTTTCGGAAAAGTGTACGAGAAACTTAGGGATTAATTTTTCCCTCGACGATGGGTGTATATTTTTCATAGCTGGTAAGCATGATTTTATACATTCATTTGGCTTTTCTCTGAATGTAGTAAAAAAATGAATATTAGCTATCAAATTGGTTAAATAGAAAGTCACTAAAAGGATGGTAAAAAGCAAAAATTGAAAAACGAACAAAATGTAAGAAATTTATCAGCTACCTGATGGCCGTCTGGTTTTGATATTACAATTGGCCTTCCTTCATCTGATGTCTCTGTTATTTCAGGATCAAGTGCTATTTCTCCTATTGAATGAAATGGAAGAGTAGCTAAGCAATTTCAATTTCATTAATGAAATCAAAATTTTAATTGCAAGAGGAGTAGTTAAATGCTAAAATCAATTATGTAAGTTAAGAACTCTTGGAAAAACTCCCAGGAGCTATCGTCCTATATGTCCTAAACTCAATTCAATTCAAACGGTTAACAGTACATAAATGATAAGCGAATTACTCGTTTTTGTTAGCTCCAATAATAGTGCAACTTCAATAGTCTAGATTGACATAAAGCAACTTTAAAGATAACATCAGACAATTCATCTACTACAAAATGCAGGAAAAATTGTTCTCAAGAAATCTAATTCTGATAAGATCTTTGAAATGTTAATGATTTGGGCCGTTTTTATTTCATTAGGAAATCCATTCCAATTCTTCCTTGAAAATGTGTGATTTAATTGCATAATTGGTAGTCCTAACCTTTAGAATCACAAGAGCTATTAAACTCAATAATTATGACCTGTTATTTTAGGTAAGAGATAATCCTCCATTAAACGCGGATTATACAGGGCTACTAAGAGTTTTATATACTTCAAGTGCCAAAACTTCAAGTGCTAAAACAAACGTATATACTTCAAGTGCGACACAGTGTTTATAACAGTTTTTATAATGGATTGAGCAAAACTCGAATGATCAAAGGATGGTCATAATTCAACTCAACATTACTTTTTGACATTGCACCTCAGACCCTAAACTAAATATATAACCGATTATAATACTTTAAACAACATACCTAGAGTTTCTATGTCAAGAGGGTTTTTCGATCTTCTCTTGCCAAAAATATGACTGACTGTTTTACAATTGGGACAAATATAGTGGCTCATATTCTGAATCAATCCAAGCACCTGAACGAGGAATAGAAACACAGAATTCTCAAAATTATAATATTTGACTGTGCTCAGAGTTACACAGTAAGAATTCCGAGTGTTGAATATATCTTGGCTTGATTAAATGACTATAATGAAAGAAAGATTAAGTGCCTGTTTACATGATCCTGTCTTGCCTGGATATCTTAGCAAGCTGGGCGTTTTTCTTTTCATATTTACATGAGAAACAGAGACGAACGTAATGAAAAGCTTGCCTATTGCCTATTTCTGATCATATGCAGAAAGTTATCCTCCTAGCTAGAGGGCAAATCTCACCTAGCTTACATAGAATGAGAAAATCTCGGCAAGACGGTACTTAACAAGATTTTCCCATCTATGTACATCGAACTTGGAAAGTGCGAGGAGTTCTCAGGACAAGAAAGGAAGATAAACGTTCTAGTAAGGGAGTTTAAGGGGCACCGACATATTTCGATCTTTTGATTAGATTTGGATTTTGCAATATCTCCTACTAAAAATCCCTAGAACAATAAATAAAGAAAACAGACACTTATCAATGACTAGAATCAATTGAAATAGTAACAACTCTTAGCAGTAATTTTTGACGACCCAAGATAAAGGATAATGGAAAGTCAGTCAACTCACTGGTATATCAACTTTTTTAAACATTTCAGACCCTCTTTTAGCATCGATGAGAGCAAGGTCTTGAGGAGTGGTAACAATGACTGCACCTAGAAAGAAAATTTAGCTTTATGTAAGAGTTTACATCTTCTGAATCTCAAAGAAATTTGTGTCCACAAGAAATCTCTTCAGCACTTGTCTAATTCACAAGTTGATAAGAACTTTCAGGCTTATTGGCCGCTTTGTGTGCAGTAGGCAGGAGTGTATGTCCCAGATTGCCATGAGCCACAATTTAAACGTTTCATCATTCTGTGTTATGGCCAGTTGTTATCGTAGTGATCTTGAAAGTAAAATGATTAATGAACTGCTGAAACTCATGCTGTGATATCTGTTAGCTATTGTTTGGGATATGAACAATGACCTTCCTTGGAGAAAGCAAGGTTGGTGATTGCACACGCGCACTTCATTTCTCACTTGAATACCTCCTCAGTGCCCATCCATTTCACCAACTTTGGAATCACATATTACTCCAAAATAATTGATTTTTAAGTTCGTATCCAAAACACTTAAGGATATTGACGAAACTTATATTCATTTCAGTATTCAGGAGGCCCTTGCACCTAATACATTGAGCAAAATGCGCCACAGTACTCTCAGGTTTCTTTAAAAAGCCGGAACAGCAAATCAGGATAGGACTAGTGCGGTTTGTTAACAATTTATGTAGCTTGCAATGAAAAAAATAAGATTCTTACCCGTGACAGGAACCAACTGTGAAATTGAAAGCTGAGTATCCCCCGTACCAGGGGGCATGTCAATAACGAGGTAATCTAGTGGCCCCCATGCAACTTGTCGGATCATTCTTTCCATGGCTGACATAACCTGAGAAATGAACGCATCATGATGGAATCATAACAGAAGGGGAGGGTTTATGGTAAATTCTGTATATTCATTGCTTTTCAATACGGGTCCCTTGAAAAATGTGAACAAATTATCTAACATGAAAAATTAAAAATGAGCATGCAAGTTTTAGATACATCATTATCTACACTAATAAATAGGGCATATAAAAGCGCCCGACTTTGAAACTGCTAGTCCCAGGAAATTTATTGACTTGAAATTCAAGCAGAAAATTTTGTGAAATCTCTTACTTTTTAACAAAGCAACAAAGATACAAAGCATCTATTATGTGTTTTAGGGATGCTAATTATGAACCCCTGGCATTCAGGTGATTTTTCATCCGCAGGGAGAAAAAGTTTTTTTATGGCTTGATCACAACTATTCAAGTTGCTAAAATTTCTCTTGGATTATTGAAGAACTTGGAAATAGAGATTCCCTTGTGGCGCTGCACCCCTAAATTTAAGGTACTTCCTACCCTTACATATATCTTCGGATGTTCTATTCTAGCTTTTATTTTAAATCTTCTCCAATGTACATTCTAAGTGTGTTGAGAATAAAGAAGCAATACTTTGATCAACTTCTTTATTTATAAAGCTGACGTTTTCAGTTAAAAAAGTTACTTTAAAAATTCTAGGCTATTTTGTCTTCATGCAGCTGTTTATATGTTGTTGGGTGAAACTTACCATCAATCCCCTCCATACAATTGGAGCGCCATCAGGAACGAGAAAACCCATTGACATACTGAAAAAACAAACATGTATTGTTATCTTTTTATCTATTGTTATTTAGCTGTCATGAACAAATGGTCTTATAGAAAGTAAGGCAAGTAAATTCAGGAAACCTAAGCATATTTGTTGCAATTTGATTATAGAGGTTGCCGTTTGGTGTCTACCATGAGGCTTCTTTTAAACACGCCATACTTATGGAGGCGCCCTTAAAAAAAGCTCCCTTTATTCGATGACTTTTTAAAGGATGCCTCTTTTAACCCCCTTTCCCCTCTAAAATAGATCCCTTTGGAAAGGAGCACTCCAGACATGCAAAATACATACATTAACCTCCAGACATACATTAACAATATATATAACCATCTTTTTAAGTTTTGTTTTGTAAAATAATAAGAAACACCATTTCATAAGCCCTGCTGTATACGACTCATCTTATAGTTAAATGAAAAAGGATCAAGCTAAGGGCTCAGTAACATTACATACATGCTACCAATGTCATTAATTTTCGTAATGGGAAATAAAAATTTCTTTGCTCAAAGCATTAGCCACTTGTTAACAATGAATAAACATACCATTTTATTCCATAGTTATTCAAAGGGATCATAAGATCATCTGGAAAACAAAAACATTTCAAATTATGATTAGATTTTTGCAATTCCCGAAAATACACAAGCCAATCATTAGCATTTGCACTGTCTAATGTTAATCCACGGCATGGTTGAACAAGAATTAAGACTTTTTTTGACTAATTGTCTAAGAGACTGTTATTAAGACATAATTATAAAACATAAACATTTTTCAATGATTTGGGACATTTGAAGAAACTGTTACAAAATTGGCCACGGTGTAATAGTAACATCTTAATTCCCTATTTGAATGATAGTAGTGTTAGGAGCAATGTTTTACTAATCTTCTGAATATAATTTTGAAACACTAGCATGACTCTATTATGAAATACAAGCTTTTGTTTTAGGGTCAAAAATGATACAAAAGCGCCTAAGGAAAATGTAACTATACAATTGTAATTATCGGCTTAATATTTTGTTTAATTTGGTCAAACGTTTTGGAAGGCTTGGAGGGTATCATTAGGAGTGCATTGTGAAATTTTGAATGACTTGCGGCTTACAAATGGTAAGAAAGTAACATTCATATTTATGAAATTTGGTTACTTTTGATGGGCCCCGGAAGGGGAGCAATGCTTTTCCTGAAGTAAAAGGTTTGTTTGAAAACATCTGAAATTGTTAACAAACTTAAAATTGATTTAGAACAAATTCAAAACAGCTTTTTAACAAATTCAAAAAAGGAAAGAACCAAATTGGTCATTTCCTTGGCAAAAGTGCAATAATTGCAGATAGTCAACCGTTACAAACTATTGAGTTACTTGATTATTCTAAAATATAGTTGATAGCACAAAACATCTGTTTCTGTTTGTATATAAATTAAAACCCATGTAAAGGGATTACTGATTACACTAAAAGGCCAAATTATGATACAGAGGTAAAAGTCAAAAAAGTTTGATACATGTGATATTTTATTTAATTTAATGGAGCTTTGGTGGAAATATTAGCCGGTGTTCTTTAATTCTGCCACACCTCTTACAGTGCAAAGATGTGCAGAAAGATATGAGTGAGTTCTTATCATAATAAAGTAACAATATTTTTTAACTGTTGCAGTGGAAATCAAGTGTTGACAAATAAAACTGTCATCTTAGTCATATTGTTGCATTTTTATCAAAGTCTTGACAAACAACATATATCAAGAGCAATAAGTTGAGCTTTCTTTTACACTTGCTGGTTTTTATTTGATTATCATAGTTAGAAAGTACATCAAAAGTCTTGATTGTTATTTTACGTTTTTGTCAATGTACAACCTTAGCTTTTATTCTGCTGTTTATTGGCCAATTTTGCTACTGTATTTGAATACAAGTTTTCCCAAAGTTTTACTTTGATTCTACTGGTTTATCTTTATTTTAGTAAGTACAGTTATTATTTCATCATTATTACTCTACGACCCTTTACTAATTGCTATTAAGAGGATGGTATAAGAATTGTGTTACGGTTATAATCGCTTGAAATTTGTCCTTGTAACCTTTATAACATAAAGGTAAAAAGGTTACATTTCTACCAAAAATCGGCCAATGAAAGAAAAATGACTTTGCATGTCAATTCTCATCTGTTACAAAGGTTTTTCATCTTTTTCCATTTTATCAAGTTAAGAAAATGCCAATTATCTATGAACATGTCTATTGGGCTAACTGTGCTAATAATACTGCCCACAATGTATCCAGTTTATATTTGAGCACCCCACAGTTTTATAAGCAAAGCAGAAACTCACTGTTGTCAAGTTCTGGCTCATCTTTGAGGTTCATTAGAGTAGGCAATGAAGGTCCATACACATCGGCATCCAAAATACCTACAGATAGTGCCTGTATTTGATTAAAATGCAATATGATTTTACAAAAAATCACAAGATAAAATAATAAGACAAGAGACACAGTAAATTGCTGATGATACGTGATCACATAATTTTTGTGTGCCTTTCCAATACGCTGATTTGCTTGGAAAACTTAATCAATGTAAAGGAGCAGAGAAAGGAAATTCTAGACTGAAGAGTGGCTGCAAGAAAAACTCCCAAATATGAATCATTGAAAGCTGTTGATATTTCTTCATAATATTATCATAGTTAGATCTTAATTGGCAGGAAAAGTTTATCTAAGTTAACCTAGAGTCTATTTCGTAAAGGACAGCTAAAATATATAAAAAAATATATTTTGATACTTGAATTCTATTTGGCACAGGCCTAATACTCTTTACTTTTTAATTTTACTCTGAAACTGATAAGAAAAAAACCTGAACAGTTGATTTAATCAAATGTGTACCAGTAGTTTTATTTCTGCCTCAGAAATGGTTATTTGAGTTTTTAGAGAAAGAAAAATACCTTGTTACTTGCTGCAATAGCCAATGCCAGATTCACTATAAAACAAAAGTTAATTGATTAACACATTAGAAAACATTGGAAGCAAGACTTAATATAGGAAGTGAACAGTAGTATCATCTGTACTTATCATCAGGTATAATCTTTTATACGCAGCAGACCTGGTCATGGGACTTTTAGTAGTTGGTAGTAAATTGCCCTCCTTAATTCTGTCAGGTGGGCTGTTCATTAGTAAAAAGTGAACTTTGAGGTGGGCAATTCCCTTAAGATTGGATGAATGAGGCAGGCAACTCTTTTCCCACATCAAGTGGCCCAGGAAGGTATTGACGTGGAGCAGGCCAATGGCCTGCCTAAATGCTTATCTTGAGCATACGCAAACATATTGTGCCATCACATGAAACTTAGGGCTCCATTCAAATCGCATATGGCAAGATACAACATGCTATGCTATAGCTTAAATAAGGTATGGGTCATTTCAAGGAAGGCGTGCGCATGGCATTTTATCAGTTTTCTATCAAGATCTGGCAAAGTTAAAAATCCAACTCACAGAGAAGGAGGAAACCATGGTTGCAACAAAGTTCAACATAGAACTTGAAAGATTCAATGTGAACAGCAGATTTTAGATAGGACAGAGTGTGTTATATTGCAGTAATGATGCATTGAGCCCTATCTATTGTGAATTGGACCTAAAGCTTAAGATTTTCTTAAACTTGTGGAAGTTATTCTTGTTTGGCACACCCTTTAATTGAGGTCCAGTTAATTGAATAATGATAAAGTAAACAAGCAAGTCAAAAAGTTCAATAATTAAGTAATTAGTTAAGTATCTATAACAAGAAACCTGCAGTAGTAGATTTTCCTACTCCCCCTTTTCCAGACGCAACAGCTATAATCTTTTTCACACCCGCAATAGGTTTTTTCCTTGGCAGACCCCTTGCCATCATTTCTTGCTGACGTTCAGTTGCAGACGTTTGTTTACCAGATATTCCCTTCATGAAAAACAATTAGTAAGAAAACAGTCATCAATGGTATAATTTCAAAAGCTAGATTATCCCCAACAGATAACAAAGAGAGTTATACAAATGTGATCCCGAAAAAAGCAACCATAGGTATCATGAATCTAGGGTGGAAAAATAAGTTTTTGTCACGCCACATCAATTGTGTTGAGATAATACACATATCTTTATACCGTTTTTTTCTATGTTGCTCTATGCCAGAAATAACCTGGGCAAACCTCAAATTTTTCAGCATGGCTATTGCCTTGCTGAATTATAGATGAGTGAAACTGCAGACTGTAGAGTGTGACACTTCCAAACATAATCTAAAAATCAGAACAATAGAAAAATAGGATAGAACAATATAAAATCACTCTTGCGTTGATGACTAGCAGAGCAATGATAGAGATGCTCAAGATAACAAGAAGGGTCCTTAATTTGGTGTAGAATGGTTTTTCCCTATTGGGCATTCAGCAACTAAAAATTTCCCTAGGCAATTCCAATTTGTGAAACTGTCCATCCAGTCTAGATGTGAGAGTATGACCATAGTGGAATTGTGCCCACCATAGTGGAATGCGTGGTGTACCCTGTTGCAATTTGCATACACCAATTTCTATTGTTCTATTTTCATTTCTATTGTTCTACTTGCTCCTTGTCTGCCATAAAGATATGGGTTATTGGTTGTTTTCAGTATTCAAATGGAGGTATCGGTTCTTGGCTAAAAAATGGACCAGATTTAGCCCAAGTCATACTTTCAGACACTAATTCACGGATGAACTCTATGTATTTACAATAACTTTACACATTAAAAACCCCTGTTAATAGTGCCTGGATCAGTGTATCAGATCTTCTACACGATCACCTCCCTAGAGTGTAGATCAGTTTACCAATTGATGTGTACCGAAAGTGGTGCTCAACCCCATACCTTCAATGCAATGTTTTAGAATTTCTAATGAATGGGCCCTTCCATCCTAAACACATGCGCAAACCAGCTGAAATAGATATTGGTTTGATTTTTAGTGAATTCGCAAAACCTCCTTTTGACTAAATGAAAACTATCATCAACCAAAAATATGGCAGAGGGCGTTTTATTCCAAACTGGCTACCAAAGATAACAATAGCAAAATAGGATAACCAATATAAGTTGTTCTGGTGCACTTCCGAGATCGCGTTGATACTGAAGGTGGATAGAAGTATTAAAACGATGATGTAAACATGGCCGCTTAAGGGAAGGGCTGCCTGGGCTTAGGCCTTGAAACTCCCCATCATGAATTTGGACTCCTTGAAACATCGTAAATGAGAAATACCTTCAGAGATATAAAAACAATAACCCAGAGTCAGAGGTTGACCGTACATAAAACATTCTTTGGGCCAAAACATTCATCTAGTAAAAAATAATATTGCTTTTGAAAATTACATTAGATTTTTACGGTAACTTACGCTTCATTTCTATGTAAGTTGCTTTCTAAAAATGCACTAAATCCCATCTCTGAGAACCTAATTTTCAAAATTTTCAGTGGTTATGCCCTAAGGCACAGCAAATTTAGCTTGAGCCAGACCAACTAGGAACAGCTTCTGCCGGGCCTGGCAGTATCTCAAAATCTTAATTTCGACAAAACAAATCCTTTTGATGTCCTTTTTAAAGAAGAAAAGGTCAAGAGAGTCCAAAACCACAGAAATATGAGAAGATGGTTGGAGCAAGGTAATATAAATAAGTAAGGTTTAAAGATTTCTTGAAAATTCTGCTTTCAAATGCTATTAAGGATTTATAATAAAATACTATTTCCAATTAGAGGGGTTGAATTTAGATTTCAGTGCTGGAACCCTGAGATGGAAATCAAGGAAACTGCGTGCAAGGGTTGAAAGTGTTGAAAAAAATATTTTAATTCTGAACATCTAAATTAAAGCTTGGGTGATACAAAAACTGTGATGGTAGTCTTGAAAGTCTCAAAGCTTGTCTCAAAATCCTATTAATACAAAGAAAAGTATAAGTGCATCTTGAAGAATAAAGTTTTGAGCTAAAAAATAAACTACTAAGAGAGTATTGTTTTTTTTTTGGCTGGAATGGAAAAGGAGGTTTTAAAACTTCCCTTGCCCTATTAACAAAAATGTTTAATTGATGAATATTTGCTTTTTGGTTATCGATTCCTAGCTCTTGTGTTGGAAATCATTAAGTTAACTTTTTGTAGTATTAGTTTCAGCAGCAAATAATTGAATTTATTCAATTATTAGTTAACAATCAACCCTTATAGACCCCTTTCAATGTTTACATTTTATGCCCTTTGGTTTCTTTGTTTACTGAACAATTGGCATTGAATTAATTGTCAAAAGGTGTTACTTTTTATTGTCCTGCTATTTTGCATTACAAAAGAGTCTCATTTGCCTGTTCAAAAATTGTAAACATTGAAAGGGGTCTATTTCCCAGCACGTTTATCCATTAAGAATTTTCCTTCACCATACATGTTTAATCTCTGGCTTTCAAACAGGGTTTAAAAGCAAGGAAATATAGTATTTGTATACAATGCTAGGTCCCAAGAGATTTTTTTGCCTTTCAGCGTAAATTTTGAAGCGCATACAAGTCACGATGTCAAAAATCCCCAAAATGAAATTCAAGGAGCCTTAGGCAACAGAGGCAAATTTTGTAACAGCCAATCAGATTGCATTTTGATCACTCATCTCAGCCAATCAGAAGCGCTAAAAATGACGTCACTTTGTTTACATTTTGACTACCTCCCCCGGCTAGATACAGCAAGCTGTGGGGAAAACCGGGTCTTCCAATATCCCCCGCCACGAAAATATACTTTCTTAAAAATGCACAAATTTTTGAATAAGGGTTCTTGAAGCTACATGGCGTAAATCTGTCGCGGCCCTAAGAAATCGCATGTTTTATTTGTTCTCCAGCGAAGTTCAAATTTTTTTGTTTTTGGAGCTCTATTTTTCATGGGCCTAGACACTAGAGGAGTTGGCCTTCGCACGTAAAGAGGTAAGAAAATGACCCTTGCGTTGTTTTTACCTTCCCGATTTCTTCAGAGTTAATTTCACAGCCCACTAAACTGTCAATTTTAAATTTCCCGCTGAGAAAGGAATTCTCGGGAGCTTGCGATGCGATGCTGCGATGGAGAGATACACGACACGAGAGGGAGGACAAAGAAAAGATCACCTGATAAATATTTTTCAAAACGAAGCTGATTCATTCTGCCTGATAATTCATTTAAAACGGTTAAAAATGGCGGCAACAAGCACGCCCAAGTACTAAAATTTCGAGGAATATCGTTAGTTAATCGAGGCAGAAGATCTATTCCAGCTTAAAATATCTCGAATGAGGGAATCTCCGCTTGATAATCCGTTACGAACGCCTTCTGTCGCACCACTAAACTCGTCATCATCATCAACATCGTCACGGTCTTCTAGTTGTGGAATTTCTTCTCCCTCTTCTCGCTCATCGCCGTCGTCGTGCAGGTCAGGATTCAGAACAGCCTCGTTGGCCTTCTTAGAGAGCTCAGCAGCATATTTCTTCAGCACTTCTTCACATATTGGGCAAGAACCGATGGAAGGAAGCAAGCATGCTGTATGGAACGAATGTCCACATCCGTGAAAAATATGCCACATGGGGTTGTCTTTGTGGAGACAGTTTTTCAAATCACATTTCCTACAATGAAAGGCAGTGAAATAAAATATTACCAGGTAATTTTAATAGCTTGTCTGTATCAAAGACTAGTTCAATTACACTCTTTTTATAAAATAACATTTACAAGAACAAGATGAAGAGCCTCAAATTTTGCTAAAAGTTAAGGACAAGCCTTCAAGCTGGAGGAGCTAGCATCAAAAAAATTACTGATTCTTTTATGTAAAAAGGGTGTAGGAGTGTAGGCCTAATAAGGTGAAGTTCATTATTTATTGTCTCTAATTCTAACACTTTTAATTTTTGAGTCTCAAAGGGGTACTTATTCAATTTTTCTTGAATCAATAAAATTCAAGCAAATACAGAAACGTAAACGAAAGAATTCGATAGACAATTATTGGTATTTTGAGCTTAATACTTGTTGCAGTAAAAGAAGAATTTTGACAGACAATCAAGGATTTAGAATTCTGCAAGACTAAAACTTGCGTCTCCGAAACTCATCTCAGCTAAAAATTTAGAATTAACGCTGGTTTCTTAAGGTGAGATGGTGGGCGCTTATTTCCATAAAAACAGCCCTTTAAACTTATTAAAAAGAACTTCTATAATGTGCTTACTTGTTTGGATTAGGAGATGATTCATGGCAGAGGTAACCTAATGGCAGAACATCATTGGTGACAACTTTTTCAGTACCAAAGATGTCAGGTAAATTCCACTTTGTCATTCTGCTGCTGCTTTTTTTTGAAGGGCCTCTAACTAATTTTCCCGCATTTGGCTTCTCTAAGATGGTTTTGAATTTCTTTGTTAAAAATTCGGCGGCTTTTATCTTCAAAATTTCAACATTTTTATGCGAAAAGTTTTTCTTTTTTTCAGGGACGAATGCAGTTTGAAATTCTCTGAGTTCGTGTTTTCTCGCATCTATCTCTTTTGCTGCTAAACTGATCATTTCCGGAGTATCAGTAACCCGTGTGCGTGCACGTAAAACTGAGTGAAAATTCTCAACCGGGTATTCATCAAAGGCACAGACAGATGACATCAATGTAGAGAAAAGTGGATGGTCAATATTTCTGAAATATTCAACATTTGATAGAGCAATTAGTGGCGCTTTGTCGTAATGCCTTCTCTGAAACATTAAAAACATAACCCAGGAACGAAGCAGTGACTCGAAGTATAAGTCCGCCATATTATCCTTCAACACAACTGAATAAATACACAGGCTAAAGGAATATAATTATCAAGCAGATTCAACAAAACCAAATACTGAACATCCTTTGAACTGACAAATACCGACATTATAGCCTCACGGATAAGAAGCCACCCATCATATAATGCTTCAAGAAGATAAGATATACGCCAAGGCCTTGGCTTTTTAGCAAGAGGCTTTTTTGTGTCAAAGAGAAAAGCATACAGATCTGCAAACAATGGATGAAACTTTAAGAGAATATTCTCTCTTGCATTGAGAGAGACATGCAATGGACCAATGAATGGAATCAGGTTGTGGATTTCCTCACGATATACTACTTGCCTAATATAAAACTGACATGGCCAATCACCGACAATGGGAACTACAAACTGATCTAAATAGAGATTTAGACCATTTTCCAAGATTATTTTCAATGCAGAATGGAAATCGTCATACGACTTCAAAGGTAGCTCCACACAATCAACAAGTTTACACTCTTCCATTGACCTTATTTGCAAAATTTCATCCTGCTGGTAGTCATGGGCCAACAGCCTGTATCTTTGGGATTCCGGATCGAAAAACTTTGCCTGCAACCATTCTGGCATAACCTCAACGTATGACTTGGAAAGCTTTGAAGAATTTCTTTTTATAAGGTCAGTAAGAAGCCTTATATTGGCTGGTTCAGGATCTTGATCTTCTGGTCCAACGGAATAAATGGAAGGAATATTTTTAAAACTCTTCAAAAGCAAGGTGGCCATGTGTGTTGGCTGGGTCTGCACTGTGGTTGATGGACGGTGTGTTGTATGAATGTTATGATAATCATCGATGAAGACAGCTACCATATATTCATTTGAAATTGCTTCATCAAAGAAATTTTTTACACTCTCGTGATGACTTTTTGACATTTGTTTGCTAACATGGGATATTGTTACGGGATGAGTCGTTAGTCCCATATTTCGCAGTGTCTCGACACCTCTAGATGATACTCCCATGCCTTTGACAGTGCGGGCAGTTGCAACCTGGAACCAGTTTGCTTGTTGTGACTGCCCGTACATCATCATGTAAATTATGGAGACAGCTCTTCTTTCATTTAGCAACTGTCTCTGTTTGGATTGACGCTCACTTTTCATGGCATCAATTATGGTGTAGAAAAGTTGCAGTGAACCTGCTTCAGCGCATAGGAGCTTGAACTCATTTGGGTCAGTAATGGGTTTACCCCCTTTTCCAAATTTTTTCGAACACTTTGATCGTAAATGCGTTAGCTCTTGGTTAAGATTACATGAATTTTTGGCTTTTTCTAACAGCTTTTGAAACATTTCTTGGCTTAAAATTACATTGTTTGAATCATTGATTTCAACTTCTCCTTCTAATTCAGGATAATATCTTCTGTTGATATGTGTTGCTGAGCTGCTTGGCTCGTTACTTTCTTGAGAACTCAGCAGCAACTTCTGGCTTGGGCAGCTTAGAGTCTCTGTTCGCTCTGAGTCATCGTAATCATCCGGAATATTTTCTTCTTCGCTTTGTTCTTCACTTGCAGAATCAATTTCGGGAAGCACACATTCTGGACGGGATTGCTGCAATATATGTTGTTTTTTCTCAAAATTCAAATTTTATTTTTTTATATTTGGTCAAAAGTATAAGAAATGTCAATCCTGAGATAGACTAAAATTTCAGTTTTGTTACATTAGAGATAAATTATTCAAAATTGAAATCAAAGTGTTTCCAAAGTTTTCAACCTTAAGGAAACTTAACTATTCAAATTCACATAACTCAAATTTAACCAAGAGCTAACAGCAAACATCAAAGTATTTTTGCATTCAATGGCTGGTTAAATTGTTTGTATTCAGCTGGTCGCATTTACTTTCTGACAGTACACCTCAGACAGTCAATAAGATTTCCTTAAATTTATGAGACGCATATGGAGATAAAGAAAAATATGGTCACGGCAGGGCACTAAAAAGTGGATGGGGCTCAAGAAAGAAATGGCACCTTAGTGATAATACATAGCCCGGAAGGTAAAGATTAAGTGATGGTGCTGTAGGGGTATGTGACATTATTTGAAAAAAGAAGCAACTACTTTGGCTCAAATTATACTAATCTGTTTCAGGCTGAGATTCAAAGAATAAATAGTCTAGGGGTCTACATAAAGAAAGGGGTTTCAGTCGTAATAGGGATAGACATGCAAAAAATAGAAGTGAAGGGGCTTAAGCCACTGATGTAGTAAAAGTATATTTTGTGGAAAAATAAATTCTTGTGTAAACTTAACTAAAATTAGTGAAGGCAAAAATAATATGGCAAAAGCAGAAGTAACGAAAAAATGAAAAAGTACCCTTTGGTTGACAGAAATCTTCTCAGCACTATTGGTTTGAAGGAATTTGGTGAAATCTCGCTTCATGCCTGCCTTTTCAATACACTTTCTGCAGACGTATCTGACTCTATGAGATTTTAGACCATTTTGTTTCGCAATATTTCTGAAAGCCTGAAGATATTTGTATGTTGGTACAACAGTTGATTCAACATTTCTTGCATGTCCTTTGAACCAGGTGTTGTGCAAAGGATTGCTGCACAACCTAGCAAACTTTCCCATCCTGCTAGAAACAGGAGGAACACAGAAACACTAGAACGTTTTAATATGTTTATTTTCAATGGCCTAAAAACAGCAGCAGAACAACAAACTGTAGGTACCTTTAGCCTAAAAGCGCGCTCAATTTTCCCGCCAAATTGCAAGCTAATTCAATCCAGGGGGGCTATAATCCATTATCCTCATAATTTCTCCCAAAAATTAGTCCTAAAAAGATTGAAAAATGAAATTATACTCCCTTTGTTGAAGAAAGAAAATGTGATGTCGAACAGGCCAGCCATTTTGGATTTGGGCTCGTCGTCAGCTCGGCTTCTCACGTTTGTTGATGATTTGATGCGAAAGTTGATTGAATAGTTTTGGTAAGTCGTTCATTCGCCCTCGTCTGTCGAGGAACATCATCATATCAAATCAGATTTCTGGGATTGTGTACATGGCGGATGCAAAATTTTTTGCTCTGATCATATTCAGATTAAAACATTGATAAAGTCAGGTTTTGTAAGTGTTGAATATCTGAATAATATGCCAAACTCTATTTAAGGATAGAATAGCAGACAAGAATTGTCCAGATCGGCTTTGAGTGGATTTTGAGTGGTTGAAAGAAACCGATCACGAAGAGTTCAGATTTAGGCCAAAGGTCACTTAGGCCGTATTGGCCTTCGTGGTCAAATTAGGCATGTCAGAGAAAATACCAAAAATTATTTTACGCAAGGACAGAAATGGGAAATATCTTGTTGTTAGTGATGATGATGCCGAGGAGGACTCAGAGAGCACATTTACTCCAAACTTACCAGAATACATTGCCGTGGAAGATAACAACGAGACAGAGGGTAGGTCTAGGCAGTTTGCTCGTCAAGGTGGAGTCCAGCCAAGTGAGGAATTTACGAGGCAGATAAACTCAGCATACAACGAAATTGTTTATTGGCGAAAAAATGTGTTCCTAGTACCCTCTGGCAAAAATGGAAAAGAGTTCATAAGAGAAATAATTTTTTGGGTCAAGCATTTTAATGAACAGAGCAAACAGTCAGTAGTTGCACTTAAGGCTTGTATGGTGTTACCAGCTCTATTACTCCAAAAGCCATCACGAGCTTCCAAGGCCAAAGATCACTCTCTGAAGCTAGAAAAGAGATTAACTATGTGGAGAGAGGGAAATATATTGGATTTACTAAAAGAAGGCAGAGAGATCCAGAAAAGGCTGATTGCATCTCACTCTAAAAGAAACGATGATCAAAATGCGAAAATCTTTGCAAGACTCATTTTACAAGGAAAGGTCAATGCTGCTCTCAGATACCTGGATGAAAATGGAAACTCTGGTGTCTTATCTTTGACCCAAGAAGTGCTCCAGGAATTAAGAGAGAAGCACCCTAAGCCTGCTAAGGTTCAGCCTCATACCCTATTAATGGGTCCAATTGATGAAGTATCACCAGCTTTGTTCGATCAAATTGATGAGGAAATGATCTTTAAAGCAGCAATGCATACAAAAGGGGCAGGCGGACCTTCAAATTTTGATGCTGACCAATATCGAAGAATCCTCTGCAGTAAAAATTTCCATACAGTTGGCAAAGAATTAAGAGAGCAAATTGCAATCATGGCGAGAACTCTGTGTACGAAGAATCTGGATCCAAGATGCCTGGAGGCCTATGTTGCATCAAGAGTCATCCCATTGGACAAAAAGCCAGGGGTGAGGCCAATCGGTATCGGTGAAGTTATCAGACGTATAATCGGGAAAGCAGTCTCATGGCTATTAAAGGAGGAAATTAAGGAGGCTGCAGGCCCCTTACAAACTTGTGCTGGGCATAAAGGGGGCTCTGAAGCAGCAATACATGCTATGAAAGAAATATTTTCACAAGAAGATACAGATGGAGTTATATTGGTGGACGCCTCAAATGCTTTCAACAGGCTTAACAGGAAAGCAGCCATGCACAATCTTCGGATAACTTGCCCTGCTCTATCTACTTATGTCATAAATATTTATAGACACGAAGCTCGATTATTTGTCACTGGGGGTGAAGAGTTAGCTTCAATGGAGGGTACTACACAGGGGGACAATCTTGCAATGGCCTTTTATGCAATATCAACTGCAAATATCATCACAAGCACACGATTCACATGCCCAGGGGTAAAACAAGTTTGGTTGGCAGATGATGCTAGCGGAGCGGGGGAGATATCTGCTTTAAATGAGTGGTACAGAGAGATTAAAGTGCTGGGTGAAAAATACGGCTACTACGTAAATGAAAAGAAGTCTTGGCTTATACTTAAGAACCCATCTAAACTTAACAATGCAAAGGCAATTTTTGGTGATTCAATTAATATAACCACAGAGGGAAAGAGGCACTTGGGTTCAGTACTAGGCACACAGTCTTTTAAAGAGGAATACTGCAGTGATCTTTGTAGCAAATGGATGAACGAGCTTCAAAAGCTGAGTGAATTTGCGAAATCTGAGCCACAAGCAGCGTATGCTGCTTACTGTCATGGCTATAAGAGCAAGTTCACCTATTTTATGAGAACAATTGAAGGCCTAGAAAACTACATGGAACCAATTGAGCAGCTAATTACAAACAAATTCCTACCTCTATTAGTTGATGATGTCAGTGTTTCAGATAATGAGAGACTCATCTATTCCCTACCAACGAAAGATGGAGGCTTGGGGATCAACATCATTGACGAGGAGTGTAAAACACAATACAAAGCAAGCTCTATGTTCACCTTACCACTAGTAAGAAAGATCATACTCCAGGAGTTATGCCTTGGTGAAATTGATGAGGGAATATATAAAGAAGAGTACAGAGAATATAAGAAGGCACAAATCGAGCTTAAGATCAATACGATAAATTCAGGCATAGACCACAGAATGAAAAGAGCACTGGAACAAGCAGCCGATAAAGGCTCCTCAAATTGGTTGACAGCTCTACCGCTAGTAGATCAAGGATACAACCTCACAAAGGGCGAATTTCGAGATGCTTTGAGAATAAGGTATGATAAAGAATTAACTGGCTTACCAACACACTGTCCCTGTGGCAGTAGATTCGACGTAAACCATGCACTTTCATGTGGCAGAGGAGGGTATGTAATCATGAGACACAATGAGGTTAGAGATCTCACTGCATCAATGCTAGGAGAATTGTGCAATGACATAGAAATAGAACCGATGTTACAACCATTGACAGGGGAGCAGATGAGACATAGAACTGCGGTTACGGGAGATGAGGCTAGACTCGATGTTAGAGCTAGAGGGTTCTGGAGGAGGAATCAAGTGGCATTTTTTGATATAAACGTGACTCACGTTAACGCTGCGTCTTATTCCAACTCTACAACTGAACAGACCCTCAGAAAACAGGAAAATCGAAAAAAGAGAAGTTACAATCAGAGAGTAATGGATGTGGAAGGAGGTTCCTTTACCCCACTAGTTTTTGGGACGAACGGAAGCATGGGAAAAGAATGTGAACGGTTCACAACTTACTTAGCATATAAGTTAGCGGAGAAAAGGGATGAGAAATACTCGAAGGTCGTAAACTGGATAAGAACACGCTTCTCTTTCTCCATAATGAGAGCAGTGTTGGTATGTGTGCGGGGTACACGAAGCAAGAGGACAGCTATAGGACACTATCCGGACGATTTTAATTTGGCCAATTTTAATTCAAGATTAGGGTAAAGGACAGTTTTTTTTTATCAGGACAATCCTTTTTTTTTTACCTTTTATCAATCCTTTTTATTGTAAATATTTTATATTTTTATTTTTTAAATGAGCGTGTAAATTTTTTCAAAAAAAAAAAAAAAAAAAAAAAAAAAAAAAATCATATCAAATCACCAGTAGTAGGTAGAAATTTCAAGCTCTTGAAACCCAGAAGAAAACGAGTAATTATAACAAAAAATTTTGATCAGAAAAATCAAAAGTGAAGTGACTTATTGCGAAATATTTGCACCATGCTGAATCAACTTCGTTTCGAAGTTTTTGTCCTCCCTCTCGTGTCGTGTATCTCTCCATCGCAGCATCGCATCGCAAGCTCCCGAGAATTCCTTTCTCAGCGGGAAATTTAAAATTGACAGTTTAGTGGGCTGTGAAATTAACTCTGAAGAAATCGGGAAGGTAAAAACAACGCAAGGGTCATTTTCTTACCTCTTTACGTGCGAAGGCCAACTCCTCTAGTGTCTAGGCCCATGAAAAATAGAGCTCCAAAAACAAAAAAATTTGAACTTCGCTGGAGAACAAATAAAACATGCGATTTCTTAGGGCCGCGACAGATTTACGCCATGTAGCTTCAAGAACCCTTATTCAAAAATTTGTGCATTTTTAAGAAAGTATATTTTCGTGGCGGGGGATATTGGAAGACCCGGTTTTCCCCACAGCTTGCTGTATCTAGCCGGGGGAGGTAGTCAAAATGTAAACAAAGTGACGTCATTTTTAGCGCTTCTGATTGGCTGAGATGAGTGATCAAAATGCAATCTGATTGGCTGTTACAAAATTTGCCTCTGTTCCCTTAGGCAATCACAGCTTTGGCGGCCATGTTTATTTCATCGTTTCCATACTTTTATCCACAGCCAGTAGTAGCCACACTCTGCAAGTTGGCTCTCAGTCATATCTCTTGAAATGTACTGTACCCTGGAGGTGAAACATCATGATCATGAAAGTTAGACTGTTTGTGTTTGATTGTGGAAGTGTCAAACAAAAAATTCATACTTACAAAGGGATTTTGATGATTGCACCGACATGAAACACGGTTGATCTTCTTTGCCATCACCTTTATCTGTTTCCATACTCTCTGCTGACTTTGCACGTAAAAAGACATTTCAAAGGGGCTCTTCAACAGTTCCCAATTCGCTCTGCCATGTCCTTTCAGACTCAAGTAATTAGAAAGTAAAATATTGAGGTGAATGGAAAATGAAGTAATAATTACCATGTGTGAGAACCATTTATTTTACGAATCTTTTTATTGACCTTGATTATATGGGCTGGGCATTGTGTATTTAATCAAGCCAAGATTTATCTTTACTATTCAGAATCTATATGTTTATTAGGTTTAATTCATGGCGGGGTTAAATAAATTACAAACATAAAAGAAAAGAAAGCTGGAGTAACTCCAGTAGTGGAATTTTTTTGAGAACAAAAGTCTGGGCTGGTTTTAGTGCATACTTAATTCCAAATAGAATTAGCCTCATAATGAGTTGGCCTCACAATGACGTCGGTAGTAGCCTCGAGATTCGTTTCCGTGACGGTGTAAATAAACAAGCAGATTCACATTGCGAACAGGTTATCAGCGTCAGCTTGAAATAGAATTATTAAAATTATTCAAAGTTGCCTTCAAATCTCAGCTGCCTCTGACGGAATGATATTGACAGGAGTTGCTTCCTTTTGTGAACATCACGTCGCTTGTTCAAGAAATCAAGGCCAGGATTAGGCCCACACACCAATCAATCAAAAAAGATGAGTTATCTCATCATATGACAATAATTAAATTAACAAACAGATATCAAATATGTATCAAAATTCTTTTGCAATCGAGGACACAAAATACAGTTTGAATTGAAATAAATGCACTATACAAATTTCTAGTAGAATCTGAAATATTTACCAAGCCAAAGATGAAGATCTAAGAAGAAAGATTTGCTGTCTTATGATGATTTCTGGAACAATGTCGTTCAGCTGAATTGCAGAACAACTGCATATTACAATATAAATGATTTTAATAGAATGCAGAATTTGGTCATCAGGCACTTAGAAGTTTGAAAAGAATTCCACTGAAACAGTTTGGAAAAGTTGCGTTGAAACTATTGATGGGTCTATGACGATGGAAAAGAGGAATGGGGCAGAAGATTGTAAGGAAAATTATTCATATCAACAGAAGCAATTTGTTATTCCTATCTGTAAAAATAAGATGAATTCCGCAGTACTTGAAGCTCCTCTTGTGAGCTCCCCTAATTATGCTAAGCTACCCCATTTGAGAGCATCATCATTGTCAAGAACAAGATGCGAAGCAGACCTTGGCGATTCTGCTTCTGATTCCTGTGACACTCGTTCAGTTACTCCGTCAAGTATGTCACCGAGTCTAACTAATGAAAGTGCGGGAGAATTTAGAGACTGTGATGCAATGCAATCTGTGCCAAATGATATCACCCCACACCCGCCATCCTCTCCAAGATTAAAAAATTTCAAAGGGAAAAGACCTAATCTTATGAAAAGCAATGCCATTGAGGGCGTAAGAGAAATTGTAACTGATTCTGAGAATGATCAGGTATTATGTAGCACACCTTCGTCTTCAAAAGGGACAGATTCTACAAGATTTGATTTTGTAAAAGAAAATGATTTGCAGGCTAGGAAAGATAGTGTAGCTGACTCAAAGGCGACCCAATCGGCATCAAATGCAGAACTAAAATTAGAACAGAGTGATGTTGAGGACTTGATTGGGCGCAAACTGCAAGAAGATAGTATGTTACTGAACTCGTACGAGAATTATCTTAGGCAATTGTCGAAAGAGGAAGAATGCGAAGCGGCAAGTGATTCTGATAGCGAGTCCTTTTCTTCCGAGTCTTCTAATTCAAGTTTCTCTGTGAGCAGTCTTTCTAGTAACGACGACAAAGATAATACTAAAACTGTAAATGATAATGAAGCTGATGTGAAGACTTTTGAACCCCTTTATAGCCTACCAATAAAACCTCCGAAGGATAAAAATAGTCAAAATTCATCCACAAATACAAAAATCATGCAATATAGCTCTAGTACTCTTGTAAAAGATGAATTGAATCCAGAATTATCCAAACAAAGTATGTATATGTCTATGAACAAAGATCTCTTAAACACCAATGGATTAAGGACACAATCTGCACCTGATTTGAGGGCCTCGTTAAGAACAAGAACACTAGACACATGTGGGTATATGTGTCCTAATAGACTACCAAAAATAGAAATCAAAGAAGCGACACTATCATCTCCAGAATTGATGCAGACAACTTTTAACCCTAAATATAGACCATTACCGACTATACCTATTCATAAAACATCCAGTAGAGGAGATAATACTGATGAAACAATTTACGAGAAAATAGCAACACAAAGAAGCATTACTACCCAAGGGAGCTTGACCACCCAAGGCAGTAGTATGGATAGTGCCAAAAGTAAAATGTCATTCAAAGCTGTGGCGAATAGGGTTGTTTCTCTGATGCCTCGTTTGACAACTAGAGAGGCTAGAAGTCGAGAAATGGATCAGTATATGGCAGATATATTGAGATATTTGCCTGATAAAAAACTGCGTATTTTTGTTGGAACTTGGAATATGAAAGGAACAAAGGTAGATAAACACTTTTTACAAACCTGGCTCCAGTTTATCATTCTGGGAATTTTTCATCTTCTTTTCTATTTGAATTTTTGTAAAGAAAGTACCCATAACCTTATCTTCTTCACTTCACTATTCTTCCCATTTCATAAGAAATAAAGTCCAAACTTTCATCTGTATATATTTACATCATTACTTTGCTGGTTAAGAATCCGCCTTAGCACCTACAGTTACAGAGTTACAAAACAGCGTCATGTAATTGACCTTGCATTTAGGCCCCCAGACCCTCATTCATTCCATGGTCTTGCTTACTTTTTAGGTAATACCAGACAGCCTGGATGATTATTTGCTTCCTAATGAGAGTGTATTCATTCAAGATATTTACGCCATTGGATGCCAAGAGGGCTCTCCATTCAGGTATTGGTATACTCATTTCACCCTGTTTCATTGCTTGATTTTTATGATTTAAATAAAAGAAGTCCTAGTATTCATAAAACTGTGCTATTTTGTTTTTTCATCATTATGATGATTTGTTGTACCCTTATCCATACAGTATATCTATTCCAATTGGAAGTCATTAACTTGAAGAATATTTTACGAGTCAACATTCAAATTTTGACATTGTTCTCTATCAATGCCTGTCTGTGTGTTATATACTAAAACTTTTGACCACCTATGTAAAACCACCAAAAAAATCTGAAACCATCTACAATTGTGATACTAAGTATTTGTATGTACGGCTCAATATAAGCACAGATGCATGCACTAGGAATGGACAGGCTAGGCTCTTTCCTAGCCTAACCTGATATTGAGAAGAAACAAAAATGAAATAAATTTTTTGCTCGTTATTTTCAATTTCGGTCAGGCATTTATTTCATGTTCTTCATCTGAATACCTTACTTTGGTTTTCTATCTTACAGGAAGGAATGGGAGATCTGTCTTCAAGAAACTCTAGGGCCTACTCATGTCTTAATGTACTCTGGTAACTTCGGAGTGCTGCAATTGTCTATTTTCGTCAGAAGGGAACTTGTCTGGTTTTGCACAAGTATGACGCTATTAATTTCCTAATTCTATCGTTTATCTTATGACTCAGAAATATATTTATCCTGTTTACATACACTCACCATGACATCATTCATTTCATCGTATAGCCAAAGGTTAATCTAGACTCAATACATGAGTCGTTTTTTGCCTACTTGAAGGCTAACTTAAGTTTGAGACATCGAACGTACCTTTAATACAACTACATTGCATTTAATTTTGTAAATACTTAGATCTTTTCGTGGAAAATTTTGTCCCATAAAAAAACGAAATTTTTTTATTCTTCATCTCATCATTGTCTGAAAATAACCCGCATTTTTCTTGCTCGCGCAGTAGGTGTCTCTTTTTCTAGCAAGTAAACTGCATGTCCTTCAATCTCACATGAACTTGCTATCAACCATATTTCTTTCAACATCTTCAAAACCTCTCCTTTTCAAGAATTTTTAAACATTTCATTCCTTGTCTTCTAGGCATTGAGCAAGACACAATCGCTACAAGAATCGCCCATAAAATCAAGACAAAGGTTTGTCTGTCCGAATATCTAAGTTCCCTTTTGTAAGATAGTAATTTGCAATATGTTGGTTTTTTCGAAGTTTTATACAAATAAAAGTAATAGCAGTATGCTAAAACCTGATCATATACTTTGTTTTGCAGGGAGCAATGGCAGTTTCCTTCAATGTTTTCGGAACTTCGTTATTATTCATCAATTCACACTTTGCATGTAAGTAAAAAATTAGCCAAAATTTCAACAACGCTTTGCTTTCAATGGAGTGAATCTTTTTATGAGGATGATAAGAATCATAAAAAATCTAATTTGAATAAGGCTTCGCAATTGCTACTGTACATTTTGACAAAGATAAATCCTAATTAGCGCTAATGTTTTAACAACATAATAATTTAAATCGCACTAATTTACGGTAAGCAAGATTTGCATTTCCTTAAGTTGAATATTTCTGCAACTGGTAACTTTATCATTTATTAAAGTCTTTGTCAATTTAGCTGATCAACGGAAAATAAACGAGCGAGTTCAAGATTACAAGGCGATTTGCCGTTCTCTTGCAATACCATTCGGAGACAGTGGAACTTCAGACAGTAATGGTAAGTCTATAGAAAGTTTGATTCAGTATTGTTTGAATTCGTAAAAGTAGTAAACATGCGCATTTTAAGCGGCCTCAGTCTCTTTAAAGAGAGTACTTGCAAAGTCACACCGGCATATACAGTGATTTAACAATAGTAGATTGTGCACTATCTCACTAATGAGCAAGAAGAATATTCAATGTAGAGCTTGCAAAATATCTACTTCTACAGCATGTCGAAGAGTGAGGCTTGTTTTCTACAGGAGAATTGCAAACTCTAGTCTCTTGATGAATAACTTTGCCATGTCGTGTTTTGAGAAAGAAAACCTTTCTACCCGTGGATCAGCTTCAGTTCGCATTACCCATTTGTACTATGGCTAACCTTATTTCATTTCATTTGATTATCCCAGCTGACGTCACATCTCGATTCGACCGCGTGTTTTGGTTTGGTGATTTCAACTTCAGAGTGAATAGAACTAGAGCAGAAACTGACCTCGTGTTTGCGGAAAGATCCTTCGAAAATCGACATGAGAGAAAGGAATTTATTCTCAAGGTATAAACCTGCAAGTGATTTGAAGTAATTGTACAGCGATTTGCAATTATTATCAACCGATTAGCAATAGTTTTGCAAGGACTCGTATTAGTGTGTAACAATTGGTACGTTTATAAATCAACTTGCAACGATTATGATAAGTCGTGTGTTCGAGTTCTATACTATTTTCTCGATGGATTTTCCAAGCCCTGCTTCTTCTCGAGTTCGCTGGATTGAAGTGTCTTCCAACTGATGTCATCCTGCAAATATGAGTACTATCGACGCAGTCCTTGTATTCAAATTTATTTTGCAGATGTATTTACTGTATATGTATGACTTTTTATTATTCTATCTCCAAGGAATTACTACCGCACGATCAACTACATGCATTGCTGCGAAAAGGTAAAAATTAATGTTTGATTTCTTTGATTTCTATTTAATGCTAGTCATACCCTATTTTGTTACTTCAAAAAATCTGTTAACGAAAAAAAATATTTCCGCCCCTTGGAAGATCATAAAATCTGTTTTTGACCACAAGAATGATGCAAATATGACCGTGCAACCACACCTTAACGCTCGTTGTTTCGTAATTTTTTCAAGCAGTCTTTTATTGTATATTTGTGTTTATTTTATTCTCAACTTTAACAGCCCGCTTTAGTAGGCCTTTGTTATGTGAATTGTATTCTTAATTTCTTGTCTCTATTGTTGTTTTGGTCAGTTTCGTTTCCGTTGGGCCTCTTCTTTGAGGTTAGGCCTATATAACGATGGCAGTTTTTAAAGAGCTAGTAGACATGAAGATGCAAAAATGAAAACAAAAACTTCAATTTTATGTGTTCTGCCTTTTCCTAATATGCTAGAAAGGGAACTTTCAATATATTTGTGTTTCTTGAGCTATACTGACCCATTGAATTGCAAATGAATCTGAAAATAAATTTCGTTGTTTTCTCTTCAGGAAAAATATTCCACGGATTTCAAGAGTCGCCCATTGAATTTCTACCCACTTATAAATTTGATGTTAATACCGATACATATGATACTTCGACGAAAAAGCGGGTTCCATCGTGGACGGTAAGGTTCCTACCAGTGAAATTCTCTTTATATTCCTTCTTTTGAGCAGTGATAGAAAAGAGTAGAGAAAGCCATTGTGCAGTGTGCGTTAAGGCGGGCTACGTCGTTGTCTCACGGAGTTGTTTGTGAGAAGAGATTTCACTACCCATCGGTTTATAAAATTCTTATTATCGTGCAAGACACAGAGGGCCTATTTTTTAATTCAAAAATCTGTCGGATGGACATTAGATACTTTGAATGTTTACCAAAATTGCAAGTTTGAAGCAAGACTGAAATGTAAGTTGACATGATATAAAGCACCAAGAGAGAAATCAAATCATGTATCATTTTTATTGCCACAGCGAACATTACTCTGGGATTAGGGGAAAACATCAACCTGTCGGATGGACAGGATAGAAAATACACATGTGCTTAAAAGTTAATCGAATCCCGATTCTATCTCAGCATTGAATGTGAATCAAAAAAGACTGTAAATGCTCAACGGTACCGTTTATTGTTGATAACTTGATAACATAAAAGTATTCAGAAAACAATATCTTGCTGGTCTAAAACAGATAACTAATATGCGAAAAAACCTGTCGGATGGACATGTCGGATGGACAAAAATGTACTTCAAAATCCAACTTCTGAAAATACAAACCAATGCTATTCTAAATTATCAAGAAAAAGGGTTTGCTTAGCGTCCACATCTTCTTTTGTGTTATTATTTGTCGAGACACGAAATAGACAACATTTTTTGGGGGGTGTCCGTCCGACAGAATTTTGGATTAGAGTGATTTGTCCTGCATTACACGTGAACCATCTGTAAGACCCAAGTTCTATCTCGATTTGGTGTAGTACTGATTACTTCCTAACAATGGGACAAATTATGGACTTCTAAACTTGATAAAAAAGCACACCTAATGTCCGTCCGACAGGTTTTATAACAAATTTTTAAATTTCTGACGTAATTTTTCGAAACACGATAAACGAAGATTTATAAGTTTGTGTGCCTAATGAAAACGTTGTAAGGCTCAAAACAGTCAACAGAACTCGCTTTATCCAACGATAAGTAAAATAATGTCACAAATAAAAGCACAATGCCGGATTAATATGAAAATCTGTCGGACGGACAAATTGTAATTTTCAAAATTAAAGATTGTTGATAATTGTCATCATTCGGAAATTTCTTTTCCGAACAATGCTGCAAGTTGGGAGATAGCTGCAACAAAATTCAAGTGTATTATTGTTAAAATTTAAATTTTAACTAAAAATTATAATTTTTTTTCTGTCGGACGGACAATTTCTGAAATGTTTTGTTCCCATTATTTCATGAAATCATTAGCATGGAAAGTTTTTGCTAAAATCAGATAAAGAAACTATGGAGAGTCGCATGAAAAGCAAATAGCATGTTTTAAATGAACAGAATAACTATTATGAGACATTTTATGTTTAGTTTAACATTAATCAAAAATTTACTATATATCAAATTATTTCCGCTCAGAAAGAAAAAAATGAGCAAATTCTTAAACTTGACTCGAGTTAGAAAAGCCAATGCATGTATCTTTGAAAAAATAAAGTCAAGAAGTTCCTAAAGACAGTTTCAATTTTTACCCCCTTGATCAACCAATTTCAAAATAGGCCCCAGAGTAGACCAAGATCTTCGAGAGTGCAATTTTACAACGCTATTTGCTTTTGTTTATTATTTGCAAACAAGCAAGCAGATTTATTTGTTAACGCAGATTCGGAGTATAGCAGCTTGCAGCTAATGTCGACCTGCATGTGACCTTTTTTTAATCTAATTTGATTTAAAGACCTCAGTGGTAGAAGGCCATACTCTTGTTGCAATATGCTTACATAAACATCAGAATCCTACTTCGTCTTCACCTAAGGGGTTCATTTTCGCACTGAAACTGTGGACTGGAGTATAAAGCAGTGCCCAAATCTTTTCAAATTGATGTAATTTTGATTCATATGTTGATCTTACTGTTATCAGTTCAAGATTAGTTTGTGTACGTAAATTTTTGCTACTAATTTTTGCCACAATTTTTGCCAATAAGTTGATAATAGAGATAGCATTATAATGGACGAACGTCCTTTTTTCCATAACAGTCTCTTTGTCACCATTATCAACATTGAAAACCCATCTGCTTACCACTACCCCTGTTTATATGTAATTTTTAAACTATTCACAGGACCGAATTCTTTATAAATCAAGGCAGCCAGATCAAATAAAAGTCGCGATGTATAATTCTTGCACGAGCATTAAACACTCTGATCACAGGTGAGGAACAAAAAACAACTTTTTTGTACGGTATGCACCAGGAAAATTGCACATTTGATAAGCTACTATGGATAGTTTGTAGAACAAGATGATTTAGAAATTTATAGTTGTATCTTCTATCCGAGCTTTTTAAGGTTGAGAGTGCACAGTTGATTGTTTTGACATTATTTTAGCAAAGAACGTCATGGTTGAACAATTTGACCTAAGCGCTTCTTTTGGTTCTTTATCAAGAAACACTCGTTATTTATTCAAGATTTTATTATATGCACCACCATATTTAGGTAAGCGATGTGTACGCGTAACACTAACAGTCAAGAGAAAGGATAAGGTATACCTTGTGCACTTTCGGGTACTGTTCGACATCAAGTGTGAAACAAAGACGTATAACAATAGGATTCCTAAGCATGTACTTCTATAAATTATGAACACACCAGAAGTAATTCATATCGTTACCAAATAGACCAACTTATATTTGTTATTTAGATTTTTATTAACGACCATTTCAGAGTTACAAATAGTTATTTCAGACACGTCTGCCTCGCTATTTTGGGGAAATTATCGAACTTTAGAGGACAAAAGAAATAAGTCCTTTTGTCTGCAAATTAAGGAATAGATCGTCCAGGTAGGCATTCCATTTCTTTGCCATGACTTTGATATCCAATTACAGGTTTCCTTACATATTGAAATTCCTTGAAACTCTACTTGATTTGCATGTCTTTGTTTTCTCTATCCATGTGATTGTTAGAAATAGCTACATTCTGCGACCAAATATCCTGAAACACTTCTGTAGAATCATAGTTATTATGATAACTAGATTTGTCTCGATAATTCCAAGGATCAAGCCCCCCCCCCCCCCCAATCCGATGTTCGTTTTGAGTAAGTGCAAACACTAGTGCAGCGAGAATCACGAAATTCAAAATCCCAACATTGATGATGAGGGAGGGGTGACAATTTATCAAAGATGATAGCCAGCAATTAGCCATTATTCTAGGATTATGGATTGCTATGTCTGGAAGAACTTTGTTGGCTCTTAAACTATCGTTGCAGTAATTTGCAAACATCAACTATATATCTAAGGGCCTGTTTATATGAGGCGGGCTGGCTCGTAAGCGAGCTGGCTCACCTTCAAGCTAGCACGCTTTTATATGAGAGATGCGAAAATGGGTCGGGCCAGAGCCAGCCCGCCCTTAGCACCAAAATGAAAACAAAAATGTTAAACACCACTTGTAAAATCACTCTGCTCCGCTCTGCGCTTGCGTCATGACCTAGTCGTCAAAGTCACGAGCGGGCTGGCCCGTTTCTTCTGTTTGAATGGGAAAAGTCAGCCTGTTAGTGGCGGGATCCCCGCAGTCGATAACATGGATCTCGGCACAGCGGGCCAGCCTGGCGTTCATATTGCAGAATGTTTACAAAGCCGTATTTCATGCACTGATCCACTCGCTAGGTAAAGGGTAGTGTAGGTTTTCCGCAAGTAGTCGTAGGTTAGGATGTGGTACGTAAACATAGCATAATGTCATTATAAATAAAAGGAATAGATCCTAACACAGCCTACTCTAACCCCTCCATAACGAGTGGATCAGTGCATGAAATGTGGAACAGAATTTCATGTTTGATTGGATTGGATTTCGTAAATTCCACTGCTGAGGGTCATATTACTATAATGCATCAAATGAAATCGGGTCTGCCATTGTTACAGAATCGGGTATTCAACTGACGAGTATTTTTGTTTATTGTAGGCCTGTTTATGCTATCATTGAAGCAAATATCGAACCAGTGCAGAAGAAGTGAGTAGAGAATTTATTTTCATTTCTAAAATGATAGTGTCTGTATTTTGTAGACCTACGATGATTCTCTCTGCATTTAGTAAGGGGTAAGAAAGGCATCTTTTAAAGAGTTAGTTCATCACTGGCAGTTTGTGCCCAAGGTATTTCAGTCACTACCCAACCAAAGAAACTTCCAGACGGTGTATGAATATTCAATAAATATGATTAAAATTTGGATTACATAATCAGTCTGCTTTCTCAGTATTATAATTTTATTGAGATAATCGGTGTGAATGAAAATGACCTGAGTAGGACTCGAACCCATGACTTCTAGATTACAATTTCGTCCAAATTTTCAAGTCTAATATCACAGATCAAAGCCTGGCACGATAAAATGAACTACTTGTAACTTGAAAAAAGGAAAAACAGAATCAATGATCGCATACAATGCTAAACAACTTGGTAAAACAGTGGAAAAAAGGCATGAAAGTTGAAGGAAATGGCACATCGATTGCAGGGACTCTACATAAGTTACAAACGTCCTCAAGTACATATAGATCAATCATTGAACTTTGCAATCCACTTTGACCAGATTAATAAAAAAGCTGCAGGAAGATTTAATCTTCTCCCATGCATCGGGAGCTCCATTGACTCTACGAGCGCTGAAAAGATCTATCGCACCATGATAATGCCTGTTTTTGCATATTAGGTTCACTTTCCCTCTGATGATCTCGTCATACAAAAAACTAAAAGTCTTGGGCGTAGAAGCCTTGATATTGTTAGATCGACCATGGTTGCAACTTTCAACTTGCCTGTGCCTAGTATCACAGCAGAAGTTGAAAGAGGTCCTGTAATTTGGTGTTTGACACCTTACAAGGCAATAGCTGTAGTGCAATGAAAGATTACTTCGTTATAAATGATCCTAGAAATAATACTAAGGAACGACCAACATCCCAATAAGTTTCCTCAAGTGAAAACCGAATTGGTACGCTTTGAGGCTTTTATTTTATGGCAGGAAAATAATTTGATGACATACCTCTAAGTGCCTGAGAGATTAAATCTAGAATTCTTTTTAGACGATTTTTAGAAACTCCTTTTATTTGATGTAAAGATATATATCTTTGGTTTGGACTTTATTGGACTCTTGTTATCAGTTTTTAGATTTTGGACCTTAATGATAACAGTATGGATTGTACTGATAGGTTATCCTGTTAAAACATTCGATTATTATCATTATTTCATTATTATGGTTAACAGCGTTAAGTAGCATCGAAATACTTCTATTGGCCTCAAGATATCTCTCCCTAAAACCTTCGTTGGTCAAGGTGCTAATATTATAGAGAAGCAGGGCTAATGATATCAAGACAGCACTCAACTTATAAGTTGAAAGCTACATTGTAAAGTCAGCTAGCGAAATCTACGCAAATGTAATGCAGTACTTTGGTAGCTTTCCTTTGCTGTTTTCTTTGCCTTTAATAAGTAGTGTTTTTTCGTTTCATGTTATGTTTGTTCAATTCAATTTCTTTAATTTTGATTTTTACAGGTCAATTTTAATTCAAAATTGTAATTTTACCCAGTATAAAAAAATAAGATAAGAATGAATGAAATTAATGTTTTTTTCGAAGAATGAATGAAATTAATGTTTTTTTCGAAGAATGAAAAGCCTCGCTTCTTTGTCAAATAAGTGAGCATATTTTATTGTTTTCAGTGTTATGCTGCCAAGTGCGATGTTCGACAGAGAGATATACGTTGAGGGTAAGCAAGATATTCCTAAACGGTTTGATTAGGACGAAAGAAGCACTCTAGAAAGCTTATAGGCTCACTGCACTGGATACCCTCACAAGCGGGTGGTAAAATACTTCCTAAAGTGTGGATAGGCTTACAAGGGGTAGTACTCTTACTAGGATATGGTAGTATACTCTTACAAGGATATGGTAGTATACTCTTACTAGGATATGGTAGTATACTCTTACAAGGATATGGTAGTATACTCTTACTAGGATATGGTAGTATACTCTTACTAGGATATGGTAGTATACTCTTACAAGGATATGGTAGTATACTCTTACTAGGATATGGTAGTTTACTCTTACTAGGATATGGTAGTATACTCTTACTAGGATATGGTAGTATACTCTTACAAGGATATGGTAGTATACTCTTACTAGGATATGGTAGTATACTCTTACTAGGATATGGTAGTATACTCTTACTAGGATATGGTAGTATACTCTTACTAGGATATGGTAGTATACTCTTACAAGGATATGGTAGTATACTCTTACTAGGATATGGTAGTATACTCTTACAAGGATATGATAGTATACTCTTACTAGGATATGGTAGTATACTCTTACTAGGATATGGTAGTATACTCTTACTAGGATATGGTAGTATACTCTTACAAGGATATGGTAGTATACTCTTACAAGGGTGTGGTAGTATACTCTTACTAGGATATGGTAGTATACTCTTACAAGGATATGGTAGTATACTCTTACTAGGATATGATAGTATACTCTTACTAGGATATGGTAGTATACTCTTACTAGGATATGATAGTATACTCTTACTAGGATATGGTAGTATACTCTTACAAGGATATGATAGTATACTATTACAAGGATATGGTAGTATACTCTTACAAGGATATGATAGTATACTCTTACAAGGATATGGTAGTATACTCTTACAAGGGTATGGTAGTATACTCTTAGTAGGATATGGTAGTATACTCTTACAAGGATATGATAGTATACTCTTACTAGGATATGGTAGTATACTCTTACTAGGATATGGTAGTATACTCTTACAAGGATATGGTAGTATACTCTTACTAGGATATGGTAGTATACTCTTACAAGGATATGGTAGTATACTCTTACTAGGATATGGTAGTATACTCTTACAAGGATATGGTAGTATACTCTTACAAGGATATGGTAGTATACTCTTACTAGGATATGGTAGTATACTCTTACTAGGATATGGTAGTATACTCTTAAAAGGATATGGTAGTATACTCTTACAAGGGTGTGGTAGTATACTCTTACTAGGATATGGTAGTATACTCTTACAAGGATATGGTAGTATACTCTTACAAGGGTGTGGTAGTATACTCTTACTAGGATATGGTAGTATACTCTTACTAGGATATGGTAGTATACTCTTACAAGGATATGGTAGTATACTCTTACAAGGGTGTGGTAGTATACTCTTACTAGGATATGGTAGTATACTCTTACTAGGATATGGTAGTATACTCTTACAAGGATATGGTAGTATACTCTTACAAGGATATGGTAGTATACTCTTACTAGGATATGGTAGTATACTCTTACAAGGGTGTGGTAGTATACTCTTACTAGGATATGGTAGTATACTCTTACTAGGATGTGGTAGTATACTCTTACAAGGATATGGTAGCATACTCTTACAAGGGTGTGGTACATTATATTACAAGGGGGTTCATTCTAGATCATGGTGGAGATAAGGACGTTCTATTTGGATTCAGTTTGTTCCAGTTCTTGCTTTTTCTTAAAAGAGGTATTTTAAATATTGGTTGAACATATCTCGAAAGTTAAATATAGTTCATCCGCTACTGATCCATACTGTAGGGAGGTGATAGTGCAGGTTTTCTTGGTGAAAGAATGTTTGAAGTCGAGATGATGGGAGGAATGACGTCATCTCCACCATGATCTAGAATTAACCCTTGAAAGGGGGCTGTTTGTAATCTCATGAGGGGGATGCTATATCATCTAACATAGGGTGGATATACTTACAAAGGGGTGGCACATTGTTTTACAATCATCTGATTCTCAAATGATACTACTAATACCATTCTTTTAGCAAATATGAGAAGATCAGCTCCGAGAGGTAACCAGCAGTCGAGCAACGTGTGTGTGATTCTCTAGCGAACTAATTGGACTTTCTTTCTGGGTATTCTAAATATCACAAGTTCTGCTAAGCGATCAAAGATTGTAAAACAAACTTAACAACTTCACTTAGCAAGCAGAAATGTTTGACAGTTTGGCTTCTTCTTACATTCCGTTCCTTTCGCAATCAAACAATCAAGATTAATCAATGATGATTGATTTTGTGATCTGCGGTTCTTTCATCTGATAGTAATCATGATTTTCTATCAATCAAAATCATCCTTCATCCTGCTTTTTTTGATAGTTGACACGACAACAAGAGTTTTTTTAACATTTCTGCTCGAGACCCAGGTAAAATTTCCCGACGTGTTTGTCTTTCTCGGTTTCTAGTAATCAAAAATTTTAGAATCTATTTTTCTCATGGGCTATTTGCTCTGTTAAAATATGGATGGCTTTAAGCCCCACCCAAAGTTATGCCTTTTAGCTGCATAAGATTTATAAACCCCATATTGTTGCAAATCAAAAATGTAAACCAATCCTTCCTCTAAAAAGTGTGCCACAATTTTCGTATTAACATGAGGGTTAGGAAATTACAAAAGCCTAAATTTAGCAACGAGCTGTGCCTCCACTACATTAAGCTGACGATTCAAACAAATCCTGATTCGAAATCTAGGATTTTTGATTGCGAAACGAACACTGCGGTAAGACATTGGCCAAACGCAAACTAATAGCTTTTTATCCTACAAATTACAAACTTTTAAGCTTCTCTCTCGTACGCAATAATTTCAGAGCTGACTATTTATTAGGGGGCAAGGGGAGTTAAGCAATATTTAAATGAAGAATATTGTCTGGATATAAGAAATTATGTTTATAACAATAGATACACTTAAGGCAGGGGACTACTCGAAAAATTGCACTTTTCCTGAAAATATGGTATTTTCTGATTCTTACAAAAAATTATACTTTAACTATTGAGGATTAATAAAAATTAAGTAAAAAATTAATCTTGAAACGCTTTTTTGTAAGAATTAGTATTTTTACCAAGTCAACTATAATAATTTCATATTATTTCATAGAAAATTTGGAAAAATATGAACTTTTTGCCCTTCACACTGAAAATTTTGCGATCACCCTTTCTGGCAATGCTACCCATCATAAGAAAGCTTGTTTCTCGCTCTTTTTGATTATTCAGGTCCTGCTAGTGCTTCATGTAAGAGTTTTGTGTGTTATTCCTTTGTTTCTACCTCGTGCAACACTGCTTTTCGAAGCATTCGGGAAAATCTGACTCCTGATTGGCTACATAAAAAATCTACGCATTCTGATTGGTTGGTGGTCTTCCCTTCCTCCCGAACTTCGCCACACTAACTACAAAAATCTTCGATGTTGAGATTTTTACAGAGAAACTCTGACTATTTATACTTCGTTTTATTAGCTTGAATATCATATTTATGGAAACTTAATCGCTCAAAACGTATTTGAGATGGGGAAAACAAAGTTTGAGCGTTTCAAAGGTGTTAGAAAGAGAAGAAAGTCAGTAAAAATCGTCAATTCAAAGCAGGCAGATGACGCCATTGCAGCCGAAGCCGTGACAAGGCCTACTCCACCCTCATCATCAAGTTCAAAAAAGTTTGAGTTGTTTGGCTTAGACTTAGACAAACTGATCGAAATGAAAGAACTGTCTCGTGAGCAATGTATGAGTAGTGAAAATGAACATTATTTTCTTCTGGTTGATAAGCAGTCGTTGTCCAAGTTGTTTTCACGGCTTTGCTGTCCAAACTGTTAGCAACAAGGTATCATTTTTCAAATAAAAGATGGATATGACATGGGATTTTGTAGCAAGGCCTACACATTCTGCAAATTTTGTGAAGAAGTGATTGACGAAAATTTTTTAAGCGAAAGAGCAGGTACATCTGATTCAACTAGGTCACCCTTCGAGATCAATTTAAGATCTACCTTTGCGTTCATGGCTATTGGATCTGGATACAAAGCCATGAGAGACTGGGCTTCGATGATGAACATAAAAAGCTGCCCCAGTAAAAAGGCATATCAGAGTTGCAAAGAGAAGTTATTAGCGGGAAGCATTAAAACATTCTCTGAGATATCAAGAAACTCTGTTGCTGCCATACGTCAAAAATATGCTGAACTAGGAAAGTTTCCAGATAATGATGGGGTCTTGGATATTGCTGTCAGTTATGACGGCACATGGCAGAGAAGAGGAGGAGGGGGACATAGCTCTCACAATGGCATCGGAGTTGTCATAGAAATCATCACTGGACTGCCCATTGATTATGTCGTGCTATCAAACTTCTGCCACCATTGCCTCCAAAGCCCAAGCTCTGAAGATCCACAATATCTTGAATGGCAAGAAACACACAAGAAGAAATGTTCAAAGAATTACAGTGGTTCTTCAAACTCTATGGAACAAGAATGTGCAATGATAATGTGGAAGAGATCAGTTGACAAACATAAGCTCAGATATACAACAATGCTCTCTGACGGCGACAGCAAGGCTTATGACAATATTGTGGAGATGAAAGTGTATGGTGATGATGTAAGTGTAGAAAAGGAAGAATGCGTTAACCACGTGTCTAAACGGATGGGTACTGCATTGATGAATTTGACAGCAGAATGCCGGGCAAAAGATGAGTCGATTACAGGCAAAGGTAAACTGACGAAGCAGAAAGTGGTAAAAATCCAAAATTATTATGGTAGGGCCATCAAGGACAATGGAGATGACATTGATACCATGAAGAAACGCATATTTGCTATTCTCTATCACATGTCTTCCAGTGATAAAACTCCAAGACACGTGCATTGTCCACCAGGTGAAAGGTCCTGGTGTTTCTGGCAGAGGGCGATGGCCAAAAATGAAACACCAGGCCCCCACAGAGAGCATGAAACGATTCCACAAGATGTTGGCAGGAAAATGGTACCTATTTTCCAACGATTGACGGAGGAGAAATTGTTGAAAAGATGTGCTAGGAATAAAACACAGAATCCAAATGAATCTCTACACTCAGTCATATGGCGCTTTTGCCCTAAGATTACTTATGTCGGCATGAGAACTTTGGAGTCAGCTACGTGTATGGCTCTTTGTCAGTTTTCTAAGGTGCAACATTCCGCTCTACACTTATGAGATTCATGGACATAGAGCCAGGAACTTTTTTGATGCATGGTGCCCTAGAGAAATCAATTGAAAGAATAAAGAAGGCTGAAAAGGCTGCTTCAAACGAAGCAAAGCAGAGAAGAAAAAAAATAAAATTTGATCGTGTTACAGTAAGAAAGGCAAAACTTGCAAAAGAAGGCGACACATACAAAGCTGGGTCTTTTGACTAATTTTAGAAAGAGTATTTGACTTACTTGCATTGTTTGAACTTCAATAATATATTTGATAAGTTTGAAAGAACAATTGTTGGAAAAAGAGTGACTAAATACAGATAATTCATGCAAAAAATTTTGCTAAACTTTAAAGTGGTTTTTCTCAGAACGTAGTTTTTGGCATATCGCACTAGGTTTTGGAGCACTAATATCAGGAATGGAATTAGATAATGCACAACCCAGCATACCATCTTAATCCTTGAACAATAGTGAGTGCAGAGAAATACATTATTTCCTTGTTACCTAGGCCATTCTAGAGAAAAATTTGAGTAAAGAGGAAAGAAAACTAAGAAATCGCAAAAAAAACTTTAAGTGACAATTTTGCAAAATCTGAATGAGGTAGAGAGATCTAAGAAAAACCTCTGCATAGAGCACCTACTTTCCTTTAATATGACACCAAAAACATGCCTGTATCTATTTCCATTCAAAATATTAATGCGCCAAAGGGAGAGCCGTCCTTTTCGCAATTTTTTTCGGTTTCCATGGTAACAGCAAGCTATTTTTAGAAATTCATTTTATATCCCAATTAAGGGCACCATCATCTCTATATATACTATGTTTGAGCTCTCTATCTTGCATGGTTCAGGAAATAAATTCTCGCGTAGTCCCCTGCCTTAATATATATGATTATACTATCTGTAAGGAATTTTTGAATTCATATTCTGTTTTCAGGCGTATTGTGTGTGTCATTGTGTGTCAAAATTTGTTGTGTGTTGCGCTGGTTAAAAGATATCATTTTCTTATATGGTGTTTAGCGAATAGTACAACAATCACCTACTAGTTTCTCTCAAGAATCCCTTTAGGAATATGAAATCTCCGCCTTTACTCAGCCGAGGTTAACCACCACTTGCCTTTTCATCCATACATCCGGTCTTGATGCTCGATCCAGCCAATCTCGTTTATAACACAAGAGTATATCTCCTTCCTCGTTATGCTGGACACCCCTCTGGCAAATCGAGGATACCGCTACTTAATAGCAATCACCTCTTGTTGAACGATGTGGCTATATTCATGGGCCCGTAAACATTTATCGCGCGGATATCTTCACGGCATTATTTAGTGCATGCGTTTTACATCGATTTGAGATGCCGATGTATCAGCTTAGAGAATATACAACTGTTCTCAAAATAAAGACTGGATCGAGCATCTGTTGTTATGAAATGAAGTCAGTGGTGGTGGCCATATTGATAGGGCCAATTCAACACACTGAGATTCCACTACACAGTGTGCCCAGAATCAAAAATTATGGAAAAAACCTCATAACTTTTGATATACTAGCCGGAACATAAAGGTCAAGAGCTCAACATAAAGGTTGAAATTAAAGCTTTTCGAAAATTGCATACAAAATTAGAAACGATCGCGATTGGGAGCCTGGGAACGAGTTTCCTTATTTGGTCATTATTGGGATTTTCTTAAAAAACAAGTATACCTTGGGTTTGAGCATTGTTAAGAAATCGGTTAATAACTTTTTTGAAAGGTTGTAACATGGGCTCTTTAAAAATAGACAAAGAGTTTAAAGAAATTCAGCATTGGGGGCTTGGTAAGGGATTTCCCTATATGGGCATTAGAGGCCAAAATCTCAAAAAAGGACATAACTTGGGCTTTAATCACTTTTGAGACATGGTCAAGACTCATTTGAAAGGTAAGAGTAGAGGCTTTCTAGAGATAGCAAAAGAATTCATGTGATTTAAAAACTAGGGGTCTGGTAACAAATTTCCTTATATGGGCAGTACTGGTTCAAATCTCAAGGACGAGCATAACTTGGGTTCAAATCAAATTAAGAAAAACTTAAAGGGCTCATTTGAAAGGTAAAAGTAAAGGCTTTCCAAAATCAAGAAAAACAAATTGGAGAAACGAGACTTTTGATTTTGTGTTTGCCAAACCAGTTGATATAGACATTGGTGGAAGGCCCAGGAAACGACTAATGTATAGCTTATCTCAATTGTCAGTTTGATGTCTTGATTGTGGATACAGTAAGGTCTCTTATAGCTTTAAGTAGTCCTCCTTTAAAGTCGAATGATTGAGTTCATATTCTGATGCTAAGTTTGGTATAGATGGTTCTGGGTCGCATCAAATACGTCACCAACTCGCTGAAAATGATGAACCTGGAAATGATAATGATCGACAAAACTGTGAGACTAGTAACATATAGGCACTTTTTGGTGTCCTCTATCCGTTACTTTGAATGATAAAAGTTATCTGGTCAAACAAGCTACCAAAATCTGTACTGTTTTGTCGTCCTTTGTGCCTCCTCAGAGAAAAAAGAAAACAGAGAGAGCGTTTTAGAACATCTTAAGCCCTAAATAGATGCAGCACATGAAATGGAAACTCCATCTAAATTCAATATTAGTGATATCGAGTTGACACAGAACTCTCGCTGATTCCGGGAGTTTTTGCCACTACTGCAAAGTAACGAAAAATCAAGGCAATGAAATAACATGTATTCTCCAAGGCTTTAACAAAGTCAACTGTCGATGAAATGAAAGCCACTTGGTGTAATATTGAGGAAGGCAATATTTCCTATAGTGACCCTATAAATCAGGCCCTGCAGCTAGAGCTCGGCAATGCTCCATTTGCTTAAATACACTGGATATTTTCACCCACATCTTAATAAAATGCCATCCTGTCATTGCATCTAAGAAACACATCCATCAGTGCAGTCACTGTGAAAGCTACTATTTAGTTCTGAGCAAAGAAAAGTCGATTATGCAGTCCTGTTATTTATAGGTTTTTTACCTATGCTTTGCTTTTTATTTCAAATATTTCCAGTGACGAAACAGCCTATACATTATTATCATTCATTTGAGCCTTTACTTACAATGATAGCTTGAATGGTTCCTAAGTAATAGTTGGTTAAATATCTCTGAAGTAGGGAAAATTCCAATTTTTTTCGCATAGTGTTTCAGTGGATGCTTAACTATTCGTAATCCAATTTCGCACTTTCAGGCAAAGTCAGGCAATGCAATCTATGCAAATTCTGCTTCTCTACATGTTGTAGTTACAAAATCAAAAGGGTCTTATGGCGGCATTTTGCGGCAAAAAAGTATATTCTCTCTCAAATATTGAAATTTAGTGGAAATAGTAAGAATATTTTCACTTTTCTCAACTTATTATCAGTCGAGGATTGAGTGATAGATTTGCGAAACTGAGATTATCACAAGAAATGGTTCTTAATGAACATTAAAGCCTATACAATTACCTTTCTTTTGAACCCTTGTTTGTAATAATAGCTTGAGTGGTTCTAAAGTTACAGTTGTTTGAGTTTCACTGCTTCAAGGAGCATTTTAGTAATTGTTGTCAATTTCATTAGGCTTTGAAATTAAAAAATAATTTTCCCAACAAATCAGGAACTTCAAAAAGTCATAAAATCAGTTTCACTCGAGCTATTGACCTCAAATCTTTTTTGTTCAAAAGTTAATCATATCCTCTTTCATTAAAACTAAGAATCAGGCTTCAATTTGAAAGTGAAAAAATAGGTTTTTTCCATGGCTGGGCACAGTGTGCACTAGGGGCTGCTTTTTTCCTTGATGATTGTTGGAATGTTATGAATACTCAGCACGAGAGTGAATAGTCGTGCAGCTATTGTTAACAAAGAATACAGGTAATATGATTTAGTTTGCAGCCATATCGGGAAGCCAAGTGCAAACCGGAGCAGTTGCTTCAATATTTAAATCCAGAAACAACAGAATGCTCAATGCAGTCTTTACTTTTAGATCAGTAGTACCTACCCAGGCTAGACTAGTTAAGTTTATTACTGCATCCTACATACACATATTATATCATGGCCTAAAAATGTTTTTTCTCCTACTTCTAATTGGATACTGGCCTTACCTTTCTTGTTGGGGTTCTAAATTTTTGAGGGTCATAGAAAATAGAGCTTAGGACTTTATCAAAGGGATTATCAAATTTTCTCGGCAGAGCTGTACTCTTTAAGACATAATTCACTCCAAAAGGAGAGATGTAGAGGAGGATACTGGCTTACTCTTCCAGGTAAGTTTTCGAGGAGTAAGATGTAGAAGATAAGATTATCATTCTTGGCAGATTGACGAAATTTCCACTTAGCCTATCCAAATTTTGCTCCCGAGGAAGAACAAACAACAAGACTTGTATTTCATCTTGAATTTTGCAGCGTTTCTGGGCCTGTTTAAATGGGCAAAAACACCTCACCTGCCAGGCCTGGGGCTGATAAGCGAAGTGAATTTCAAGCACTGTTTGTATGAGATTTTCAAGCCGGGCCTGAAAGGCAAAGTAAATCCCTAGACGTCATTAATCGTCAACGTATCATTGATTTTCCATTGTAATAAGGTTGAATTTACTTCACCTCACCGGTAGTTTTGCGTTTATATGGGAAAACTTCACTTCACCTGAGTGAAACTTGACTCTTTAGAAGCGAAGTTTACCTATACTGGTAGTGTGGAGTGAAGTTTTTTTCCATATAAACGCAAACTGAGATTTCAATAGTATTCTATAGGAGTCTGAAGTATCACTTGCCAGCCCTGGTTCTGGCAGATAAAGTAATTTTGCCCGTATAAACAGTCCCTTATTCATTTTACCACGGATTCCCGAAATTCTTTGTTTTGTGGAAGTAGTATCATATGCTTTTCCATTGCTCGAAGGTTAGATAATTGTTGACATGATTTTTTGCTGTTGGTCTGCGAAGATTTCGTGGTAATATTCTTCGTAGTAATATTCTTTCTGTTGGATTGGCGGACTTAATTATTTTTGGCTTTTTAGTCTTGGGGTCTGTTTTCGTTTTCTTCTAGCAGTCAATCAACAAAGTTTTGCGTCTTAGCTCATTCTCAAGGGAACATTTATCCTTATGCTAAATTTGACAATACTCTCCTATTACCAAGTATGTTAAATTTTGTGAAAAAGGTAAGGCTATAATCCATGGAAAAAATGACGAAAAATCCGATAAAATTGAAAGTACTCAAAACAGCCTAATTGACGGTAAAACAGAAATTAGCAGTAAAAAGCATGATAATTGTTCCATGGGTTTGGTCGAAAAAAACCAAAAATAAATAGTTCCAAATAGGCTTTTAATCAATGCAGCAAGCAATATTAGGCTGTAAAAGTACCAAAAACACATGAAATCACCAAAAAATCCCAAAATCCTTACTTTCAGGTTTTCACTGTATATCAAATACTATATAGCATATCATTAACATAACAACATTTGTTGATTGAATCATATGAAGAATTAAATTCAAAAATGGTTAAAATTGAATAAATACATTAACTGGTAATGATTGTCAATTAATGAACTTTTCAAATAATTGGAATACGTATTGTTACGATGGAAAATATTAAAAATCTATCTACACCATTCTTGTTAAAAAATTCAAAATGCACCGATAGCTGGCCTAAAATCTACTAACTTCAATAGTTTATCCAATAGCTATTTCCCAGATATTACAACAGTATAACAGCACAGCCTAACAATTAATGGGTAAATTTGTTTCAGTGCTTCTGATAGGTAATATATCCCAGAAAGTTATGAATTCAAAATCCTAAAGATCTTTTAAAATTTTTTGACAAACATTTTACATAGTTTGCCAATGTCCCACAACTTTAAATTTGAATAGCCCAATATTGAAATTTCAGCGAATTTATTCAGTTTAAAACCTCAAATAGTTTCCTTGATAAGATGATACTTATCCCCATATGTGTTGAAGATATCAGCATATTCAAGTGATTTTCCAACAATGCTTTCGTTTGGCAGTCTGCGTCCCTCTGCGCGTTTACGAGGTTTTTCTGAAAACACAGGTTTGTTTCCAGAAGGATGGCCTTTCCATTCCTCTTTTCTAGGGGAGGCTTGCTTCTCCGTTGAGTTATTGCGAATAGGAATCTGATGACACACTGGCTGCATGTTACATGAAGTTGCAGGTTCAATCACAGGTTTCGGAAGATCGGATAAAATCTTTTCAGCTAATAGCTTCGGGCGTGGGTCGGAAGCTCTTTTCAGAACCTAAATGAAACAAAATCACGAATTATCTAATCCATCGGGTTAGACAAAAAATTCTGGGGTAGATTGATCTATAAAGACAATAAATTCCTTTTTGATTGGCAAATTTTGTATGCAGAAAATTGCTTACAAAACTAAGGGGTGCACCCATCCAGTTTCAATGGTAGGTAATGCACCCCTTGGGTATGTACGATACTTTCAAACACAGCAAAAAAGAACTGCAAATAAGAACCACAGTTCAAGAACCTGTAGCCTGAAATTAGGGTATTTTCAAGTGATTATTTATGAAAAAGAGGATGTTCTGCTCTGAAAGAAAATCGTTCTCAGAACATTACTCTGCCACTGAATTTGTGCAACTTTACACCTCTTGTCCCTAAGAAACTTACCAATATGTTCCTTATTGTTGATTAAGAACCATTAAAGGCTGAATGCAAAACTAAATGTTCTCATTTGTGGGTTTTTGAGTTTGAGTTTTTACTGAATGCATGGTGTTCTTAAGAACAAAACATTTCTATTGTGTTCTTTAGGTGTTAGCAAGGGGTATATGTGAAGTGTTATCAAGAGGCATATGCCCCTTCTCTTCCCATTGCTTTAAACTATTGTACACCTCAAATGAACTACATTCTGACTGCATTTTACTTTTGGAATACTCTACTATAAATGAATTTTTAAAATCAAACCTTTTTGTACTTCTTTTCTTCAGATTTTTCTTGATTGCCTGCTCTATTAAAAGTGAAGGAGACTTATAAATTACAGAGTAGTATGGGCAGGATGGGGGTTACCTTTTAGATTATCCTAGAGAAAGGAAGAGAAAAAATCAGGAGAAGCCTGATCTTGCTAACATCTTTGGAGAATGATATCTAGGATGGCGATCAGTTTTCAGTCAAACCTTGTATTCAAATCACCATTGATGGCTAGGATCATAATAAGGTCTACTGGAAATATATGAAAAGAAAAATAACAGAAATCCTTTTATAAAAGCCCAAAGCCCATTCAAGAACAAAAGGCTAAAAAAGAATGATCCTAGGAATGAATCAGTTAAAGGCTGGTATGCACGAAGTTTGAAATCAATTTTGTATACAACAACTTAGGACAGCCGTGTTTCCTTATGCAGCGCAGGAAACAATAAGCTTGTGGGTGCCTCTTGAGCCTTTTTTAAACCGCCTGTCCATATGGCTATGTATACCACTTTTTTCCGGAAATCATTGCCTAAGAGGGTAATACCTAATATAGAAAAACATATTTTCAACCAACCTTGCAGCAAAATTTGTTTCTTGGTACACACTTTGAGGAATTTGCTTTGAATTTATCGTATCCCCACATTTCATGCGACAGAGATCAAGAAATGCTAAGTTTTTAGATTTACTCTGAGCTGCAAATGGGTCACTATTCAAAATAGGAGACACACACTTCTTTTGGTCCAATTTCAACTGACTCTGTAAATTGGGTGCTAGAGCATCAACATGGCTGCAGGTAGGGTGGTGTTCTGTTGTAACCCCATCAGACATAAAATTAGAAAGTGATTTTGATAATGTTGTAAACAACTCGTTATCAAAACTCAATTGATCTTGGTGAAACGAGTCCTGTCTCTCAAGATTTTCACGCTTCTTTCTACGATACACTTCGATGTAGCTTTTGCTGTTTCTATAATGAACAAATTGGTACATTTTCTGATCTTTGAGGGTACTCTTATGCCTTGTCAAATTACAAAGCTGTTTATTATGAGAGATAAAATCTTTCTGGTTTTTCCCAGCTTTCATTGAATCTGTAGTAGGGAATCTTTTCTTGAGCCTTGAACCCTCATATTTACCAGCATTTTCAGTTTCATGCTTGCAGTGACAGCTGGATAGTGCTTTCCATCTCCCGGAAAGGCTTCCCCCAAAGGCATCTCCACTCCATCTCGATAACTTTTCATGAGGGCTTCTTTGTTTACCAGCGCAATTTGGGCATAACTGCTCGAACGATTTCCGGTAACTATCACTGGAAAGTTTAATCAATTCAGATAGATTATCATCCTCTACAGCAATTTGAGACTCTTCATCTCGACTCATAACAAAAGCCTTCACACGGTTGCCAAAAATCAATGGCCTAGGCAGAATTTAGGCCACCCTGCCAATCTCTGCGGATCGAGAGCGAGGAGCGAGCGATGTTCAAGCATCCGATTTTCGTGAACCACTGGGAGATATATCCAGCTAATTACGTCAAATATTACTTTATTAAATCATTCATGATTTCATGTCTTGGATGCATAAATCAACACTTGCTTAGTACAGGCATGGTGTGTGTCAAGCGAGAGTGTTTCACTATGAGATCCTCCATTTTGTTTGACACAAGTGAATTGATTTAATTTATCCTGGCATGGCAACAAGGGGCAACAAGGTTCCACATGGCTTAAGTTTAGTTGTGTTATTTTAAACGTTCAACTTTCGTTTCATCCGTTCTGTTTTTATTTAGTAAAGTAATTCTTATAAAAATATTTGAATTTTACAAAAATTGTAATAACCAATCGAACCAATTTTAATTTAGCAGACTTCAATTCATATGAATTTCGATGCCTAGAAACGGTCCAATTCATATTAGAAGTCAAATTAGACAAATGATAGCCAATATTACCTCATAAAATTAATCTTAATATTTCAATTCCCTTACATATTATACTAATCAATTCAATTGCTAATACAATAAACGCCTGCAAATAACAAACAAACAACGAATGAAATTAGCGATTAACGCTAATTTCAAAATCAAACAATGGAATCATAACGTTTAAGCATCCATAGCGTGGTCACTGATCAACGCGAAAATTAGCGATTCGCGTTAATTAATGTACACGTTATTGAATGAGTGATAATATAAAATATTTTGATGCCAAGAAAGTGAAAAAATAAGTTTACGTATGAAAAATAAATGAATTCTATGATAACGTTATGGAATTCGATTCCCGAGACCAATTACAAAGAAAACGACTTCACAAATTATTCATTTAATACATTTTAGAAAAATCCAACCATTGAGAATGTAAAATGAAAGATCTCAACATTGGATGAGGTGAAACCGGGAAACATGAAGATAAACAAGAAATATGTTGCTCAAAATGATTTATATGCTAAAACGTTTCGGCAACAAATTTTCGGATGAGTTTGTTGTGACAACATTGTGGCCGAGCTAGGCAACGCTTGACTTGAGCGACATTTGCAAAAATGAACCAACAATAGTGCTGAGGTGGTAATATTTTCCAAAATTAATCAATTGTATTTCTGAGGTGGTAAAATTTGCCAAAATTAACCAGCAATGTTGCCGAGTTCAGATTGTCAAGGCTTTAAGACATAGCTTTTCACAATTTGATGTGCAAATAGAACTGTGAATTCATACCTTCCTTCCCTAATACTAAATAATTATTCGTGATATCTTAAAACCTTTTTATTTCTTCATTAACCTATGACACTCTAGGGCTCATTGCACAGTAGTACGAATAAAGGTTAACTTGTTATTTTCAGAATGAAGGTTGACTTGTTATTTTCAGAGTCATGCGTTATCAATAGACCGTCTCGCAGTCTTTCTAACTATTTCAGCCATCCAGCGGCATCCAAACTATCTCACCATCATCAAACGGTTTGTTATCATCAACCGGTTTATCAATATCAATCGGTTTATCGCCATCAACTGGTTTATCATCACCAACCGGTTTATCGCCATCAACTGGTTTATCATCACCAACCGGTTTATCGACATCAACAGGTTTGTCAACATCAACTGGTTCTTCAACATCTTTGATAGTTTCATGTATCCATTCCTTGGATTGGTATATGTTGGTAAAGACTGAAAAGTGATTTTTCGTTTTACAGCCATCATTTCTCGTCAAGATTCCAACCAAAACCCAAGCGTATATTTTTCGATGACCGCTCTCCGATCTTGTTCTATGTATCTATAATAATAACAAGAATATCAGGCTTGTTTCAACTCTTCGAATAGTATAGTCTGAAAATCAACGACTGCAACATGAAATATTGACCACAACTACAACCAGGCTACATGGTTCATGTGAAAGTAAAAGGGATCTTGATAGTTTGTGCTAATATGTGCAATTTTAAAGAGTCCTTGTTTAACTTCGTTTCATATTGTAAGCAAAGGTCGAAATATCGAAGCATTCCACGATTTAAAGATGATGGGGGATTCTTGGAAAAATAGAATAAGACATAACTTTTCTAAAAGATATGGGATCTTTAAAATGTTCGCACCATCTTGTGAAGCAAGTTTTACATATTGTTGTGAAGCTTTATGAGGCTTCGCGATTTCTTTCATTCCAGTATTTAACAGTCCGTTTTGAGAATAATTTCTTGCCTTCAGCACAGCATAAATAAGGAGCAAAAGAGTAACAATAGACAAAGTGTCAATTGAAGCTTGATGTTGATAAAAATATTTTCTAATCGAATCATGTTTAATTTAAAAAAACAATTTTTAAGAAAAACAACATTTAATCTGGTACTTTGTCTATTCATATTACTTTTAGCCCAGTGCCTTTTTGAAGGGAACATCACTGGGGGGGCAATCTATTGTCTTTTAAAAAAAGGGACAATAGGCTATTGTTTAGAACAATGAGAAGGCAAAAGGCCTGGAGGGGCAATTGCCCCCCCAGTTAGTATGTTAAAAAAGGCCCTGTTTTAGCCTCCATATTCCACATTTCAAAGACAGTCATTGATAGAACCACATACAAACATTGAAATAAAAAGCAACATAAAAAGCACATGGATACTTCAACCTATGCCTTAATCAGTTTATATAATTCATCTTATCTTATGATAAGTTAAGTTTTACTGCTTGTGTAAGGCCAGCCCATCTACGTGATGTAAAAGGATCTACAAGAAAATATCTACTAGATACAAAAGTGGTAAGAAACATAACCGACTTACCACTAAAGGACTGCCAATCGAGCCAGCACACAAAGCATCGGAATCTCTGGCATTGGCAGCACAAAGGTGACTTCTCGTGACATTAAAATCCTTGAATTGCCTCTTACATAAGCCATTCGCAACGAACTTTACGCTTCCTTGGTGTTGTATTTCGAACTGAAATTTCAAATACAAAACTTTTAGACTTGCCAGTCTGAAGATTGCATCAGCATGGACTGTATAAACGTAACCAACCGTAAATGAATAAAGTCTTAAAAATATCTTAAGGAACAAAAATTAGCTAAACAATAACTATTATAGCACTATTTAAAAAAGCTTTATTTCTCCTCGGGGGATCTTAAACAAACTACTTAGTCGTTTCACTGCACCAATATTAACGATTTGTTATTTATATTTACCTATTTTCTAATTGACCAATTTCAATCTGACCTTTGGTGTAAACAATTCGCTCGGTTTTTCCGTTCTCTTTCTAGCGCACTATTCCAGTGAGTATCAGAAGAAGTGCGGAAGAATACGAAACTCTGCACAAAAAGGTAAAACCAACGATTGGACCAAATAAAAGTAGCCCGTCTTCAATAAGTACCTTGTACAAAAATGATAAGAAAATACTTACAGAGTTATAACGAGACCCCCATCCAGACACGAATGCGTTTTTACCGGGTCTCACGTAAAAGTTGTAGTCGTAACCATCGGGAAGGCAAACCGATCTGGAATAGTCGTTGAACTCGATTTTCTCCTTCAATTTTAGCAATGCAATATCGACAGGCTTTCCTTTGATTACACCGGGATGCTTCAAGAGTTTCATTACTCGCCTCTTTTGCTCCGTTCCTAGTCCCTTTTGCCCTGCTTTTTCTTTTGTTCGATTGTGCAGTCCTAAAAAAGAATATTTGCGTTTTGATATTCACATGAAAGACGAAATCTGTATAGGCAAAGGCCTTAGTTAGGCTCCAAATCAAAGCAAAGAAAATAAGTTCTCGTCAACAAATTCTGTATGCACTCGCCCTACTTGGCAATTATTTCACAGCTGCACAGCTCTTGTCCCAAGAAGGAAAGCAGCAAAGAGCAAACTTCAGCAATGACAGTGTTTCTTACATTTACCCTTTAGAGTGTCGGTCATTCTCGAAGCAAGCAAGCGAGGGCTTTATTCATTCGGGAAACTTAAACTTAGCCAATGGTTCGGCGATCATGACATGCAACAGGAGCAGAATTAATTTGAACGTTAGGCTTCTGTTTCGTTTTCTTTCTGACGTATTATTTTGTCGAGGGTCAGACGAAAAGCTAAAGTAATCTATGTGTTCGTTTCACTATGCTTCCGATATTTCTGGCTATATCTAAGTTTTGTACCATCCAAAGACTGAACAAGAATACTTGCACTCGTGTAAAATATATATAATAAAGAACAGTCTTTGATCGGTACAGAACTTGAGGATGGCGAGGAAAATCATTAACATAAGCGTCTGACAATCATCAGACTCCTACTCCAGAAAGACAGCAAAAATAACCCCTCACCTGCCAAAACTCTAATTTGTGATTTTTTCACACCTTGCAAGCAGCTCACCGTGGTAACCACCCAGCGCTCATTCAGGATCGAGCCTGTACAGGATAGCTGGCCTCGCACCAACACAGCAACAGTCCATGGCCAGGCCCCCTGTTTCACTGCGATTGCATCTTTACTCGGCGGTCGACTTTGAGTATTTCCACCAATTCCACAGGTTGTGTAATCTGAAACAAAAAACTGTCATGTAAAGTCAATTCTCTTAATACCCCCTGGAAAATCCAGTTCTTTTGATGGTGGTTTATAAGAGAAGTAGTGGTACAACCTGTGCAAAAGACACGTCTATTTTTTAGTATTTTACGTCATAAAAGCTATTCGACCAGATCAAGATCAAAATTTTCCTTCATATCCGTTGTAGGAAAGGTTGCACTATGTAAAAAAGAGCGCATAGTCCTTGACGGGTTGTATGAAGCCCTGAGCCTCCTGGCTCTTTTGACCCCTCCACTCTTACTGTAGTAGGACTAACTGCTCTACACGTTACTTACTCTAGCCTCTTTATCACGTTTAACCTAATGTATGGACTTTCTTATTTTCTTTCCTATTGTTCTCATCCATGTATTTTATCCCATGTAATTAGTTTATTTGTCAGTCTGAAACAGTCTTGAATAGTGTCACAAGAACATTTTTGTTTCTGGCTCCATGTCTTCAAACCTTCACACGTAAAATAGGAGCAGAAGTAAGTCTGATCCCGCTAACATTACAAGTCCCGCGAGCAGAAATTCTAACAAGTCCTCCTCGCTTCTACGTCCCCATTTTCCAAAAAATCATTTCAAACAATTGAATTTTTTAAGAAGGTCCCCTCTATCTAATATGTCCCTTCCTATGAAGCTCTTCCCCTAGAATCGGCCAAAATAAAACAAGCCTCAGGGGCTTAATAGAGCTTTTTACGGTAAGCCTGGTACATAACTCACCAACAGAGGATCGGTTAACAAGTTTTTTCAAAGTTTCGAGCATACTGAAATCTTTCAACATGTAAATATGCCGAGGAAATGGCAGAGATGCAATTTTTTCCAGGCCACTCCGGTCAACTTTCCCGATTCCGATGGTATATATCTGAAAACCTTTCTTCTCCCTCAGCAGCTTTGCGTTAGATTCAGGACTGCCTCCTTCATTGTAGTTTCCGTCTGTTATAAGAAATAGGACTTTCTTTGCACCAGGTCTAGTTTCGTTGCACACTTGATTGATTATAACATCAAAGGCATATCGCGTGGCTGTGCCACCGCCAGTAAACTTCAGATTCTCTGTAATGAAATAGCGAAAGCGCGTGAGTTCCTGCATGGTGTATGATAAGCCTGGTAAAGACTAGGCCTCGTCGCCAATCATGACAACGTATTGCATTCAATAGTTTACATACATTTGTATGAGCACATTTCAGCAGGGATTAGTTCAATGGAACCGTCACCATTTGTGCTTCAGAATATTTGTCAGCCTTCCTATCAATTTTTGAGTCTTCTATCAGCATTTTGCAATATATTTACCAATTTCATTTCTCGTCATTATTTTTGTCTGTAAAATTGAGAAATTTCAGTATGTCCCCCTTTAAAGTGTAATTCATGGATTATTTTACTTAGTTTAATAAGAAATGTCGGTTTACCCTCCTTAAAAGTGTAATCTATGATGAATATTTACAGTCGCTGTTAAATTTTACCCAATTCTTCCAAGGCCACGTTTTGATCAAAAACCTTTTTGCTTTTCAAATTGAAAATCAGCCGAGCCTGACTAGAAAAGACAACAACAGCAACATGGGTGCCATCTTCAGTACTGGATAGGCCAAAGTGCTCAACGAGTGATCGAACAAAGTCCACGGCCTTTTTGAAGTTGCTTTTGCCAACACTTTCCGAATAGTCGATGGCAAAAACGAGATCGAGGCCTTGGGCTGTGGGTGAGAGGCCGGCAGAACGGGCCTGGCTATCGACAGTCATCAGTTTGAGCTTGTTCAAGAAATGCTTGCTCAGACCATGTGCCTTGAGCTTGAGGGATTCAGCTGCAAAAAAAATGAAGATTTTACCCATGGAATTTTGGAAATCAACTAAGATATTTAAGGATCCAACAAGAAAGTAGTTTACGAAATCTCATCCCATCAAAGCTGAGATTCTATTCCGTATTTCGTGCACTGATCAACTTGTTCGGGAGGGTATAGTGTAGGCTCTCCGCAAGTGATATTGACACGCAAGTAGTTGTAGCCTTGTCAGGGGCGGTTTTAGACACTGCGGGGCCTGGGGCCAAAGACCTCTAGAGGCCCTTGATGTGACCATATTTGACGTTATCTATACTGTATTTTGCATTTTCTTCTCTTTTGCGGGGCCCTTTTTGGTCAAAAAAAGCGCGAGGCCTGGGGCCATGGCCCCCTTGGCCCCCACCTAAAACCGCCACTGAGCCTTGTAGGTTAGGATATGGTACGTAGGCATAGCATAATGTCATTATGGTTTATGGAAAATAGGAAGAGATCTCTGCAAGTAATATTCATTTCCTACGCAGGTAATTATAGTTAAGGACATGGTACGTAGACATATTATTATGTCATTATGGTTGGTGGAAAACTAGGAGAGATTCGAACATTATCCCTTCCTAAGGAGTGGATCAATGAATCAAGTTAGCAATAGAATCTCAGCTTAAACTCCACCTTGATCTGGATGCATTCCTGCAACTAAGCAATCAATGTAAAAGAACAACATTTATATACCGCTTTACATTGTACGTAGATACAACTTCAAAGCGGTTAACAGGAGATACAGCAGCCCGCATAGTATTTCCTACACATGTAAAAAAAAACTCACAGAACCCCTCTCAGCGCACGTCTTGTGCGTGCTTAGGGGTATGTTATTGTCCTCGAAAATCTTGACCTCATGACATCTTCCGTGCTAACAAACACACACAAAATTATGACCGCGATTTCGCCTTCGCCTCACGGGTTTCTAAGCTATGCCTGGTGAAAATTGGTCAGTATTTGGTTGTGGAACGTATCGAAGAACTAAAGCAACGTGAATTTTCAAACTACCTTCGGCGGGGTATGATTTCATAAGGAAATGGAGAGCTGATCTTCTTAACGGAAATATAAAGAGCAGAGTGGTGGACGAAGCATTTAGGATAAGAATCGAGAAGGGCAAGGTGTTAATTTGTGAAAAACATTTTCTTCCGCATGAGATTGTAGTTTGTGAGTTACTTAGCTTTCTACTTCTACATTTCCTGGATATTTTGGACGATTATTTTCCTACTGTCTAGTGTATCTATAAAGATATATAGATTAGCTATGATATTTTATTTTAGGCCGGTTAGATCAGCAGTAGCTATGTTGTTGAATTATGAAGCCTTTGGTAAATGTTCAGGTCGGTTTTTTGAAGATATGCCAATGCAGAATGATTTCCACTCAAATATGAAAATAAGTTACTGAAACATAATTTTTCCATTCCAGTTGACACAAAAAGAGACGTTTGAAAGCTGGAGCTCCTCCATCTCGAAATCCATCGTAAAAAGCGTCTTGGAAGAGAAAAAAAAGAAACGAGACATTTGAACATAGTGAATGATCGAACACCAGAGCCCACAAAGTTGCTTCGCTGTCAGAAGTTTATAGTACTAAGTCAAAGAGTCAAGTTCTTGAAACTTAATGATGGTTGGGCTTTCAACATTGAAGAACATGCATTGAAAATGAAAAAAATTGAGAGCCCTTTCCTTATTACAGAATATGATATTATCATAGATTCACGTATTGGCTTGTCAGTTGCGATATATGAATGTCTTCTGCCTAAAGAGCATCATATTGATAAATTGAACAGAAGATCAGTGCGAAACATAACTGTTTCTAAGTTCTTTAAAGTAACTGAATCTTATAACATATACCGTGGCTTAAAACTGAACCAACACACTAAAAAATGATCAATCATGTTGTACCAAAACAATTCGATCCATTGTTAATAGAAGATGTTATTTCTTTTCCTTATTTCGAGTATGAAAGATCCATCAATGGCTCAGTTCTCAGTTCTTAGCCAGTATGTGTTTATTGCTAGAAGCAAAATCAAGAGGCAAGGAAAATAAATGTTTTCAAAAGCAAGAAGATGGCTCAGCCAGCTTAACTCAAAGCACCTATTTCTGCAATGTCGAGTCAAAGAACTTTAATCACCCTTCTTGAGCATCGACTGAAGAAAACTCAGCTGGAAAATAAATATATGAGATTAGAGCAGAGCGTGAGAGTGCTTCTATTACAGTCGATCAAGAATTACAAAGAGACTTCTTGGATATCCTTGATAACGCTCATGAAACATGATCCCATTTATAAAATTAATTTGGGTCGAGCATTAAAACATTTCAAGCAAGTCCAGTATTGGAGTAAGATTCCATCCAGTGATAATAAGATTTTGCGTGTCTCTATCCCAAAAGCCTCCTTCCTGCTATGATGAGTTGACGATACCTTCCACGATGTGATATACCGAGCCGCCTAACTTTGTGAGATTATAAGAACTGGATTGGCCCTTCAACAGGTTTCCAGAAAGATGTAATTGAAGAATTAGTCAAAACAAAGGACACATTTTTTGATATTCAAAGGTTTGTTGATTTTTCATTTGATGAAATGAAAATCAAATCAAACCTAGTTTTTGACATACATTTGGCTTTGTAGGTCTTGGAGACGAAGAGAGAAATTTTGTCAACCTCGAGAAAGCTGATGAGCTTGCAAAGAATGCACTGGCATTTACAGTTAGAGGTCTTTGCACTGATTTGAATTTTTGTTTGAGACATTTTGTCAATTTTTTGGGAAGCAGTTTAGATCCTTGAGCTAACCTGCAACTTGTGGCTCATAGCAACTCCTGCTGATGGTCCAGCATCAAATCGATGATTTTTCAAAATAAACTAGTCTCTAGGTGGTGAAAAAGATTATGTTACAGGACAATCAATTTATATGCAAAACACAGGTTCATCTACTTCTTTAGTGATGCACCACATCTCGTAAAGACAGCGAGAAACTGTCTATTTCACTCTGGATTTGGCAAGCATTCATGTCTCATGTGGAATGGAGGTAACTATTTGTTACGGTAGTATAATGCAAAGCTCTATCATTAAGATTTAAACAGAATTAAAAAGTTGCTGCAACGCTTAACATTTGACCATATAGAGCTGACGACCCCTTTCTCAGTAATACGAGTAAATCTGGCAGCTCAGATTTTCAGCAAAAGTGTAGCATTGGTTTTGAACAACTTTGTTCGCCAGAGGTGGCAGGCACTGCAAGGTTTTGTGACATGTTTGACAGCTTCTTTCACTGCTTTTAATTCAGGAGCCTTTCAGAGCATAAGAAAAACTGAAGCCCTTTCTAGCTCTATATTTATACGAGTTAGTATGACATATGACACCCGTTTTGAATGGCTAGAGAACAAAATGCTGAGATATCTGAAATCTTCGATGGAGAACATAGAATTGCGTCTTAGCAATCTCTCGAAAGGTGAGAAGAGTCGAATGTTTATATCTTGGCAGACAATGGAAGGCATAGAAATCAATATTGCTTCCCTTTGAGAATGCCAGAGGTTCTTGCCATTACAGGGTTTTCAATATCTTTTAACTGAAAGGCTTTAATTGAAATGTCAAGATGCTGTTGAAGAATACTTTTGTTGTCAAAGAAAACTAGGTAGGTGAAGTGGTAATCCAGACTCTTATGCAATTGGCTACAGTAGCAATGCTCTTCATATCTTAGGGACAGTCTAAGTAACTGGTACAACTAGAGGAAAACGTAAGACAGCAAAAGGGAAGTGGGGTCAATTTGATAAAGAAAAATTACCAAAATGTCAAGTATTAAATAAAGTATTAAACAATGTTAGAGGCTACAAGTTTTCCAATGATCTGCTGATTTCCTTTCGCAATGCTTTGGCTTTAGTTTAGCTTTTAACAGCCTTGAATTTTTGTATAAAATTTCTAGCATAGGAAAAGGCTCTCACTCTAATGTATGGTTTTATGATACTTCTCAGAACTACTATCTTGGCAGTCCAAGAAAGATTTGCATTAGCAACTATTCAATTAAAGCAAGAAACTTTATCTGAGGGATAGTGATAGCATTTTTGGATGGCAATTTTGTTAGTTTGATTTGCATTTCTTCTTTGAATATCTTCTCTGTAACTTCAAATATCTGGAAGGCTGGGGGAGTTATATCCGAAAGACGTCCTCGCGTGAGAAAAGATACCAAATTTAGGTTTCCGGTCTCATTTTTACTCTTTTCTTCCTTTGCTGCTTCCAGTATTGCAATGCATTGTTGACTCTGGTATGTTATATTGCTGAGAATTTTTCAACTCTCTGTGCAAATTTTGGTAGACATAGCCCCCTAATTAATGCATAGCATTTCTTTTAGTATTAGTGAGAGGTGATGCAGTTTGTTCTTCATCATGTCAACGGACCCTTCTTTTATTGTGCAACAGTATAATCGGCCAATTTCATAGTGCATGTTCTGACAGTGTTGGAAAAAATATCTGTGCATGCAGAACTATCTTTCCATAAAATTCTGCATAGACTTCTTCTGCATTAACGGTCTTTTAAGATGCCAAAAATATGGGGGAAAACTCTCTAAAGATACTGGAATCCTCAGAAAAACAGGTCCTAAATGATGTAGTTTCAGCAGTAAGTTTTTCTCGACTGTTCCCTCCTGTTCCTTCCTGCCATTTGTGTTGCCTTTTCTACAAGAGTAGTTAGTTCACATATTGTGTTAGCATTGATCAGTTCTGATCTAGATGCAATACCCGTTTTATGTTTTGAGATAAGTCTTTTTAGACTTGCTGCATTCTTGCACACTTTTCCACACTGACTGCATGTTTTCTTCTCACTTACGACCTAAAATGAAGATAATACATCTCAACGAATGATATCATAAGTCCGCCTCGGTATGGAATCAAAACAGCATCAACAATACATAATAAGTAAAGTTACAGATAAAAAATCTTGATACATATTATAAGGCAGTTCGTTTCTAAGTTTCCCGAAAAAGACACTTGGGATACTGACCCTGACATAAACCAAAAAAGTATTAACTTATATTGAGATACATTACCTCAGTCTCAGCTACTTCATCATCAAGATCAATCTGCCAATCTTCTTCCAACTCTAAGGCTTCTAGATCAGCATCGAAGTCTTCGTCCGTAGTATTTGCAATACCAGGAGTTTTATTTAAAAGACGAGAAGAACGACGACCTTCACTGCTAGACGCCATTCATGTATGATGTTCCGACTTCGGTGTGCATGACCGTTGTCACGTGATAGGCAAACTTAACATGCACAAGCTTTGTGCTTCAGATCCTTTAATCTCAGCCAGCCTTCCAGACCGGGGTTTTTCAATGACTATGCATATATATTCGAGTGAGAACTATTCAAGCCAGAAACCACCCAACTCTGTCAATTCTTCACGGTGGTCAATCGATATCCCCAGTGGATAATTAAAAAAGGAAATAAAATATTGCAAAGCTCAGAAAGCCAACGTCAGAAAAATTCTTTGCAAAATGGCAACATGGAGAGCATACTTCGTTGTGAAAGGTGAAATACTAACTAACTCTTTGGGATCTTTGGCCTTGACGTAGACAGACTCTGGAATTCCTAAGTGATACGCGGCGCGAAAACAGTCCTGTGTGAGATTATAGCACGACTAAAGCCATCATTTGCAATGAAGATTGAGTACATTTTAGTGATTTTGAAATGTGTTTTGGTAAGGAAATGAAGCCCTAGAAAAGAAATCTTGGTATAAGACCTAAGAAAACTCAAAACATTACCTTCTGTGACACATTTTGGAGGCTGACTGCTCCAAGACCCATCCCACAAGCACTTGATTGGATTGTCACCAACCATCTCAAACCCATCATTACACGTGTACAGCACAGAACTCTTCTTCATGAATTTCGCTCCAGCATGCCGCCTACCGTTGATGATATGTCCAGGATCTTTGCAGACTATTGAAATAGAGAGGTAATTAAAAAGCATCTTTAAACGTTTTCATTATTTAATCTCCATCAGTAGAATTATTCTAAAATTCTGATTTACAGATTGTTGCACACAAGCATGTAAGCAAGCAAGGATATTTTTTTGTTAATACAGGTTCAGAGTATGGCAGCTTGAAGCTGGTGTGGATCCTAGAACTAATATTCTAGAAGGAATATCCTGGGTACTCATTTACTGATGAAGAGTTGGCAGACAAAAGGTAGTTCATGATTCCGAACGTTCCTGGATTCGAACCAACGAAGGACACCCTTCAAGGATAAGAAATCCAGCGCCTTCACCACTAGGCTACACCTTCTTGGAAAGGGCCCCCATATAGGTTGTGATCTACGCATTGATGTACCACATTTTGACCTTTCAGGCATTCACGCAGTGTGATACTGGAGTTTTACGCTCAACTCTTCATAACTGTTCATCTTCATTCACGAAATCACGCATAAAATACACGATTCCGCCCACCTTATTACCAATAACGTAAATCGCAAAAGTAAAAGGGAATTTGTTGATGAAGATAAGGTAATCGAAACATTTAAAGATGCAGGTTATTTTTAAGCTACCTTAATATATCTTGTAAACTTAGGGTATGATATTAGGCTCTTGTATTGAAATAATCATGGAAGAATAAAATTTTTGAGTAAATTTCTTTAGGTCTCTCTAGAAATTTTAGAGTAAATCTCTTTAGGTCTCTGCTGTTTGATTATCTAATAGATGTGTTTTCAACACACAACTTACTCTTGGCTACCTTAATATTTGACATTTTCAGTGAAAATTATGATTGAAATTTTGACCATGTCATTATAAAATATTTTCCTTATCTCAATATCAACTTAAAATTCCGTTAAGCTTTTAGATTAATCATCTCCTATCTCGACGTTTGATGTAAAAGAGATCAATATATCTATATCGTGCCGATATCATAAAACTTTAACATTACTATAACATTATCTATCTTATCATCTCATTTACATATTCTTATAATCTCGGATAACTTCAATTCCACAGAGGATAAAATCCCAGCTTTTGCAAAAACAAGAAATGCCCCAACGTTTGAGCCAAGCTAGTCATTGGACTGTTTTCTTGTATGACAAGCGGATAGCAATTTTGCAAAAATTATAACGATTTCAACTTTTGAAATGATGAATATTCAACCTACATTTTGGTTCACAGTAGGGATCCCGCAACGTCCATTTCCCATTCTTCCGACATTTTCTCCGTGCCGGACCTTTGATTTCGTAATCTGGATCGCAAGAGTATTTAATCCAAGAAGACACATTCACTCTGTCGCCAGTGATTTTTCCATTTTGAGGCGTTTTTGGAACACTGCAAAATTTCCTCTTACTCTTGACTGCAAAATCAAATCAAATCAAATCAAGAAAAAATAAACCAACTTAGTTTAGGGCTTTTCTCTTCATTTAGTCCTACTAATATATGATACTCCCCTATAATCTCCTGGACTGTGCATTCGAAAATATCAATTTTTCTGTGTACGCTCTTTGCTGCTCCCTAGGATTGATTGAGGTTTGTTCTGTATTGAAAATATGAATGCTTCCAATAACTTTAACTGATTGCATTTTCAGTAATTAAAATCAAATAGCATAAAGATCCATTCTGACGTACTTGATACACATTTTGCTTTGAATCCACTCCATTCTCCATCCTTTTTGCAAGTTGCCAGCCTCGATCCAACAAGTTTGTAGCCTAGTTTGCACCGATATTTCACGTTAATGCCTACAGGATAAAGTTGTCCATCCTTCTTTCCACTGAATATTCTCTTCCCGTGACGAAATTTGAAATGTCTGTCAATGCAGCCATCTGAAAATATAATGACAAGAAAATATTTGGAAAGGGTAACCTTTTAGGGTCATCTTGATTCATCTAAAGAATACTAGAAAAATTATGTTGACGTTGTTTGTACCCATTCTAGGACAAATATAGATTGTACCCATTCTAGCAAAAATATAGATGTATTTCCTTTCAAGTGAGTCCTGGATTGAGTGAAAAAAATGGTTCCAGCCCTGAATTATAGCAATCATTCTATGCGATGCCTTTTGTGTTGGGTTGTTAAAAATTGCTTATTTGCAATCGCTTATTTCTAAAGATTAGAAATCAAAATACCAATACCATACCATAAACAGAGAATTGATTATTATCAAAACTGAATCGAGAAATGTTTTTGATGATTATAAGCAACAGCTATCAAAAACAAAATATATAAAAATGTTGGCAATCAATCCGGAGAGCTCCCTATGTTTACAGAGCATGTCTCATGAAATGGGTATAAACAATAAAATCGAACATAGACTATTCCAGAAAAGGGGACACTTAGCATAACTAATGGGGAGAGGGGTGATACCCTATAATCTATTAGAGAGTCCATTTCTATAACTACTTTTTTCAGACAATACAATTGACTAAGGTGATGGTGGAAGATGGTTGCTAGAGCCTTGGCTGTATTTTAAGTTTATTCATATCAATTCTACGTTAAGTTCATATGATTATGGCCATTGGCAGCGAAGTTGGGGGTAAGGGGAGTAGTTTCCCCCAAAAAATTTTCAAAATTATATTCCCTCCTGATGAGAATCTCCTCAATTGTTCTAAAAAAAGCTTCTCACCAGCTGAAATTTTTCTGCATGCCGCTTGAGGATGATACTTTTTTCATAAATAAGCTTCCTTTTTTAAATTTTAGAAGCAATGCTGCTAATGACTGATTTGAAGCAATTAACAAAAAGTGATTGATTTTCAGCAATTCAAAACATAATAGCAGCTTTACAGTTAGCGATTGATTCAAAAGCCCCTTAGCATGTCAAACAGAACTTGCTTTACACAGTTGTAGAGAATTCAGTGATCACAATCATTAGATAGAAATTGAGCAAATAATGTCACCTTTTACACATGAAATTTCATCTGAATTATCAAAACAGTCATTCGCTCCGTCGCATTGCCATGATGCATCGATACAGCGCCCATTGGTACATGTGAACTTATCTTTTTTACACTTCTTGCCTAGAAAATCATAATTTTTAAAAAAACATAACCACAGCAACCTTAAACAGCATCATCTAAAACCCCTACAGCAACCTAAACCGCTGAAACCACCCAAATCCACCAGCTGCTAAACACAACCACTTGAAGATTGCCTAATCATTGATACCAGTCCTGAAAGAGTGTTGTCGTTTCCCTCTCTCAAGCGTCCCCTGATCTAGTGTATTAGTAAGACATGAGTTGCGAGTTGCGCATTACAAGTTGCAAATTGCATCAAAAGCAAGAGTTCTGTCTCAATATATGAGTTGCGAGTTACCAAAAATATCTTCAAATCACGAGTTAAAATCTTGAAAGTTCCAGTTGCAGGAAACCATGTGAGTTATATTTGAAACCCAAATAGGTTTCTAGTTGATTATCACTGGTGTCCTAAATTATCCCACCAGGGTAAATTGGGACACCATCCAGGGCACTTCAACATTCTAAAATATGAAAAATAATTATAATTATGAGAAAAAATATTTTTGATAAACATTTCTAGCGAACCAAATGTACTTACAATTAGCAAATTGTCCCAAATTACCCCTTCAACCTTATGCAACTCGGGACTCCCACTTTTTAAGTGTAACTCGTAACTTTCATAATTAGTCCAACTTGCAACTCGCAGTTGCAACTCCTAACTCGTGCTTTACAAAATCATCTGATCTGTGCTTGAATGGAAGCTCAATACCTAAGGGATTCAAATGAAAACAAAGCATCATGATTGTAGATGTTTTTCAACAAGCCCAAGCTCAATTTAGGGGGCACAAAATTGGACAAATGATAATATTAGTAATTTTAGTTGAATTTATCTAAGTTTCAAAATGTCTAGCATTTTTACTAATTGGGGACACTGTCAGCTCCCAAGTAACATTGGTACTCATCAATCGGCCTCCGAGAAAGGATGGACAGCTGAGTTAGCTGACAGCTTGTAGTTCATACAGTGGCGGCGCCAGGGGGGGACTAGTCCCCCCACTTTTTAAGAAAGATGGTATCTGAGATCTATGCAAATCCGATGAGAAAATAAGGGGGTAGGCCTACGTCCTGTGAATTGTGTCGCAAGATTATTTCAATGTAAAACACAAAATTTGTTATCAAATTACATCCTAAAGATTTATCTATCTTACAACAGGAAAACATGAATGGGTCAGATTATAATAATGTAATTAGAGCTCAAAAATTGCTTTTCTGACAAGGCATGTGCAATCAATGATGTCTCATACAGCGGCCTTCCATCCACGAATCTCTCTTCGGCAAGTCTGCCAAACGTTGAGGCAATAGCAAGGTTTTACGAGCTAGATGTCAGTCAGGTTGGACAACAATTTCATCTTTTTTCTGGATCGCAGAAATGCCGTGACTGGAAAGGTGAATACGACCAGCACCAGAAAGCAAAGAAGCCTTGGATGTGTTTGCCCTCACTGCTCAACGTCTTCAGGAAGAACGATCTCCACAATTTGTATGCTGACTTGTTTCCAGTCATCACAACTATTGCTACTTTACCTGTTACCATGGCATCATGTTAGCACACACACAGCAAAGTAAAGATCATTTAAATTATTTGCTGGCAGCTATGTCTCCTGACAGGCTTGAATATCTTGTTCAAATTAGTAGCAAACGTGACATTGCTGACAATATCAAGCTCAGTAAATTGGTAGAAGTTTTTAAGCTAGCTAACCACCGCAAGTTCCTGTTGTAACAATTCGATTTTTGAAATTTTACAACACTAACCAAGCTCAAGGTTATATCTGTGTCTATATAATTGATGCAAAAATGTTGAACATCTAGTGTTTCATCTAGCAACTACCTAATATTGTTCACAATTTTTTGTTTTGTATAAATTCTTATCAATTTCTATTCTTTCATGACTTCTGAGATTTGGACAGCCTCCTTCGATCGTTGATTTTGACAGGCAATTCATTAAAGGGAATTTCCTAATGTAAATAAAGCTTTTGGTAAAAGAACGTTTCCAGCATTTAAAAAGACGTTCCCAAGCGTTTAAAAGGGCGTGTGCCTAGTTTTGAAAGGGCGTGGCCCTAAAAAGTTTCGGGGGGCTCTGGCCCTGGGCCCCTGTCTTACATTTGTCTTCCCCACTTCTTGACGGCTGGCGCCGCCACTGAGTTCATAGCTCTAGCGTACTTGGCTTCAAATTCATATATTTCATATAAGATTTATGGCATAGGAAAGTAGAGCGGTGTCCGAGTTTAGCTGACCCTTTTTTGATCAAGACCGCCCAACAATATGATTGCTGAACTGTTCTTAAATTTGCCTGTGCACCAAAGGAGTTGTTGCAAGTTGGCAAAACCAAAAACCTGAAAGCACAGCTATAAAAGTGCATGGTAATGCAAATTTCATGTTTTGAAGAAAACGATTTACAAGATTGATCCCCACCTTCTGTGGAAGATATCAAAGATACCACATACCATAGAGTCAACAAACCAAAGTAATCTATGACCTGAAATGAAAAAAAGCTGTCATCAGTTTTTTAATAATATTGTTAGAGAATGGGTTGGACTGGTTACACAACTCTGTTCTAATTTTTTGAATACTTGATGATTGACAATGTTTACATTTCTGTCCAAGCCAGTGACAAAATATTTGGGTTTTAGTGCATTTTAGATGTTTGATTCTTGGGTCTGTCCACCTCTCAGCCAAAACTTTTAGTGCTGAGACTTAACTATAAAAAAATGTGTGCAGTTTCTTGGGAAAATAGAGCTTTGAGATTTGTGACTTTTTGTGAATGCAGTGAATGTAACACTTAATAATAAAGATACTTGAGAACTTGACCTCTCTTGAGTCTATTGAGTTGTTGGAGGAGAAGGGCCTTTATCAAGTGCAACAAATAGAAATATTGCTATTCAATTGTAAGTTTAAAGTTATTCATTTCTCCCATTAAATGTAAATCAAGTTCTACAAAGCAAAGCAAATGGCCTACCTTCATATCATTCTTTGTTTTGATACCTTGTCCTCTCCAACAATAGCTAAAACAAAAGTTGAACAGTTGAAGTCGAACTTCCCAACTGTTTCGAGCCAGAAACAAAATCTACTTCGCCTCGGAATGGAAGAAAATCCAAAAATATCACGGAAGAGAATTGCTACTTCCGGTTTTAAAATGTTCCGGGTTGAGGTGGAGAGCGAGGCTGCACATCATCCGCGACAACCAGTGAAGGAAAGGTGGAGAGCAGAGACTCAATAACACCTTTTGTTAATCAATTATGTTGGTTAATCAATCATAAAAAACATATTTTTTCACGTAAGAAAGTACTTTATAAGAAAGCAGTATTCGACTTACCAAAAAGTTAAGAAAAACTCAGTATTGATTTTTTCATACCAAAGAAAGTTTTGAAATACGTTTCTGCCAAAAAAGGGAGAAGAACGAAACTCTTGAAGGTCGAAATCGAAGTTTTGGAGCCCCAAGAAATGGTTACAGGGACGCCGTAGGCAATAAAGGGCAAGGGGGCAAGAATTTAGCAAGGGCATTTTCTGTATGGAATGACCGGAGGTCATTGCCTAACACAGCTGGGAGGCGCCGGAAGCCCCCCAGCGGGTCCAGGGCAGAGCCCTGGTGGAGAACCAGTGGGCGAAGCCCCCGGAAGCTCCTGATATTTTTACCATTTCTGAGACCTTAAAATGATTTGGAATGCGGTCATTGCAGGAAAGAATGAATCGAGCGTCCAATTATCTGATTTGAGATTTAACGAATCCTTGAACGACGCCGTCATAGGATGCCCAAACATGTTGGAGGCTTGAATTTAAAACGATTCATCGGAGAAGTGAAGAGTTTTAATCTTATACGTATGTTATAAAAAGCCAGATGTAAAAATGGAAACATCGACAAGCTTTCTTCTTTTCTATCTTATGTAATACAAACACGGGAAATAGAGGGTTTCTTGAAACCAGAAGTCCTTTAACTCCGCCCCTGATTCCCATCTTAAGATTACCGTTTTATAATTCGGAAATATGCTTCCCCGGGTAGAACAAGCATCCAACTAAAACAACCAATGCTTGAAAATAACATTGATTTCAACAGAAACAACAAATGTATGTGGAACCAGGTTAACAAAATGTATGAGTCAAATCTTCACTGAATGAAATTTCCGAAATTTTGCACAAGCTCAGCTCTCATCTGCTTCGGATAACATATGGCTTTTTCTGGGTTTATACGTCAGTTCTATTCTATCACCAAAATCATTGTTTCCTCGCTATAGCTTTATTTAACTCGTATCCTGCATCAGTGGACGCCTTTTTGATGAATTCAGTTGCTAGTAGAAAACGACTTTGGTAGCTGGCTGCCTATTTTAGATTAATTCCTTTACGTTCAGGTAAAGACGTAACTCTCTAGCTTTCTAAATATGGAAACCCATGTGCCCATGTGCCCTTCTTTTCTTCAAATACCTTTTGGTATACCGTTCCAAATAGTTGGTATTCACTTATTATTCAGGTATTGCTAGTTGTAAATCTATTAAAAGCTGTATAGAGTATGGAAGGCAGTTTATGTAATTTAGTAAACAATTTGAGCGTCTGAGCTATCCCATGATGAATTTGATATTAGGTAGTTTCAGAAAGAAGCTCCAGAAGCTCCCAGAAAGCATAATAGATATTATAGAAAAGGAGTGCGAAAAGATCTTTGCAATAGAACAAACCATGCATGGAGTTCAAATCAAGACCCATATGCAGGCAACAGGTGTAGGCCAAAGGTTGTTAGCGGGAAGCAAGTGGTAGGAATACCATTCATTTGGAGCAAATAACAACAGATTGGCTGCATCTTATTTTCTCCAAGACGGTAAACATCACCTAACGCTTCCTTATACCATCACGTCAGCACCAACTTTATAGGTTGTCATCAATCGAAAAAAGGAGATCTTCCCCTCCCACCCCTACGGAAACGAGCGCCTTTTTGCATGCGTTGCTGGCAGGAAGTATGTAATAATTGTGGCAGAGAATATCGATGTTCTGATACTTTTATCTTAATGCAGTGAATTTCTGAATTTATCGAATATGAGATTCCTTCTCCTGCGTTACCAGCACTGCACTTTCCGAAAGGATGAGCACAAGATCTTATTTTAAAGAGCTGGAGAGGTTAGGAAGCCAGAAGGTCAGGAAGAGATTCAAAGTAAACTTAAACAAAAAAGATATTTTAGATACAGAAGAATTCATCCAAGAAACTTCTTTAGTGGAATAGCAGACTAGGCATGCGTGAGTTTGAGTGCCTCTAAAAAGATATCATCAACGTGCATACCACCTAAATTTAAGTCAGTAGAAACAATTTTACACTCCGAAAATTGTGCAGTTTTGTGGTATGATTATCACTTGCTGCAATGGCCACTGATCTAATGATAATGCAAAGGAACCCTGCTGAAAATACCATCTATCCAACATGAAACATTAACTAGAAACCTGTTAACAGAGTCATTTTCTTCAGAAAAACGAAATTCTTTCCAAAAAGCTTCAACTGATGCAGGTGACAGAGTCAAAATAAAATGAAATTCAATTCTTGTAACAATTCAAGGCATCCCAGAAGGGAAAAAGTCGATAGGTAGTGGGGTATTATGATTTTGGTGGTGAAATAACACGATCTAACCCCGAAAAAGTCATGTTATCCGAAGCAGATGAGAGGTATTGAAAAATTTCTGAATTTCCATCCAGTGAAGATTTGCAACTCAAATAAAATAAAATGGCTACCCTGATAAATTAACCTCCTAAAGAAGACTAGAATACATAGTAGATAATGTTAATTCAACAATTGAACTATTTTGATTAACACCTTTGATTTGGGCTCGATTTCGCTTTTATGCGAAAAATAGACATCTTTATGTTTTTCAACAACAACAACACAAACTTTGAGACGCTGTACCTCCTTAAGTTTAAGACAGAAGTAGTAAGTGTTACCATTTCTTTCTTGCCTTTTGATACTCTGTACATTGGTGAAAAATGCTTTTGAAAATTTTAACACCGTGGATGGGTGCGGTCATAAATTACGTGAATACCGTGCCACGCCTGAAGTGGGTCCTGGCAGTTTTGGATACTTTTCAACATGAAGAAACCAAAAAGGTTAGGCAGTTTGTTACATGGTTGTGGTCATTTCCCTGTCTATAAGATTTCATAAGAAACTAAAAAAATTGTCCAGTACTAGAAGGCTCTTAGATCTGCCTTTGTTATCTACAGTTAAAGAAAACGATAGAACAAAATGATACTATATTGTTCATCACGGAAAATTCCAGCACTGAGTTACTAATAGAATACTAATAGAAGAGTTTCTTAGAAGATGTGAATACATGTTTAAAATAAGATTTACTTGAGTTAAGCGCCATTTACCTAGATAACTATGTCTGAAGGCGATTATCATACAAAACTTGGAAACAATCTCGAAGGACAAAATGATTTAAATAGACTCAAGTCAATAATGTCATAAATATAGGTAATAAAAAATCTAATAATAGAATGTAGAAATAAAATTTAATTCTTACAAAAATCTGACTAAATGCTAAATTCTTCTACAAACTACCAAAATTTCAAAATCTTCAATAGCGTTTCTTTAACTTCTGAAATGTGCATGAACTCTTGTATTGAAGTATCTCGATGCCTCAAAGAGATGATGCCTCGCTGCAAGGTGCTACTGTCGATGGTAAAGCAAAATGGCGTACCGATGGCATCAGCATGTCCATATATGGTATCTTTATTGTGCCTGATCATTTGCTGACAGAAGATGCCTAAATAAATTGGAAAGTGTTTACCTCAATGAATTCAAGACATGATAATCTGAATTCAATTATCATTTTTAAGATGGTAATTGCTTTCATTCAATTGAGGAAATTTCATTACTGAATAATGTTGAGTGGTCTTAAATTGTTTTGTAAATCTGAGCCTAGCGTGAGTTCAGGAAGTTTCAGCAGTCAATACTCAACGTGCGAATACTTTTGACACGAGGGTGTTGGAAGAATTGTCCACACTTCGTTGCGATTTCGTTTCATAAATGTTGAAAGCGTTGCAATTTGATTTTTAATCGTTTTATAATCCCTACAATCGTTCAATAATGTTCCAATTTAATCACAAAATTATGACAAATTACTCAAATCTTTGCAAATCGTAGGAAAATTTCAAAATTGTCGCAAACCATTGAAAATCGTCACACCCTACTTCACCAATCTGTGCATAGCGTGTACTTCATGTTTTTTAATTCACTATTTAGGCACTAAGATATTTCGGTTGCCCTCTGAAAAATCTCATTTCTAAAAATCAGGTGAGGATAGATAGAAGGACAGACGTGCTTGAGCGCAAAAGCTTCGTCTCGCAATAGTTCCTCATCTCCAAAGAGTTCCCTATCCCTCACTACTGCAAGGTGGGAAAATAGTATGGAGCATTGAATGAAAATAAAGAATAGTATAATTTCTCTAAAAAGCCAAATAATCTGACCTACAGTTTTGAGTTCCTTGCTCAACCTTGCAACAAGTTCCGTCTGCTGTTCACAATGTTTTTCATCTGCTAAAATAATTGCTTTGACAGGTGAAAGGCTCGGATGCAGCCGCAAAACATTAGAAATGTTTGACTCTGTACTTTCATAATCGTCCGTTATTCTCTCTTCAAAAGAGTCACCAAGATAGGTCAGGAGCGCTATTGGTAAATTGAGAAAATTAGATATGTAGGAAGTAGTAGGGAACAGGCTGTAGAAAAGTAGGGTGAAAACAACTCCTAAGAGGTGAAGGGGAGGATCTAGCAAAGAAGAAAATAAACAAGCAATATCCCTAAAAACGGTACGTGCACATAAAAGGATAGTTCGTGTACCCCTAAATTCTAATGTTCCTCTATACCCATAGAAATTCAAACTCATCTCAACCTTGCTCCATCGATTCATCTGGATCTTTAGCCAATCAGAAAAGCTAAATTCTTAAGGAACCAATCAAATTTCATAATTTTTCGACTCTTGCAACTTCTTTTCCAGTAAATATTGACTGAGCACCAAATTCAACTGCACAATTTTTCTCAAGTAAATAAATTCATTTCCGTAGAGGAAAGATTGAATTTTGGGTGATGAGCTCAGTTCTCGAAGTGGAACTTTGAAAATTATAGGCTCTAAGTTGGAAAGGAAATTAAATCAAACAAAAGTCCTCACCTTGCTCGACATTAGTGCAGCATTCAATGAAACTCAATCCTTTTGCTGGGAAGGTATCATTTGGCACTCCAAGTGATATAGTTTCAACAATTTCCTTGCCAAAAGAAGATTCATACTGCAAGGCCAATCAATAAATTAAACTAAATATCAGATATCAAGCATGTAAAATAAATAGATTTATGGAAGCAAATCCTTTACCTGCAAAATAAGTGCATTCAGTTTGATGCGGACAGTAATAATAATTGGCACTGCCGGGATAAAGGATCCCTAATAAAGAAAATTGGCCAAATGTTTCCATATACTGGTTGCACTGATACATGGCTGCACTATGGCTGTGGCAACTAAAATGTGAATGGAACCATTTCTTTCTGACAGCTCTTCTATGGCTGCACTGCTTTTGTATAGAGCTGCTAAAACCAGGAAGTATGGAAGGCTTATTACATTAAGCCTAATTTTCACGAGGTGAAATCAATCGCACAAATTGCTACATTTCGTTCAAAAATGTTCACACAAAAATCTGCTTTGATTTCTGCAGGCGCTAAAATTTCGAGCGAAAATTGCTCCAAGGAGTAAAAAATTGCTGCGAAACATAGCCACATTTGCAAAGAATGGTAGCTGGTTAATTATTGGAAAAATGATTATCTTACTGTTATTAAGACAAAGAGTTGAAAGAAGGAAGGAAAACGTTTTGATCAGAGATCTGAGGCTGGTTGATCATCATTTTTTTCAATGTCTAGAATGATACCTCAAACCTACGAATGATTGTTGTCCTTGGTCAAACCGACCATTTTTAGAGAAACATCAAACCAATAGGTGTAAGTGAAAGATTATGATGGAAAAAGTCTAGGGAAGTCATTAATTTTCTCTATGCATGTGTTGGCTCAACAGTTACATTTTGATGAGGTAAAACCATGTTCCGGCAATTATTGGGGCGCTTCGCCTCCCAGCACCCCGCTCCCGACGGGCCTGTGTAATGTATTAGACTATAAGACACACAGGTAATGGATGTGGTATGTAGGATGTTTTAAACCACTTACAGAAATGTTTGAGGAAGTTTTCAGAATATTGTCATCATCTTCTCCTTCTCTGACATGTTGTTTGAGATTGTTTTGTTTATTTGCAAACTTCTTCCACCATCTAACTCGCTGTTTTACAATTCTGTTGAACATTGGAATACTCTTCTTTTCACTGCAGAAATAGTGCAATGTAAGGTATTCATTGGAAGGAAACCTAAAGAAATGAAAAAGGAATATAATTAAGCAGAATTTGTCCTAATTTCCATCTTGACTAGGAAGCAGGCTTCAGAACAAGGTAAAAAGAAATTGAATTTTCCACGCCACCTACTTTAAATTTTAGTATGCCTATATTCTTTTTAGCATAAATAAACAGATCTCGCCATATCCTTCTTCAGTGGCAACTCATGAGAAATTTTTTTTGTGGGGCACATGAATAAACCAGTGAGAGCCTTATCTTTTCACTTGTTTTTCATAGCCAGACAATAAATCGAAGGGTCGTTCCTATAGGCCAACTACTGTATACATTCAAGAAAAACCAATATTTGAAGATAAATTAAAAACATTTACTTCCTTCTCTCTTTCTTAAATTGTTATGATCTTATTTCTTAACATTGAATAATGACGGGGAACTTATAGATTCACTTCCTATACTGCTACCTTATGTTTTGTCACAAAAGATTAGAGCCGATTGGATGAACTGTATGCCATTTGTTATGAGAGATATTGTCATTTGACATCAGAGTTGCATTGTTCTGGCTAGTTTTATCAGAGCTACATGTTTATTAATTTTTCATAACTGAATTGAATCCATTCGGGGAACTTTCAAATGTGCCCCAGTGATCACAGAAGGCTACTGCTACGGGCCAATCAGAAGCAAGCAAATGGCTGAATGACAAAGCTAAACTTTTGAAAGTGATTGGTCAGAGATTACATAACCCAGGGAAGCCCCCTTGTGAGATGAGCATCTTGACTCATTTGTTTTTCCTAGGCCAGGCAATGTCTAGTTGACGATGGGATCTATTCATGTAATCTAATCTTGCTGACTCTCAGTCTATCTAGTGATGCATTGTGTGCAGGAAGTTATTTCCTAGACTATAGGGCATCAAAGGGGAGAGAAGAGAAGGCTGGTATTGTGTTGTGAATGGAATGACGTGCAATGAAATCTGAAATTAAATATATGCCAATGTTCTGTGAGAGTTTAAAAAAATGAAATGGCTACAAAACAATCGTTTCATGAAAATCCCAAACTTTGTAACCCTATTACCCTGCATATAAGCGAACATCACTCAAAGGCACGTGCGCTTATATCTGAGCCAAATATGGTTTGACTCTATGCTACTATAACCAAACCACATTTAGAATTCAATTTTTCAAAATCATGGTTTTTTGATAAAAAACGCACATGTGCTTAAATACTGAGTTATGCTCTGAGGTCAAGGTAGTAGCCCCCGATAATCAAACAGGTATAATTGTCAAATTTTGAATAAAATGAATAAAATGAATAAAATTCTGGCAATCAGAAAACACAAAGCGTTTCTATCAATCATTGATTTATAATGATGACTTTTTCCCAAATATCAAATTGATGGATGCATTGACTGCAATCTTTTGACCTTTTCTTCGGGTACACTCACGTATTAAAAGTATTCGAACGAGGACAAGAAAATGGCGGTTTAAAGTCTCCCCCCTCCCTTAGGCCCAAGAGTTTCTTGAAAGTTTTCGTCCCTTCCCCAGTCTCCTCATTCAAAATTTTCGCGCCAAATTAAAAACAATTGCTCGCGTCATCCAAAGTGGTCAAATTTAGTTCGCTGTGAGAGTTTTGAAACGTTTTGCAGGTTTAGAAAGATGATTAGGCCGGTAAACAAAATTTCAAATAAAAAATTAATGTGCACTAAAATATCGGTCGTAAACTGGGGATTTTCTACAAGAAATCTCAACAAATAATGGCTTAAACGAATGCTGGTAAGTTTGCAATTTTGAATTTTAATTCAAAGTTTGGGAATCCTTCGCAAAGTTGAGGGATGAAAGAAAATAACCAAAGGCCTTAGAAGATGAATTCAAAATTTAAAACTTTGATTTTTGATCCAAGTAATGAAATGGTCGATATTTTGTTTATGTCTGAATGAATTTTGTCCAAAATGTTCTAACTAAAAGTCTGTTTCCTATGCTTCAAATTTCCATAAACATTTCCAGAAGCTCTGTTGCAAAAACCGATTTATTTTCAAATTTTGTACTTTTATTCAAAATCTTGATTAATTTTGTGAAGCCTCTCGCCCGTTTTAATAGGTTTGCTCATGTTTTTACAGGGCATCTTATCACTCAAATTATTATGAAATAACATCATTTTGAAACTTATTTCTTACTGCATATCATGAACTGCAAATAAAACAAAAAGATCAAAAATTCCTTCCAATGTTTACACTTTTTATTCATGTACCCTATTTCCTATTTGAGTTTGTGAATTTATCAAATGTCGCTGAAAATGTTGACCTGAAATGATTTAAAAACGTGAAAATCTCATTTTGATTGTTGTTTAATGAAAGCTAAGGTCTATTGCTTTTATTTCATCTAAAAAATATCATTCCTGTATCATTTAAAGCAGTCTTAAATCGCTTTGCAAAACTGAGCCTAGGCCTAGTGTGAGTTCAAGACGCATCGGTAGTCATTTCATCGTCCTCGTTCGAATTCTTTTAATACTCAAGTGTAGTTTTTGGGGTACATATACCTGTAAAGCACACAATTTACCTAAATTCTGATACAGTCTCATTGGAGTTGGCAGGCAAGACAGATACTTGAGCTATTCCGATTTCTTCATCAAAAACACAATTAGCATAATTCTCATAATTGTCAAACGCTCTTTGCCTTGAAGTCGATAGATGATTATGAAAAAAATTAGGCTGATGAAAGTCAGTTAGTGCTAGGCTAGGTCCATCAGCTATCATTGCCAATGGAAAGATTCTGTCATGTAGAGTTATGGTGCTATTCCACCATTGCTCGATTATGTTCTTTCTCATAAGGGATCCATAAGGTCCATATCCACAGTTATATTCAGACACGTCTTTACTTCTGTCAGATTGCATTTGTCCTGAAACTGCTTGCAATTTCTCGACATTTCCACAGACTTTGTGGGAAAGAAAACCATATTTAGTGACATGATATGCTAGTTTTTGAACCGAGGAAGACATGTAGTTTCTGATTGAATCGTTGGCTACGTCAGTCAATTAATTTTTAGACATCTACATCTTCACTCCACTTCAACTATAATTGTTTGGAATCCATCTTGATTTCCCTTCACCTTTTTACACTAAATACAGCAATACTTCCACACCGCAGTTGGGCATCAGTACCAGATCAAAGTGCTCTGATTGGCTATTTTATTCTGAAGAACACCAATCAAATCCACATGCTCCTCACACAACACTTCACACACGCTTTTTTGAGGGTGCACAATACACGCTCTTTTATAAGGAACCTAGCTCAGGGCCTAGTTCTTTCAGCTCCTTATTTTGAGACCTCTTTTGACCATTTTGTAGTTCTAAAAGTTCCTTAACAGTTTCTTATTTTTGAATGCTCCTTTAGGAGATAGGACAGAAAGCAACTTGTTGGAAGCTAAGTAACAAGTATTTTATATACTTCATTTATTGGTTGTAAGCTATAAAGGCCTACACTGAGACGCGAGGCAAGGCCTAAAATCTTCTGCACTTTTTGTTGAATTGTAGCAACCCTTTGAGAATAGTCTACTCTTATATTGTATTTTTTATACTGTATTTATTTGATAACTAAGTATAGCAAGAACGAATGTCAGAACTCGCTCCTCTTCTACAGTTTCTAACAACGCGTTGAGCCCTATTTGCTAGGCCGCAAAAACTGATAGATATTCGTGTTTTTTTATTTGTTTTATGTTTGTTTTTGAATTAAAAACCAACAGTTTTTTGACGTTGAAATTAAAAGTGTAAAGCAGGGAAAATCTTCTTGATTCATTTCCAGAAAATCTTATCAAGGCGTGTCCCAGTCCTTGTTAAATTTTTGGGCATGGTCAGAAAAAATTATCTAGAAAATACCCAGTCTTTGAACTCACGGAACGCCACTGGTACCGACGCAAGATTATCATTGAAAGTCAACAGTTTGCAATAAACTCTGATAATAAAATATATTATGTTACTACACAAAGAAGCTTAGACCAGACCAGGCCAAGTGATGTAAAAGTTAACGAGAGTCATTAAAGTTGTTGCTAACTTTGTGGTGTTAGATTTGGCCACTGAATGTAAATGAAAGCAACAGCAAAAAAATAAGAACGTAGAAAGTGTACTAATTCAAATGTGCCAACCAGGGAACAAATTAAATTCAAGTGTTGAAATTTAGCCCTCAAAAAAGAAATTAAGTGTTTTATCTGACGGCATGATTTTCAAAATCTTCTTTGAACTTTAGCTCTGAATCTCTTTTTCCGAAGAAAGCTGCCACCACTTTTACCCTTCTCGTAGAAGATTGACATGCAGTTCATTATCGCCAACTGTACTGTACCCGTATAAAAAACAAATGGACATAAACATCTAGGTGTTATTCTGGACTAAAAGCTGTCGTTTGCACCTCATATAAAATCTTCCATCTCTAAAACAAGAAAGGGCATCGGGCTGCTGAAATATCTTTCCAAATACCTGCCCAGACATATCCTGAATGAATTTTATAAACTCTAAATTCGGCCTTACTTAGATTGTGTAGATGTAATTTACCACAGTCCATCCAAAGTATGTGAATTCACTCATAAAAATATCTTACCAAATCTTATGGAAAAAGTAGAGGCTGTGCAATATTCTGCTGTCCTCGCTGTAACAGGAGTGTGGAGGGGAACATCGCAGTGGCGTAGCCGATAATGGTTACCTTTAGGGTGAACCAATAAGGGCCCCCACAGATATGAATATAAACTGAAAAACGTACTGGCAAGGGGCCCTAGACCTCACTAAGTACTACTTCACTAAGGGCCCCACACACCTTAGCTACGCAACTGGAACTTTGCGTGAGAAACTATATTCTGAGCTCGGATGGGAAGCACTAAGTGATAGAAAATGAAGTAGACGTCTAACCCTGTTTTACAAAATAGTAAACAATCTCACCCCCTTGTATACAAAAGAACCAGTCCCCCTCTTCTTCAGCCCAAATGCTCTCTTTGTAATCATGATGTGGTTGGTCGAATAAGGGCAAGAAAACTTTGAATCTAGTTTTTATCCCAATTGCATCTCTGAGTGGAATAAACTTGAGCCTGATATAGGCATTCACTGTCTTTTTCCATTTTTAAGGAAAACTTCTATCATTAATTCGACTCCCTGAAAAGCTTGTATTTGGTATTATGACCCAATCTGTCTAACATATCTTTGCCCAATAAGAGTTGGTCTCAGAAAATTGAATCTTCATGAATTTAAGCACAATCTTAGAGACACGGTGAACCCTTTGTGCCCCATAAATGATGGTGTAGAGGACACTAAGCATTATTTGTTGCTTTGCCCTTCGTTTGAGCGTCAGCGACGAGTTCTTCTTGCTGGAGTCTTGGAAATATCATGACCTTTTGTCGAAATCAATAGCCTTTCTAAAAACGATCTGACACAACTTTTATTGTACGGAGATGTAAACCTTTTTTACGATGTAATCAAAAATATACTAAAATGACTTAAGATTTCATTCACAAAACAGGTCGGTTTGATATATGAACCTGAAACCTTTTGTCGCCACACAGCTACAAAGTCCCATAAATTTCAATTTTTAGTAATAGTCTTTTATGTGTTATTGTTGTTGTATACGTAGATGTAATTTAAATTAGTCCTATTTATGTAACTGATACTTTGACTTAAGAGGTTTAACTACAAGATCAATAATTCACTTCAATCAAAACCCTTTGATAATTGTTTGTTCCCCCATCAGTATTCGATGATGATAATGTAACTAAATAGGTTTATCTACTAGATCAATCATTCCTTTCAATCAAAACCCTTTACTAATTGTTTTTTTCACCCATCAGTATTCGATAATGATACTATAACTAAGGAGGTATAACCTACCACATCAATAATTCAATTCAATTAGAACCATTCATTAGTTGTTTGCCCATGCAACAGTTTTCGATGAGAATACAGTAACTAAAGAGGTTTAGTCTACCACATCAATAATTCAATTCAATTAGAACCATTCACTAGTTGTTTGCCCACTCAACAGTATTCGATAGTGATACTTAGACTCTTGCAATCATTCTGATTGAATGAACCTAGCAAGAAAGGGCTTCGGCAAATAATTATGTTCCTAGAAGAAGGTTAAAGTCAACAGTCAAAAAAAGTCTCGATAATGAAACCTTTTTGTTAATACAACTGCTGTTTGATTGAATAGACACTTCAATACAGTTGAAGCAAAATGAACCCTATCTCAATGAGGTTTGCTTAATATCGAGCTTCTTAAGCTTAATGTGTATTCAGCGATGCGGTATACCATCAATAACATTACATACTTAATACCTATCGCTCCCAATTGTTGTTTTAGCTGATATAATACGAACACCACTTTCTTGGTAACAGTTTAGTATAAATGCACTAGCGCCATATTACAAGAGTACATCTTTGCTTGCTTTTGGCAAAGTAACAACTCAAAGATGGGCACTATGCTTAAACTGCTTATTCTGGGCACTTGTGCCCTATTTGTCTTTGCAAGCAATCCTATGGAAGGTATGATGATTATTTTTGTGTTTCATTGATTCTATGTATGTGAATATTCAAAATTTTCCAGGTTTATATTTCGCTAATTATTCATCATGTCTTGCAGGAATAGCTTTGCACCAAAAGTAATCTTGAAGGGCTTCAAAAGTTAATGCATATCAAACCATTAAATCAGATGCATAATTAGTTAATATTAAAGCAAAGATTTACGTGGCCTAGTCGTGAGTTGTTCCATATTTCTAGATTAAGACAGCGACGATAGTGCTCATTTTTTGTAAGGAGATGACGAAAGAAACACAAGCCATGACAAACCACACAAGCAATTTTTTTGAAGTTTTTTAAGAATGTGAAGAGAAGAGTGAGACAAAAGCTGTGAGAGAAAGTAGCCGTTTTTTAAGGACATGAATTGAGAGACACAAGCTGCATCACGACTCGAAATAGCTTTTTTATTCACTTAACTTCATAAGACTTTTTCATATAACTTATATATCTTCAAACCTCCAGATCCCAAACTGTTTCAAGGAGATATGGTTTTGACGGAGGAAGAAAAGAGGCAATACCTTTATGGTGATTCTGCTAACTACCAGATTCCCCTATCTGCCATCAAAACCAACCTCTGGCCAAGGACTATTGTGTATGACATGGAATCGCGCATTGGTGAGTTCTTATCATTATTAAATTTACCAACGGCTAGACAAGAAAATGATATCCCAAATACGAAGTCATAAAAACACTCCACACCAACAAACCAGGTTTGATAGAAGATTCTGACAAAAATTGCGGAAGATCTTGTCCACGTACGGGCTGAGTGTCTAAGTGGTTATAGCACTTAGTTATGCACGTCTGAAGTTAAGCTTGATCTTGTGTGGTCAACAGCTTCATCATCATAGATGACCTCCGAGGTGTTGCCCAAATACCTCACTCAAACTTTCTTCGAAAACCCGTTATATCAGGGGTCTATAAGGCCTCAGGCCTTCGCAGGGTAACAGGTTAAACATTAACTTATTTATTTTCTTACTCGCTGAAAACGCATCATATGTAGCAGCATTTTGATTAAGTATTAGTTCATGCTTTCCATTTGACGATTTATGTTTGATGTCGCCTCAAAAAGACAATATGGATATCAGAAACTGAATTCTCTCTCAAAGCAAATCTTGCATCTATCATGAGTCTTGATTTTGGAGACAGCATTTTTGTAATCAGGGGGCTTCTGTCCAAAGAAGTTAGCCTTCGTTGCAGACCCCACTCGTCAAGTATATAGTCAAGTATACATATACAATTTGTAGGGTCTGCCGTACAGGCTAACAAAATGCTGCTAGTGTGAAAAGAGATTATGGAATCAAAAAGGCTGAAAGCAAAAAGGAATTAATAAACAGTTCGAAGTTATTTTAGTTCTTTACTTAAGTTTTAATTCTTCTCATCACTCTACCCCCTCACTTCAACAGCCTCTTCATCAAGAGCAATGAGTGCAATCAGGGCTGCCATTGCTGATTACGAGTCACTTACCTGCCTTCGATTCAAACGTCGCACCAACGAGGCTGGATACATGTACTTCTACCAGGGAGGAGGGTAAGATTTTATACGTATATGTTATACGTCCTACCCGGGTCATTTTCATTCTCATGAATTGTCTTGATTGATTTTCTAAATCCTGCTTCTCCTCGAGTTTACTCCTGCAACTCTATCCAGTGATGGGACTGCGATGGTCTCCCTGGTGTGAGAAAGTCGTCGCCCTTCGGCAGGTCCAGTGTAGTGTCAAAGAGCCCGGATAGGTTTGCCTCTGAATTCAGTGAATGGTGGTGCAATTTTTGTGAATAAAATTGCATGGGTTTCTCGTAGCCTTGGTTTTTTAGTAATAGCACTCTAGAGTACGAATCTAGAGGTTATGGGGTGGAGTCCTACCCGGGTCATTTTCATTCTCACAAATTATCTCGATTATATGTATATGCATATCTACAGCAACGAATTTCTCTCAGGGATCTCCTGAGTTTATTGCTGAAAATCGATTAGTTGCAATTACTTATTTGTAAAGATTGGTTATCAAAATTAACTATGAAAGATCCTGAACCTTTTCATTGATAAACAAAATAATCAATGTTTCCAAGGAGTGTAAATTATCTTTTCTATTTCGATAACTAGCCATGTTTAGGTTGAAAAGACATGTTTAACAAACAACAATTCCTATAAACTTTTTATAAATAAATCAATAATTGTACTTAGAATCGGAAAAGAATCGACGTTTCAAGCATAGCTTTTTGTCATTCCGGACGAAAAGCTATGCTTGAAACGTCGATTCTTTTCCGATTCTAAGTACAATTATTGATTTATTTATAAAAAGTTTATTGAATTACTCATTATATCAATGTACTACACGCTCAACGAATTTTTTACTATCGATTTACAACATTTCCTATACTTCGTAAAAACTTTTCGATATCTTATATCATTATCAATGCAAAGATACTACAATAAAACCAGATGTATGTATTCGTCTAAAAGCAATAACGACATTGCACAACTAAAAGGCTACTACTTAAAGGTTCAATGAAGTGGAAATAAAACTGAATAAAGAGCTCTAGAATGGTAAAAGGTACAATAAAGGAAATAACAAGTCTGTTACGCCATTGTGTTTTCAGTGATTAAAAGCACTATTGCAGAGAGGTTGATAGGTTGATAGAGTTAGCGATTTATTCGGACAGTCCCTTGTCAACACTTTTCAATCAAAAACCTTTAAAAAGGCGAATATCCTTAAATACTGTTAAACTACTTTTTACTTAGAGGAATTCCTAGAATAGATGGAAAAAAACTCATTAATAGTACCATGTAATTCATAACGGTTTCATTAAAAGTTTCATAGCACTCTATACAGTTTCTTCATCTATTTGCCTCACTTATTTAAAGCAACACACGCATCCAATAATTTTCAACTGAATTTTCGAAATGATTACAAAAATAACTACACAGAGGTAGAATTCAGAAACAACACACATCTTTGTTGTAACTTTGAGTTTCACGCATTCATGCGATCATCAGACAACTGATTTTACTATTCGCTGAAAACCTCTATGTGTATTCCGCTCTGCCTAAGGCATAGAGCATTGTACTCAGTCAGAATAGGGAAAACGAAATAATATAAAGGTAACTAATAAAAAAGTGATGCAACTACTCGTCTACCTGCTTGTGTGTTGTAATTCACCCTGAATTGTTTAATTTACTTGCTACCCTGTTGTAATTTGTTTTAGAATTTCAAGGTTTAGTTGCCACTAATCAACAATATATTAGCATTTCATAGGTTAGGATGGAGAAATATTGATTTAATTTTTTGATGCAGGTGTTCATCGCCAGTTGGATACCTGAGAACAAGACCAAATAGGATTTCCTTAGCACCAGGATGCTGGTACAAAGGTATTGTGATGCATGAGATCGCACACAGTCTTGGCTTCTACCATGAGCAGAGCAGACCGGATAGGGACCAACATGTCAGAATTCGATGGGAAAACATTCCAGACAGTAAGTTATTTCATTTTCATACTTTTCCTTTAAATTTCTTTTAGAAAGTATATTCCAGACCATTTTTTAATTCACGGCAGTTCTATTTAAATGTCTGTCTGAAAAACTTAAGCATCGGAATGATGTGTCACTTAGATCTGAGAGCATGCTATTTCTCTTAGGTTTCCCAAGTTTTTCAATGTATTCTAAAAGTATCACAAGCCTTTGATGGGATTTAGTAACATATCCTCCCAAGCATTAAGGTGTTTCCGAAAAGTAGTGGTGTCAATTTGAAATAATGGTCTATATATCATTTATATGAGAAGTTAGATAGTAGAATTTCAAACTAATGATCATTCAAAGTTTTTTTGTTTTGGGTTCATCTGCTAGCTTCTAATTGCAGTATTTTAGTTTCACTATTTTCCTATTTCAAAATATTCACAGTTTGAAAATTTACCTGAATTTTGTAATGAATAAGAAATCTTTCTTTAGACTTGGAATACAACTTCAGAAAGCAATCTACCTCAAAAGTCACCACATTAGGTGTACCTTATGATTACGAAAGCGTGATGCATTATGGGAAAACTGCTTTTGGAGGTGGAAAAATCACAATCGAGACGTTAGACAAATCAAAGCAAAACGTAATTGGAAACAGACGAGGATTCAGCAAATATGATATCAAGCAAATGAACCTCCTTTACAGGTGTTCAGGTAAATTGACACATTGAAAGTTTCTATCTTGCAGCAGTTCAGCCAGAAGGGGGCACAGGAGCTTTAGCCTCTCCCCCTTTTTACATGCTATAACAGATTACCGAATACAAGGTATGGCAGCTATAATTTCCAAAGTAAAATGAATACAGAAAAACAAACAAACAAGAACGCGAAGAAACTACAACTAAAACAATGATCAGTGGTGTGAGTGTGAAAAATTCATTCCTATCATTAAGGGATGCCTAACGGATGTTTAGGGCTGGTTTCGGAAACTGAAACATTATCTAACGCTCCTTATTTTTCATTAAACTTTCTTAACATGGTTCAGGCTGATTTTCCTAATCCTGCTTCTTCTCAAGACAATCTTGATATTTTACAGGTGTTGTCACTAGTGCTCCAGTCGCAACGACAAAAGCTGGTAAGCGAATCATTCGAATATTCAAAACGTTTAAGACATTTTTGATTTGCAGTTGTTCTCTACAACTAAACAAGCAATAACTTTACAAAATTTTCTTAACATAGTTTTTTTAGCATCCACCTAAATAGTTTTTTGGAAATGTCTTTACCACGAAATTCAATTCAATTCAATTCAAACTGTGAGAGGTTGTAAAGATAAATTAAGTCAACAACTTGTCTAATAAAGGATATTGAGTTGAATAACAGAGGGTATTTTCATCAATCCTTTGGCTTATCCAACCCCTTTCCCTTTCCCCTTCGAAAATATATGATATCAGAATAATTCAAATACTTAAGTTTACAAATAATTAACTCAAATGATTTCATTATAGAATGCAGTGATAAAATTGGCTGATCCATATTACAATCATTTTTTTTATTTTAGCTTGCAGTGATAAATACCCGACACGATGTCCAGGCTGGAAAAATAGTGGCTTTTGTACAAATGATCGATACAAGACATGGATGTCTCAGAACTGTAAAAGATCTTGCAATCTATGCGCTGGTAAGTGATTATTTTCAGTTGTCCTAATTATTACCTAAATACTAAAGCTTACCAACTGTTAATGAAACAACTATATAATGGTATCCATGATATGCCAAAATGATGTATCAAGAATTTTGATTAAGGTATTAATACTTTATAGCGGTGTCCTGTATGGACTTTCTCGAATGTCATATTATTCTACAATTTTGCTTCCCTCAAATAGTACCCCATATGGAGGCATATTGGAGGAGGGCCTTTTTAGCAAAAATAAGATTTTTAGGTAAGGGGTTTGAGGATTTACGGCAATTTTAGCGTTGCTGATAAGCTTTGTTTTTTTCGAGATTTCTGGATGTAAAATATTAATGATTCACACATTGAGTCATCCTTAATTTTACCATTAGTGATTATGTCATTATTTCTTTAAAGCTGCGACAACAAAGCCTCCAGTTGTGACAACCATTCCATGTAAGTGATTAGAATTTATTCATCCAACATCAAAACTCTGTCAATACGACCAGCAGAAGAACCTTAATTTCTTTATGCAAGACTTTTTCGATCTTTTCATTTAAACTGTTAGGTGCTAGATAATATCACCTCGGATATTATCAGAAGATTATTTTTCAGTTATATAATTAATACCCTAAGACAACATAGAGGAAAAATGTAAAATATGCGCGCGCAGCCTTCCACCAAGCCGAATGAAAGCGAGGCCGCTCGTTCCCGCGCGAAAAAAGTTGACGTCAACTCCGCACTATTTTTCCGGGCGGTGGAGAATTTGAAAGTAATCACAGAAAATTTTCGCTCTGCAACTGTTTTCAGTTTTCTGGGCAATTCATGCGATTGCCGCTACAACAACACCAGGAAAAAAGAAAAGAAAGAAGTGAGACTGGCTGCCTTTTTGTGGTCGAGGAATGGCAGAAAAGTTTTTGAAACAACACACAGTTATCCCAAGATATTCGAGTTGTTATTCTGTGTTAAGGTATTGGTATCAAACCAACAATAGCAGGTAGTTTGCAAACCGTGCTGCAGGAGACTGACAAGAAAACAACAACATAAAACGAATGCTTCAGAGTTAGGTAAATATGATGTTATGTTATGCTAAAAATTCTCTTTAACTCATTTACACAAATTCAACATAATAGTAACCATAATTCCTATTGTGCTTTTATCAAGTTCAAGGCCTATAGGCCTACGTAAGTTTAGGCTTTACCCCTCTAGCCCTGCCTCCCTCGACATTTTTGTAAATAATGATATTTGGAAGAGATTTTACTGACAAATTGTGCCTTTCTGATGCTTTGCTTCCAATTTTCTAAGTCTCTTCAAAGGTTTTTCATATGACTCAAAGAGTTCATGGCCTTGGTAAATAAGCGAAATTAGGGTGAGCTAAACTTTTATCCAAGAACAGCATACACTAAAGTACTTAAATCAAGTATCAGGGGGGGCTTCTCTATAAAATTCAAGAGAAGGAATGCTAGTTGAAATTTTTTAGAGGATGGAATTCTTGCATTGTATCAAAAATTTGATAGTCTAGGATATTTGTAACTGGTAAGTTAATATATAATAATAGAAACATAATAAACTGACATTATAATTTTTTTAGTTCATCATCATATTGTTCATTTAACATCATTTCAGGTTGAAATAAACGGATGTTGCAGAGAATGCCCTTAATACTGCAAAGAGAATTGGGTAGCTGGCTCTGATGGGTCACACAGGACACATGAATCTACACTACAGGCAGATTGTTTTCCTCTGCTCTGATGTTGCTCAATATCTAGAAAAAGAGTAGATTGAAAAATTCAAAATTCATGTAATATAAACCTTTTAATGTTCAACTGAAAATATTGAAAGATTCTATTATTTGTATGTATATGAAATGTTTAAGAATTTATTGAATAAATGCAGAAAATTATTGAAGGAAATTACTGTTATCTTTATTATTTTCACTGCTCACAAGGGATGGTCCTTAATGATTTTTCATTGAACAAAATTGAAACTTTCTAGACTGGACTGGCCTAGGCTACACGTTTTTTTTATAAGAAACCGGTTTATAAGAAACCTAGTACTAGAGCCCTAAGAATTTAAGAAACTTTTAGAACTATATCAATATCTTTAAGAAACTCCGAAAAAATAAGAGGACTTTCTGAGCCGCAAAGTGATATGTCAACAATACATTTTTGCTTCATTTAAGTTTGCTACACGTTTTTATTTAGAGGAACACAGGATGTTGAGTCTACTTGTATTAGTAGGTGGGTTTCACATTAATACAAGAAATATGCGAGGGAAAGTGCAAAATTTGATGTCAAGTGTGTATCTAAAAAAAAGGGACATTTAAGAAACTTTTAGTACTAGAAACTGGTGAAAAAATAAAGAAACTTTTAGTACTAGGACCCAAGCTAGGTTTCTTATAAAAAAAACGTGTATAGGACAACCAAACAAAACTTAAGGCAAGCCAGACATGCCCATATTATTGCTTTAGTTTTTGGAAGGTACATTAATAAGGAAAACCTTAAAAGATGCCACTTGATTTGTTTTTTTTGGCAGTGAAATCTTATGCAACCTAGAGACCCAAGCTTTGTATATTGAATGGATCAAGAAATGAATGATAAAATAATATACAGAATAGCTAGCTAGCCCTCTAAAAGTTCATTTAAATAGGTCAAGTGTATCTAGACTCTAACTGTCCATTTTTATAATTTGAGTGTTCAGTGTAAACAAAAACGAAGAGCGCGTAAGTCACGTGACCGAGCGCGGTGCGTTGAAGAACGTGTTTCTCCGCAGCAAGCAAAATTTTAGGCCGCTCAATGTACTTCGACTAAAACTTAAATTTCACAACGTTTACAAATTTTGGCGCATACCAGCTGATATAATCTAACAAGAAGACACAAGTGGCTTTTGAGTGCTGAAAAGATTTTAGAAGGGCCACCTCTTGTTTTTGAGAAAAATAATGCCAGAGTTTGGGTGCAAATATGGCTTTAAAAATTAACCAAAGTACAGGACGGTCAAAGATATCCTAATAAAATCATAAATAAAAGCGTTAGCTGTATGAAGATTTCGGAACTTAAAAAAGATCATCTCGCTGTATTATCAAAGCATGTCATGATCATCTATCTAGTCTGAATGTTGAATAAAAAGTGTATTTGCCCCGCTGGTTGTCAATAGCAGAGCACCGCGGCAAAGTCGACCACCATGGGCCTAACAAAGAAAATGTATATGAATGCAAATTTTGCCACATATCTCACCTGTTCTATTCGAGAGAGTGCATCTTAAACCAACTGCCACTGCAAAATCTCAGAAGGGCCAACGGCAGTTTTTTTGCAATTTCCATTTGAATATTTCCTTGAATTCAGTGAAAATTGGCGCGAAACCACGCGCACCTAATTCCCTCGATGAAGATCATCGGGGAGGGTTTCAAAAGCTCCTCGTGGTGTCAAAAGTTGCTCCAACGCTCTGGCAGAACTGTCGAATCATCGGAGATAAAATCATACACGTGATCTTGGCAGGGGGCGAGAAATGAAAATAGCTACCCTCTTTTTTCACTTTGAAACTTTTCCAAGCCTGCAAAGCTGTGCAGACGCATAATGGCGGACTGGTCAGCGGTCGCACACATTTTTCCTCTATGTTCCCTAAGACACAACATTGATTAAGTATCATACACTTCTTTTGCAAGTAAGAAATATTGTTCTCCGGGTAACTACATAAGTTTGAAACTCTGAATCTTCAAAGCTAGCTTCCTTCATTAACCCAGCTACAACTCCTGCCTAATCGACTATTTTTGCAATGGAATGCTTCCTTTTCTATTTAAAAATACGCGATCATTGCAATATATTTCTCTAATTGAACGAGTAGAGAGTTTTGTTGAAGAATATCAAAGAGTTTTGGGCCTAAAGTTTTTGTTTTGATTGAGATTCTTGTATTCGGGCTATTCTCTTTATATTGGATATACTGATGTATTGGCTATAGTCTATTTTACCTAGCTGATGCTTCATGCTTCCCGATAAAACAGCAACAAGACACTTCTTTTCTAGCATGCAGTAAAAAGATTTGCAAAATCAAATGATAATTATGAATTCTAATTATAGCATACAGTGATAGAATCAGATCAATCGTATGACACTAACACATTTCTAATCTAGCTTGCAGTGATAAATACCCAACACGATGTCCAGGCTGGAAAAATAGTGGTTATTGTACAAGTGATCGATACAAGACATGGATGTCTCAGAACTGCAAAAAAACATGCAACGTATGCCCTGGTGAGTTAGATTTTTCAGAGTACATTAATTCTTTTTACATTTCAAGTTTACTAAAAAGTACCAGATCCTTAGATAAAACTCACTTTGATTTTGGACAGAAAAGTGACAGAAAGCATGAATAAAACTTAATAAATCGATCACATTAACTTTTTAATAGAAGGTGATAAAAAGGTAGGAAGCAATATTTTTGTTACATTCTTTATACTACACTTGTTAAAGTTATGTTTCACAAACATTTGGTATTTGGCATATTAGTGCAAAATAATTGTTTGTCCAAGTCAAATTTATATGAACCCTTATTGCCGAACCATTTTTGCCCCTTAGGTGTAAAGCAGCTAAGGATCATAAAAAGATTTCAAAATCAATTTTTGATAAACATTTTCCAATCTCAATATTTTTACCAACCTTACATTGTGTAGATTGAGGAATATTATCTAAAGCGAAGATAATAGCAATTAGGGGACAGACTGATGTCACACTATTCTTTTCTATTGACTCTTTTTTTTGTTACTGATATAGGTGCAACAACAGCTGCACCTGCAACTACAGCAGGTCCAATAAAGACTCATGAGCCAGTAACAGGTAAATGTACCATTTCTAATTCCGAGGCTATCTCTGCAGCAAACCGTGGCCTTTGCCTACATTACATTGCTCGATGTACTGCAGTACAGAGCCTTGATAGATAAGAAACTGCAAAAGGAGAGAAGAGCATTGTCCCCATTACTCAAAGCTTCATGCTCACGCAATCATCAGACAGACTATATTGATTTGATAATTGATTTTCATTCAAGTCTGTCTGATGATTGCGTAACTTTTAGTAGGGGAGAGCAAATGAGCACATCTCCTTTCTTTCTTTATATCTAATTCAGTGCATCTTTACTATAAGCGCCCAAAAATGCATGATATTTGACTGGCTATGTAAGTTCTAGTATCAGGTCGATTGCAACAATTTAAGTCCACATTTCAATTAGTTGAAAGAAAAAACGGTTTCGAAAGCCCTTTACACACAAGTGCAAGCAGAAATTCATGGTCTTTCCTTTAAATGGTGTTTTCTTATTCAAGCTTTTTATTTCATGTTTTTTCGTTAAGAATTGAAATTTTGATTACTGGCTTGAAATTTATTTTAGGAAGTTGTGGAGTGCCTGATATCAAGCAAGGAAGAGTCATTGCTGGTGTGAATGCTTTGAAGGGAGCATGGCCATGGCAGATACTTATGCTTTTCAATGGAAGACCAGGCTGTGGTGGATCCCTTATTTCACCAACCTGGGTTGTTACTGCAGCACATTGCGTATCTGGTAGATCAGCCAGCACTTTCAAAATCAGGTACAATATTTGTATGATTTTTTTTGATCGATACGGTGCTTCAGGATGAGAAAAAAGTCAAAAATTGCAAAAAATGATAACTACTAAAGCATTGCATTTGCACTCACCAGAATATTAAGTCAAAAAGAAATTTTAACCTAACCAATAGTTATAATTACTCTGAAACTTTGTATCAATACTTTGATAAATCCAAGCTGATTGTTACTAAGATTTTACTGGTTTTACCCTTGAAATTTGTAACTTTTATATCTTACTTTGAACGCTTTAATTTAACAGGACTCTTAGTGATAGCAGTAAAATCTTTACTGAAAAGGTTATCCTGTATAAATATGATATATTATTATTATTATTATTTGTTATTAATATTCATACCTGCAGTTGCCTGAAGCTTGCATGATTAGAGATGATTCTAAAATTAATCTTTTGGAGAAGCCAATATCATCAAATGAAATAAAAGTATTTTTGGCTCAAACTTGATCATTTAGAATATTTCTCTTGTGAGATATTTTAATTTTGTGTGCGATACTTGACAATACTTTTATTATGTATACTCTGGTTTCGATCCTTGTGGTACTTGCTACATAATAAAACCTATCACCTAAAAAAGGATCTAAAATGTTTTCCTCTGCAGAGTGGGTGAGCATATAACGTCAACAACGACCGATGGACAGCATGAAGACATCCAAGTGTCCCAAATCATCTCACATCCCAGTTATTCAAGAAGTACACTTGATGCTGACATTGCCTTGATGAAACTTTCCAAACCTGTCACATTTGGTAGATATGTCAAACCAGTCTGCCTTCCAAAACAAGGTCAACACGTTCCAGTGGGCACTCAATGCTACATAACAGGTAAATAACACGAATTTTGTTTTTTTCTGATAGGGAGCTTGTACAAATACAAATACAAATACAAATAAATTACTCAACATAGCGCAGTTTTGATACCTATAACATCTTAAAGTGCGCTTTACATACCTAAAGTCTTTAATAACCTATAAACTATGCGTCAATTTTAAAACTTGTTAGAAAAGGAAAGGTCTTTAACTTTTTCTTAAAGCTTTCGACGTTAACGTGTTGTTGATCTCACTAGGGATGTCTTTCCCCAGTCGTAGTCCTGTAACGCTGAATGATCTGTTTGCAAACGATTCTTTCTTTACTTTGGGAATATCCAGTTTCATGTGTATATTGTTGATCTTAATTACTAATGTGCAGTAAAAGCCTGCAACTAAGAACCAAATTTTCTTTCCACTAGGTATATGACAGTTTTGATCTTTCAAAAGCCCCCCTTTACTACTATTTATCAAAAGATGTAGGACACTTTATAGCTATTGCATGGTCTGGTCAATTGATTTGATGGATTCTTTTATTTCATAGGATTTAACCTGAAGTTATAATATCAGTGAATATTTTTATGTTCATTCATACAAATTATTCCAACTGTTTTAAATCTATAGGATGGGGTAAGATCAAGCATCCAGGAAACATGCATCACACTTTACAACAAGGAAAGATGCCTGTCGTTTCTAAAACAACTTGCGCCAATTTGAACACCCGAAACTTTAGAATTAAGGTAAGTTGATCTAATGATAAACTGTTACTGACTTGCACTTTGATCAATACTCTTCGTTCATATACGTATTGAATATTAGGATATTCATTTCATTATAATTTACATTTTCTATATTGTGTCATAGATCACAGATAACATGGTATGTGCAGGACACGGTGGAACAACACGAGTTAGTGGCTGCCATGGTGATAGTGGTGGTCCATTCGTTTGCCAAACTGGAGCTAATGGCCGATGGGTTTTACATGGTGCCGTGAGCTGGGGATCAGGAAGATGTGATGCAACTCAAGGATACACAGTTTTTGCAAGAATAGCTGAATTCAGATCATGGATCGACAAGCACGTTGGTTCCACTGTGGTTTCAGTAGTGACAACAAAAGCTCCAGTTGTGACAACAAAAGCTCCAGTTGTGACAACAGGTTCATCATGTGAGTATTAAAGGATATGTTCTTGGCCATTAGAAACCAATTTTTCTTTTCACCTGAAATTTACAATATCCTGTAACGCTGAAATGTAACGAATGAAATGGCCTGGGTTTCTCGTAGCCCCGGTGGCGCAGTGGTAGCGTTCTAGAGATCAAATCTAGAGGTCGTGGGTTCGAGTCCTACTCGGGTCATTTTCATTCTCACAAATTATCTCGATTGAAATTTACAATACAACACATTTTACTGAATCATATTTTCAATAAAAATACCACAGAGAGCAATGGAAAATAAGCACCCTGTCGCCATTTTATAGAACATATCTAAAAATATGCTCAATACTTGTATCTTTGCAATAGATAGGAAAGAGACATCTTTCCTCATAGCCCTAAAATTGGAGTCGGGTCTCTCCCGACATTCCTCTTTTAAATATGGAAGGCTTGTCATCGTAATTGATGACTATCATTTCAAATATTGTATATCGGTATTTGTTTTACAATTGATGTTTGATAAACATGTGAAAGAAAATATTTGAAATTATGATCGACTAGAACACTTTTTATATACTTAACGTTGTATGACTTGTTTTTCTGATCAGATGAAAGCGATATTTTCAACCGCTATATGACTGTTGTCATAGATTATTTGTTTCATAAAGCCAGCCATCATAAAAATAAGATAGACTAATGACTCCCTCTTAGTTCTTAATTACCTTTGAACGTTTTTAGCATGCGTCGACCAGTACCAGGGATGTTCTGATTGGGCAAGTAAGGGACACTGCACAGCAGACAAATACAAGGACTTCATGGCTAAAAACTGCAAAAAGTCTTGCAGTCTTTGTGGTGGTAAGAGCGAAATTTTTCCATTCAATCTGGACAATCACGTACCCCAATTATACCAAAAGAATTAATAAAGAAATGCTTAGTATGAACCATACCTGTACAATTTCGATAAAGTGTTTTTACGCCAAAGTTGATCCCGTCTACGAGCCCTGTTTAGACTGCACATATTTGCTTTTCATCTATCTCTATCTATAACTTTATACATTAGCCACAATAAAGAAATGCATGTGGTTCAAACAAAATTATAGCATTGATTACCCAGATATAATAGTGTGTGTTAGGCCTTGATCTGCCTACTGGAAAAATTTTTTTGTAAGAGGAAATTTATTCAAATGTTTTCTTTATCATCATGGTATTTCTCAACGAATTCGCTCTATGGATTGAGAAAAGAAAAGAAAAGAGTGAAGCGTATCCAGAATATGATGGTAGAAAGATTTTATGATGGCATCTAATTGACTTTCGAGATTGAAATTACTGTGTTGATTACAGGATCGGGTGCTTCAACGGCTGCCCCAGCTACAACAGCACCTCCAGCTACGACAGTTGCTCCAGTAAAGACCCAGCAGCCAGCAAAAGGTAACATATGTGTACCATGCAGAATTAAGAAAAGGTTAAATGAGGCCTTATAATAGTTATCCTTATCCGGATGAGTTGCTATCATCAGTAAGGGCTTTAGAGCATGGCTCACTGGAGAGAGTAGATTTACCTTAGTTAGATTTTACTTTTTTCGCAGCTCACCACGCATAATATAACAACAATACGTGATTTGACAGCTAAAAGGATGACTATCATATAGAAAACATGATTAACTGTATTGCGCTGATTGGCAGAAAAAAACAGGAAACTACACTTTCATCAGAGTCTAGATCTACACTCAGAGTCTACAACTACACTCTCGTCAGAGTACATATCCTGACGAGTGAGAAATCACAAAACAGGCTGGTCGAGATGGACGTGTAGTTTCCTGTTTCTTTTTTGCCAATCAGTGCTTATCTATGCTCTACTGCAATGTAATGAGCACTATCTTCTGAAAACCAATACATTCGCTTTATGATTAACTGTAATGAGTGGAATTCTATTTGTGACATAGGTACCCCAGTGTTGGCACTGATAGCATTGTGCATCATATCAACAGACATCAATCGGAATAACAACATTAATTCATAGTTTTTTATAATTATCGCTTGATGCTGTTATTGCAGTCATTTTGCTAAGCTTTGAAAAACTGGTAAATTCAGCTAGAAATATATTCAACAAATACATTTATTTAAAAATTAAACAAAATTTAGATAGAGTCCAACTAATTAAAAATATTTCAAAAACATATTATGAATTTTTGTGAACGAATATCATGGTAAATCTAATCAATTTTTTGAAATTTAAGGAAGCTGTGGAGTGCCTGACATCAAGCAAGGAAGAGTCATCGCGGGTGTTAATGCTTTGAAGGGAGCATGGCCATGGCAGATACTTATGCTTAACAACGGACGACCAATGTGTGGTGGATCTCTTGTGTCACCAACCTGGGTTGTTACTGCAGCACATTGCGTATCTGGTAGATCAGCCAGCTCTTTCAAAATCAGGTATGATATTTGAAACCTATTTGATTCTATTAAAGTGAACCGTTTATTTTCTAGCAAACATGAATTTCTAATGTCATTACCACAATGCATACTGGCTGAAGATATTTTGGAAAGAGCTCCTAAAAATGTGAAAATGCTGTTTAGTCTCTAAATTAAGACAGTGTCTCTAACCTTGAAGAACCTCCTAAATTCTGACCAAGAATATTAAAAAAGAACAAGCCGTTGATATATAGAATATTATATAAAAAGGGTCTACAAGGACGACACTTATCTTTGTCATCCTTCCCAGGTTTCAGACCTAGTAGGGAAGATTATGTTTGCTCATTAGTCAGACAATATCACCAAATGTTAGACCATGCCTTAAAAATTCATGTTCTGATTATTCATATACTTCACTTAACCCTTAGTTAGGTGTATTGTAATGTTTTATTTTGCTTTGTTTTTAATATCAGTCATATCAATACCTATAACGTATATGTAAAGGCTTTTCTCTTTTACTATCACATTCTTCATCATGATGATAAGGTATCAAATTTTCTCTCTGTAGAGTTGGTGAGCATATAACGTCAACAACGAGCGATGGACAGCATGAAGACATTCAAGTGTCCCAAATCATCTCACATCCCAGTTATTCAAGAAGTACAATTGATTCTGACATTGCATTGATGAAACTTTCCAAACCTGTTACATTTGGCAAATATGTGAAACCAGTCTGCCTCCCAAAACAGGGCCAGCATGTTCCAGTAGGCACTCAATGTTACATCACAGGTAATTGAAATCAAGTGAAAATGTTTTATAGAAATAATAACATATCTGCATTATATTCGATATTTGGTATCAATTCTTTTTATTCGACTTGATGATTTAAAGAGATATAAAAAGAAAATGAAGTAGTTTATCGAAATTTCACTGCAGTTACCGATTCATGACATTGACAAGGTATGAAATAATTGATTGATACGGGAAAATCTGATGTAATTTTTTTTGTGAATTTCTTAGGATGGGGTAAGATCAAGCATCCAGGAAACATGCATCACACTTTACAACAAGGAAAGATGCCTGTCGTTTCTAAAACAACTTGTACCAATTTGAATACTGGAAACTTTGGAATTAAGGTAAGTAGATTTTACCATATATGGATGCTGACAATGGCTGGATTGATGCTTTGCTCTTATTATTACACTTTTATCACTAAAACTTCAAAAACAACTTCAAATTAGTTATAGCACCACCCTTTAGATTAGTAGACTGATATTAGCCCTAGATCAAGACTGCAAACTTTAATGGAGCCGGTTATAGTGAGAATTCTTTATATTTTTATCGTAGATCACAGATAACATGGTATGCGCAGGACACGGTGGATCAACAAGAGTGAGTGGCTGTCATGGTGACAGTGGTGGTCCATTCGTCTGCCAAACAGGAGCTAATGGCCAATGGGTATTGCATGGTGCCGTGAGCTGGGGATCAGGACGATGTGATGCAACTCAAGGGTACACTGTATTTGCAAGAATGGCTGCTTTCAGGTCTTGGATTGACCAAGAGATGAGCAAGACCTCAATTGCGACAACCAGCGCTCCCGTTGTCACTGATGCATGTAAGTAATAAATATGATATTTCATTGATGCTTGCAACAAACAATTATTGAAATGTAATGCAACATTGATAACCTTTAACGGCAACATTTTTGGTACAAAAAGATCTTGTCATATTATATGAGCTTTTTATCTGGCCCTAAAAGGTTCTTATACAAGCAATTGTTCTAGTAAGGGAAGCAGTTTGTCAATTAAAATTTCAAAAACTTGGCGTAGTTTCAGACTTACTTTTACATTATCTCAGGTTAACTCTTTTGCTAAAACACATAACAATAATGTAATTGCATTTCAGCATGCAGTGATAAATACCCGACACGATGTCCAGGATGGGTAAATAGTGGCTTTTGTACAAATGATCGATACAAGACATGGATGTCTCAGAACTGCAAAAAGTCGTGCAATTTATGCTCTGGTTAGTCACTTAATCAAATAACATGTTAAAATGTTTGTTAGTTTACTGTGGAAATCATTTTTCATGTGCTTCTCTGTGGTATTAAAACAACTCAGAGTGACTCAATCAAACAATATGGGTTTGGCTTACAGCAAATTTTGTGAAATTCTTCTTCGAAAGAAATTTATCTTAATTTCTGATGCATTATTGTGGTATTTGTCAATTGATTTGTTTTCCATGGCTGGATAAGAGTAAATAACGGGAATAAAATTTTGAATTATTGAACGATCCCATGACTAGATCAATTTTTTTTTGCTATTTCGTCGTAGGGTCAGGTGCTACAACAGCTGCCCCTGCCACGACAGTTGCTCCAGCTACGACAGTTGCGCCAGTAAAGACTCAAAAGCCAGTAACAGGTGATATATCAATATAAGCATAGAGAATCTGTTATGTCCGAGCCATATACAGGAATATATACTAGAATAATAGGATGCGTGAGACATACCATACCAATTACTTTTCATTGTTTCTAATTGTTCAAAAATAACTTTGATTCTTCACATGTGACTCTTCAATTTTGTTTTTCTCCTCCCAAGAAATATGGTTATTGTAGATTATATCTTGATTACTCCTTCCTAATTCTTCTTCAGTTTTTCTGAATTTTCTCCCTACTGATTGTTCCGAGTGAGATAGCTTCTGCATCTCTGATCTCTTCATAGCTTTGGAAAGTATTTTATCATCATTATCATTATCATTATGATCAAATCTAGGAGTAAAAAACAGTATTCACCCGATCTTTGGTAACAACCAACTTTTGATGCGGTTATTGTTGTCATTATTTAAAGATATTGAATGATCAGCAGTGAAATTAGGCTAAAAATGCGTGTTTTTTATGAACTACATCATAACATACTTTTGAACTTTAAGGAAGCTGTGGAGTACCTGACATCAAGCAAGGAAGAGTCATTGCTGGTGTGAATGCTTTGAAGGGAGCATGGCCATGGCAGATACTTATGCTTAACAACGGACGACCAATGTGTGGGGGATCTCTTGTGTCACCAACCTGGGTTGTTACTGCAGCACATTGCGTATCTGGTAGATCAGCCAGCTCTTTCAAAATCAGGTATAATATTTGTATGAAAGTCATTAAGCGGTAAAAAACTTTACAATGACAATAGAATGATTACTACCATAGCTTTGCCTCTTACACTCCCTAGAGTAGTAAGCCATCAAAAGATCAGAAATAAAACTAACGAACAGTTATGGCCATTCTCAAACGTTGATTAAACGTTCTATTAACCATTCACATTCATAATTGTGGCTGCATGAAGATAAGCTGAATGATTAGAAATGATTCTTGAATCAACATCTCAATAATGTGGACAAACCATAACACAAAATGAAATTAGGACATTTGCTGGATTCCACCAGCTTATTGTTTTTAACGTTTCTATTACGAGCTGTTGTAATTTATGTGCAATATTTGACAATGCTTCCAAGAATGATTATCTAGTAGATCAGCCAGCTCTTACTAATCAGAGAATAGTCTTTTTCTTTTCACTGCTATTTTGTTGTTGAAAAAAGCTATTATTCGAGAATGAGTTAAAATTCAAATCATTTCAATCAATTATTGCCTGAAATGTCGTACATTGCTTTTCAATGTGTTGCTTCGGTTTGGTTTGAATGATGAACAACTTTAATTACCACAAAATGAATATTTGCGAAACAGTTTAAAACCTTAGTTCTTTCTGTTTCTTTAAATAAAACGCCAATGCTCTTTTTGTGAGACATAACTGAATCAATGCAATTCCTTGGATGCTGAATTCTCTCAGTGCAGTCCATTTTTATCTTGCTACAATAAACAAATTACATTTTTATTGTTATTACCATTATTATTATCATTGATATCAGTTATTTCATGCTGAAGTTGATATCATATCTTAGCACTTGCTACTAGTAGCTAATAAAAGCTCATTTTCAATCACTTAGAGCACTAGATTATATGCATTGTTTCTCTGCAGAGTTGGTGAGCATATAACATCTTCGACAAGCGATGGACAGCATGAAGACATCCAGGTCAGTCAGATCATCTCACATCCAAGATATTCCAGAAGCACACTTGATGCCGACATTGCATTGATGAGGCTTGCAAAGCCTGCTACATTCGGTAAATATGTGAAACCAGTCTGTCTTCCAAACCAAGGTCAGCACGTTCCAGTAGGCACTCAATGCTATATTACAGGTAATTTAAGTTGATTAAATTGTCCTTTGAAATTATATCATGGTCATAATCATTATCAGACAAGGTATGAGAAAACATGTATCAAACTTTGATGCAATGTTTTTCATTATGTAAAATAAAGATTTCATTTTGGTTTATCATGCTGTGTGATTCTGAAAATATGATATGAGCTTAATGAGGAATGATGAGCTATTGGATTGAGATATCTTAATGATTTCTTTTTTATCGTGTAGAAAAAGCCTAGCTTACATATTGATTATCTTACACTTAATTTCAATGAAAGGATTAAAAATCTATACAAAATACCAAAAATACTGATTTCCATTTATTCAAAAACGTCAGAGTTTTGTGAAAAGCAGTGCAATATCAAAGACTACCACGAGTCTTGATTGTGGTTTTACAGCTGTGCAAAAGCGCTACTATTATCTGATTATGATTCATTATCTTCTATTTGTTCCAATTCATCGAGCAAAACAAGCTAAGACATAAATTTTGTGGCCGAATTCTTCGAACAAAGAAATCTCAGGGTAACAGTTTTAAAGTAGACATGCTACTTCAAGTCTGAAGCAGTAGATCAGTCGATGGCACATTTTTTAAGTTCTAACTGGAGAATAGTGATGTACTTTGACGAAAGTTTGTGCAATATTCTATTCTTATAGGATGGGGTAAGATCAAGCATCCTGGAAACATGCATCACACTTTACAACAAGGAAAGATGCCTGTCGTTTCTAAAACAACTTGCGCCAATATGAACACCCGAAACTTTAGAATTAAGGTAAGTTGATCTAATGATATACTGGTACTGACTTATGCCTTGATTAATTCTTTGCATTGATATTCGTATTGAATCTTACGAAATTCCTTTCATTATAATTTCTATTTTCTTTATGGTGTCATAGATCACAGATAACATGGTATGCGCAGGACACGGTGGAACAACACGAGTGAGTGGCTGCCATGGTGATAGTGGTGGTCCATTTGTTTGTCAGACAGGAGCTAATGGCCGATGGGTTTTACATGGTGCCGTGAGCTGGGGATCTGGAAGATGTGATGCAACTCAAGGATACACAGTTTTCGCAAGAATAGCTGAATTCAGATCATGGATTGACCAGGAGATGAGTAAAGCCCCTGTTGCGACAACAAGCCCTCCAGTTACTAATGGAGGTATGTACTTGATGTAATATTATAGTGGTAATTATAATGGCACTTTTATAGCTGAATTAGAATAAACTGAGATTTTTTCAATAAGCCCTATTTCGGAAATTTTGTAAAATAAACCACGGAAAATTCCGGAAAGCTACTCTTTGTTTTCAAAATAGGAGATTTATATAAAACTGAGCGGAGACGTTTTCGTCAGTAGGTCTTTTAGCAAAATAAATTTTATTTCGAAAAAACTCTTATATATTACAATAACTGTGCAACATTAACTCTTTTGTATCAAGAAAGCAATGTAAAGAAATGTGGAGGGTTCTTTTTTATTTTGTTGTAAAAACGTTGCCTACTTTAAATTTTTTTGGTTGAGAAAATTTTGTACTTTTAACGTATACCTTAAAATGATAAAGAAGTTTATTAGAAATGCCAGCATGTTCGTGAAAAACTATTGTTTAAGTACTTTTAATTGCAACATCTATTACCTGGCTATACAGCATTTACTACCATTCGAGACAAATCTTTTAATTGCAAAATTTTCATTACCAAAATTTAGATTCTGCTATAATATTTTCGTGAGTCCCCAAAATGTTATAAAACAATCAAATTTTTTCGATAGGTAAGTAATAGTTTGACAAAAAAATTTGAATAGGGCCAAATTTCGCTTAAAGACGAAAGACCCCTTTAAACACAACCCATTTTTTACTTTCATTATTACATTCTAGCATGCAGTGATAAATACACATCATGCTCAAGCTGGGCAAAGCGTGGCTTTTGTACGGATGACAGGTACAAGAGATTTATGTCTCAAAACTGCCAGAAGTCCTGTAATCTGTGCTCTGGTTAGTAACTAATTTTCACAATGCATAGAATGAAATAACATTATCATATATTCCTGCCATGCCTATGTCATAGTTCGCTCATTGATATTTAGCAGACGACAAAATAAGATTGCGAAAGCACCTCTAAAGAATCATCTCAACGTGCCAAATACTATTTCAATCAGTTACTAATATTTCAACTCATTATTCATACTTTTTTTCATGAAACAAGATTATTCATGAATCGCTTTTTATTATGAGTAAATAAGTAAATTTCGTGCAAGTGTGTCTGTAGACAACTATTTTTACGAAACTCTGCCGAAACTCAGTGAGCGGGTTACTGTTTGCTAATGCAGTACAAAAAGACTCTTTTGTTTCTCTATGTATCTGATTTGTTCATATCTATGATCTATGGCATTGGTATTGTCCATTATTGCCTATACCAAAACATGAAATTTCAAAGGGATCTGAGGTGGTTCTATTCATGCCAACCAAGTATGATGGGAGCTTTGTATGAAAATATGCAAATTAGTGCCTAATTGTATAAGAGATTTACCCGATGATCGAGATTTTCTTATCACTCCGCCCAGATGTGGTAAAAACAGCCCTGTCTAGAAGGGGTAGCTAGGGTAGTTAGTTACCACAAGAACTAGGGTCATGGTTGTCCTGTAAAACGTAATCAGTCTTTATTTGTTCATTAAACATCATTCTTCAGGGGGATTTAGGCCAATTGAATTAGATCGTTTTCCTAGGGCCCAGTTGGTTTTGTGATGGCCTTGGGTAAAGCTCAAATATTCAATTTTCGAAATTTCTGACTCATCCAATAGGGTAATAGCTCCAATGTACTTTCTGCAACCCAGATAATTATATTTTTATAGGGTGGCCTGTGTCTTTTTTATCAAAGCTCAATCTCGATACTTTTGCTACTCCATTCCTAGACATTGCATGATAATTTCAAGTTTTACTAATCATATCATTATCTCTATTAAGTTGCAACTACAACTACCACAAGACGTCCTGTTGTAACAACTGATGCATGTAAGTAAATCGGTTGTTATTGATATGGCATTTTTAATCAGTTATTTGATTTATCTCCTGAACAAGTAATTTTCCTAAATCGGAAAATGAAATATTCAATAGTAATATCTAATTTTGGACTTTCTAATGCCTCAAAAAAATCCAATTCACCCTACCTCATGCTGACACTGTTGTTCAAAAAATGAAAATGATATAATTTTTATTCTTAGCATGCATCGATAAATACCCAACAAGATGTCCAGGCTGGAGAAATAGTGGTTTTTGTACAAATGATCGATACAAGACATGGATGTCTCAGAACTGCAAAAAAACATGCAATTTATGCTCTGGTTAGTAATTTTTTTCAAAATGCATATCATATCTTATAGTCCTATCAAATAACATTTGTTATTTCGCTGGGAAACTTTACTTTCTTCCCTCTATTTCCGACGTGGTACTCTGACGATTGTCAGATGCAAAGCTTAAGTAGTTATTTTTTTGCTATATTTCCGATTTTCCTCGACAACTTCAAGCTCTGTAACCATCAAAGACTGTTTTGTAATTTTTTTCTGATGAGTTTCAGACTCGAAGCTTTAGTAGTTATCATCTTTCACTATGCTTTCGAAGTTTCCTTGCCATCGTTAGAATCTATTTTGCATGTTTATGAACATGACAGTTTATTATTAACGAACTTAGTCTGACACACGCCAGAGAAAAGCAAATGATAAGATGAAAGATTAAGACCCGAGAAGTTTAAACAGATTCAAAATTCTGCTCTATTCAAATTGGTTTTAAGATACAAACAATACAAACGAAGAGGAATAGATTTATCAAAAATAGATGAATGTAAATGGTGAATTGGTCAAATATTGCAAAAGCAACTGATGATTGTCTTACCGTTTAGCAAGTTGAACAATAGATCATCATCGAAAGCGTCCAATTATAAGCAATAACTTCTTTTGTATACTAAGTAAGGGATGCGTGATTTCGAAGTAAACTGAATTCTGAAAAAGGATTTCTTTTTTCCACTAACCATAATAGATATACTTGGAAACCTTGAGGTTTTGGAAACTCTTAATACATTACTGAGAAACGTTTTAAAATATTTTTGCAGCATCACAGAATGTCTCTTTATAAGTTAGTAACTGCGGGTGAGGGAGTCTCCGATTGAATTTCGTAAAGACTTTTATATATTTATATTCATACACAGGTCCTAATATTGAGTTTGTTCTTTTGTCATAGGAGGCATAAAGACCCAACAACCGGTAACAGGTGAGATATCGAAATATCATGCCAAAAATAGCAAACCTAAAATCGGGCCACTAAAATCACTAATGTCTAAATAATGCGTGAAAAAACCACAGTTTTGAAACAATAACTTTGATAGCTCCTCTGATTGGTATTTGAGCCAAGTATCTTTTGCAAGCAGCAAATTGGTGAAGATTTTTTCTTACTAAACAAATCTTTGTAGTATTTATGTAGTATGCTTTTTGTATTTATCAAGTGTCGTACCATCGCCCATCCGTCTGTACTAGAAATGGAGCAACTACTGCACAGTTCTTGACTCCTTGATCAAAATCTTTAGGAGATAGCTCACAAGAATGAATGATTGTAATCGTTTTGCAAAGAGTCTCTACAATGCAACAATCTCGACCGTGAAAGCAATTTCTATAGTAAAAATTGATGTGGTATTTTTAGGAAACTGTGGAGTTCCTGATATCAAGCAAGGGAGAGTCATTGCTGGTGTGAATGCTTTGAAGGGAGCATGGCCATGGCAGATACTTATGCTTTTCAATGGAAGACCAGGGTGTGGTGGATCCCTCATTTCACCAACCTGGGTTGTTACTGCAGCACATTGCGTATCTGGTAGATCAGCCAGCATTTTCAAAGTCAGGTAATTCTATGTTTGTAATTTTCAATAATTTGTAATATTTATGACTCAACATTCTCGGTTAATTTTACCTATTCTGACGATAATGCTCAAACTACGAAGTATAGATTATTGATAATGTATAATTTCTAACAATTGTGATTTTTAGGTATTAATGTACTCTCTAATGAACTGCGATTCTGAGACAAAATTGAGACAGTGGTGCTATTTAGAACATGTGATAAAGTCCATATCAATGATTTCAACCCAAGTAAGAAAATAAATAGGTTAGACTGAAAACAAATATAATAAACGAAAAGAGACAAAATCATTTCCAACCATAAAGATAAGCTTGAATTAGTAGGATAATTCATGGTTTCATTGCTCAAATTAATCATAGGAGAGCCTAATCTCAGAGCTATGTACTTCCTCAGTCACTAAAGTATTAACATAAACACAGAAACAGGATCCTGGCTTTGAACCTAGTTCATGGCTCACTATACCTAATTCCAATGATGCTCACCCTTGAAACCTATTTGTTAGCTAAGACTAAGAAGATTTTTTGGTCACTAAAGTGCACTCCTACAGAGTTCCACACATCATATCGTTCAAAATGGAAGGTTGATCAATCACCTTGCTGGCTAATACTGACAATGTGCATATCTAAGAAGACAGGCAAAACTACTCTAGCCTTACGGCAGACCTGTAGTTTGTATATCATGATGGACTAACGATAGACTGTTTATTGATCAGCTTGAGTTGGTTTTATTGTTTATTTGTATTCGATCACGCTCTCCACTCACGCACTACTATTGTTTCACATATTACATTGCACCTGAATTGGTTGCAGAGTTGGTGAGCATATAACATCGACCTCAAGTGATGGACAGCATGAGGACATTCAAGTTTCAAAAATCATCTCACATCCCAGTTATTCAAGGAGTACAATTGATTCTGACATTGCATTGATGAAACTTTCCAAACCTGTTACATTTGGCAAATATGTGAAACCAGTCTGCCTCCCAAAACAGGGGCAGCATGTTCCAGTAGGCACTCAATGTTACATCACAGGTAAATTGACTTCGTTTGATACTTTCTGGAATAATGATTATTTGTATATTTAAATTCAGAACTATTTGTGAAACTAGTGAAACTTTGATGAAAATCTTGAGGTAGATTGCTTAGTTTTCTAGGCATAAAACCTTCCGCATTCGAGCAACTTTACTATTATATGCAAAACAAGAGGATGATGAGCGAAAATTGGTATTTCAATTTGAACGGTAACCAAAATGGTTTATTTATTAAGTAGATTAGTTTTAATCAATATTTTGAATTTCTGTAGGATGGGGTAAGATCAAGCATCCAGGAAATATGCATCACACTTTACAACAAGGAAAGATGCCTGTCGTTTCTAAGACAACTTGCACCAATTTGAACACCAGAAACTTTGGAATTCGTGTAAGTATTACAAAACGCCTTTCGCCTTTATCCATAATCCAGGCAAAATTTGTACTTTAATTTGCCGTTCTTATCTTATTTCATACAACCCTAATGGATTGAGACCGTTACATGTAACCTATAACATACATCCATTACAACTATCTAATATCGTTTAGAAGTATACACATAGCATTTTCTAATTTTCTTTCTTACGTTTCACTCTTTCGATTGTAGCTGAGGCAAAAAGTGTAAGGCTATTTTCAAGGGCTTGGATTCCAAAAATACAGCATGGCTAGAATGAAATTGACAAGGCTTGATTTTATAGGCACATAGCTACTACTTTATGTCTATACGGCATTTTCTCAATGGGAATTTGAATGTAAATAGTCACGGAAATTTTTGGTTTATGGCCAATTTTGAGTCAAAACCCATTGAGGGTTTTTGTTAGATTTGTTTGGATTGATTTGAATTTTGTACTGATCAAAGGTGGTAAATAAAATTGGTTGTTGTTGCTGTTTCAGATCACAGATAACATGGTTTGTGCAGGACACGGAGGAGCCACAAAAGTAAGCGGTTGCCATGGAGATAGCGGTGGTCCATTCGTTTGCCAGACAGGAGCTAATGGCCAATGGGTTTTGCATGGTGCAGTGAGCTGGGGATCTGGAAGATGTGATGCAACTCAGGGATACACTGTATTTGCAAGAATTGCTGCTTTCAGGTCTTGGATTGATCAACAAATGCAAAGAAACTAAAGGCTTTGAACAGGTTGTAAGGACATACATGTCTTGCACAAAATATGATTATGTATTAATGAATTATCTGATTTATAAAGATTCTGCATGGATAGCATATTTTCACTATAAACTGGTTGTTATTTGTCTATTCATGTCTATTCCTAAAACTCGTTCTAATTGCTCCTATAAAACAGCGTGTAGAGTGTTGTGTGAGAAGCGGGTTGATTAGATGGGTGTTCTTGCGAGTAAAAGAGCCAATTAAAGTGCTTTGATCTAATACTGATTTCCACCTTTTTTCGGGTGTTACATTAGCAATGTCTTAACTTATCCTATTATTGACAAGCTGGATAGAACTCCAAGCATAATGAAATATTTGTAAATAAACTTTCATCTCGCCTATGAGATAAACGCAACTATAAATTTTTATATTGATACCAGCTGGTAGTGGCTAAAATTCATAAAAATACTTCTTATACATTTGACCATAAGTTAATGATAAAAAAGAATATGAATAATTCCTTAGCAGAAGCATTGTGGAAAATATTGCTTACTATAGCATTGACTTGCTCTAGAGTTACTTTGTTAACCCATCCGGGGGGATATTATTGCTTTATTTTTCTTACTGCTTTAACGGAGTTAATTCTTCGCAGTGTTTGCTTCAAATAGCAAAATCTCAAATTAATTCTACTATCTTGGCTTTATGCAAATTTTCCGCCTGTCGTAATATTGTCCCAGGATTCTTTACGTATTCTAAAATAGAACAATTTTCAGGGGCAAAACAGCATTAATCGAAGACTGTAGAATCAATTTGCGAATTGTTAATTACAAAATCAAGCCTCTTAATAGAAGCAGCTCCATATCATCACCAGACATTTCGACTTACGTGTTGATTTGAGCAAGGGAAAGTTTATGACACGCTCATTTTGTCAAAATTAATGAGAATTTTGTTGTTTGCTAATAAGATTTGTTTTTTAATCAGAACTTTAGCTAAGTCTGTCTTGGTAATCAAAAGTTTGAAGCACTTAAAAAAATATATACAGATTTAGATTGCGAAATTCCAATTTTGGATTACATAACACAGCAGATTTAAGATGTAACAGCAAGTTTCAGATTACGAGATAAAAACCCTGTTCTAATGGTTTCGAATGGTTAACTTTTAAAGGGAAACTTCAAGAAAAGAAAAAATGCATTCAGAGTTCCACAAGGCTCTATCTTAGGTTCTTTACTATTTCTGATTCATGTCAATGATCTCCACCATCAGATCGAAAAATCAAGTATCATAAGGTGTGCAAATGACACTGTAATTTTGTTTTCAGATAAGAACGAGGCTGAGCAAGGGCAGTAGGAAGAGACTAGAGTAGGCCCACAAAAATTTAGGCCAAATTACACACACAACACCGTAGTAGTTAGCGTTAGTCTAGTTGCCAATTCAACCGTAATAAAATAAAAGAATCATTTCCAGAAAGTGTTTTTGCTTTTCTCGTCTCATCTCTTGTTTGTAATCCTTCTCTTTTCAAACGAAACAAGTCTGCCAACCAGTGCCTCTTAGCCAATCAGGAAGCTGTATGTCTGTCATGTGACAGTACAGGGCTTGTAACCCTGCCTTATGTTCTGCTTTCTTCTTGGGACCCTGTGTTTTTTCCAAATAACGGGGGGTTGACTCAATAATTTATCAAAAACGTCAACGAGTGGGGAAGGAAGGAGGAAAAATGTTATCCATGCGTACTGATTTGAAAATTAAATTTGAAAGCAAGATTATTTTGCTATCGTGCTCGGTCGCCAAAGATTTTAACCATACAGAATTTCATGCTGTGTACCCTGTAAAACCGACATTTCCACTGAGTATCGGCAAGTTGACCGGAAACCATTGTTTGGAAAGGTGGGGCATTTACAAGTGTTTTTGTCTCGAGTTCCTTCGAAGTTTTTGTTTTCAATCAATCAATTTTGATAAAAAATAGATTGCTCCAATTTTTTTTATAAGAAACTAAGCTTCCAAACCGTCCGTTTATCTCGAGGCAAGCCATCCTATCTGTATCGGTCCATCGCAATCAGACATCAAGACTACATGTGATATGAATTATTTTCGAAATTGGCGCCCAATTTGCATTCGTTGATAAATCTGAGCTCTTGGGTCCCTGTTATTTTGAACAGTACTCGCTGAACCACATGACCCCCAGTTCAACTTCGAAATCTGTCCGGACACGATACCATATATGGTAGTGCCAGAGTTACAAGCCTTGAACTTTGAGAAAATAAAAATCAAACGAGGTTGGCAGACCCATCTATATTTTAAATTGGAGTTTGGTCAGCCCAGCCTCAGCCTCACTTTCGTTCGCTTGGTTTGAATTTTGAGAATGCAAAAGCGATGGCCGCCAAGCTGGGCCAACGGTTTGTTAGAGTCTGTCGAAGGATGTTGTTTCGTTTGAAAAGAGAAGGATTACAAACAAGAGATGAGACGAGAAAAGCAAAAACACTCTCTGGAAATGATTCTTTTATTTTATTACGGTTGAATTAGCAACTAGACTAACGCTAACTACTACGGTGTTGTGTAATTTGGCCTGAATTTTTGTGGGCCTACTCTACTCTCTTCCTACTGCCCTTGGGCTGAGATAGAAGATACAATAAATCATGATGTAAAAATGTTACATAACATGTTATACAAAATGTGCTGATCTTGAATCTTAAGTAGGGCAAAACCGAGTTTATGTTGTTTGAAACAGAGGCTAAAAGGAGCAAGATAACACATTAATCAAAATAACTGTTGATTCGAATCGAACGAAGATATTCAACACATCTACGTTATCTTTTATTTTCAGACTCACGTTTATAGGGAGCGTCCTTTTTCATCTTCTTTGAATTATATCAGTATTTTTGGTGGCTTCACAAATCAGATATAACTGTTTAGCCATGCATGGTATATCTTCCTGCTGTCGGCAAATTCATCAATAAACCCAAAGCGCCTTGTGGTCCTTTAAAGGCAGAATTACATCGATTTTTATTCATCAAGAAGTTTCTGAGAGAAGCTTTGTAAAACTGTATTAACTCTATGGTAGCCACAGCTTATGGAACTGATGTAGCTAATTAGCTACTTGAATGTTCGTATGGGGCTCACTTTCCCAAGCAGATAAATGAAATCAAATCACTAGCAAAAGATTTTTGGTGAATTATCGTTGCAGTAAATCTGAAGATATAACTTTCCTTGAAAAATTCTTCAGATTTTCAATGATCTTGACTTTTCTTCAGTAGCAATACAAATTCCCGTACTGAGCCCTTATCAGAATCAGTGCTTTTGCCCTCTTACCGCTTGATTGATTTTGCCTCACTCGCTCAATGGATAATTATTTCAAGACAGACATCTGTTACTTAGTCTATATATCATTGAGCAAGACCAATAATAAGGAAAACGAGGAAATGAAATTTGAAACGAGGCTGATCTACTTCCCACCAAAAGAACAGGGAACACGAGGGTCAATGTTTGGCAACATCACAGATCACGCACAAGATTCTTTCAGTAAATCCTAACATCCAAACGCCCATCAAATTCTAAGTGCAATTTTAAAAGACGTTAGCACATTAGTAGCAGCTGTAAACCAACAAAGTACAATGCAGTAGTCCATTTCATCTGCAGCCTCATCAGTGGAGAATAAGAGGCAAGCAGTTTATCAGATCTAGGGCTTTCAGGGCAGTGCTATCAACTCTGTAAGTGGACTTTTAGCACAAGTAGAATTGCCACAGTAGGAAATCAATTAATATTGAGCTATTCACGATCAAGACATCTAAGATATAATCTTGCAACCGAAAAACTACCTCAAAGGCAATTTTTATGTGGATTTGGGCCAGCTAGCGTTAAACCAGGGTAATTGTTTTGTAATCTTAAATTTTGCTGTTTTGAAATCCCAAATTTGAATTAAGCCATCTAAATCTGTATATATTTCTGATATATGCTTCAAACTTTTGATTACGAAATTAAATCTAAATAAATAGGAAGCAACAATATTTCGACTATAAGAAGTTCATTATAATTATGAGCTAAAGGTTCTGATTGTGAAGAAGTCTTAATATCAAACAACAAAACCCTGATCACTTTTGACGAGATGGGCGTGCCATAATGTTTCCCTGGCTCAAATCGCACTCAAGTCGAAAAATATCCTAGGGAAACGATACTCTTTGTTTTTTTCATAGCCTTTTGAATTTAATATTGAAAGTGTAAATGTATATGAGATTTCATTGGAGCGTGAAATATCTATTTTGGTTACAAGCAATGTTGTTATCACAGCTGTACACATAAGAAATACTAATAATCATACGATTGCTAAATTAAGAGTTGGCATATATGAGTTGATCTACTAGAGTCAGAGGATTGAAGTAGGAAAGGGAGTTAGAGTGAAAAGAAAAGATGAAACGCAAACACTGCGGAATCATCCTCATATGGATATGAATTTTGAAAAATATTGCCTAAGTAGTAAAATATTGTAACACCAGAAGTATCCGATTTGTTGAAATATGCCCCTACTTCTATCCGCAAGATGCGTGTTGACCATTGTATACCAACTCTGCAAAGCTTTTTTATACCAATACAAGCTACATCAAGACTTTCATAAAAACTTCTAATTACCGATTTCGAGGCAAAGTCATTAGGGTAGGCAGGAATTTCGCTCGCTTTATTTCTTTTCGTCTTCTCTGAAGAAGGAGGGGGAACTTAAGTTTCGTAAATTTGTAGCTGAAGGATATTTCACCCCGAATAATCGAAAATTTCATCAAACTACCTGCTGAATGTTTAAATTGGTAAAATCAGAGTAACTCTGTTATAATAGGTAACAGCTACCATCATCTTTAATACTCATTCACAGTTTCATCATATTTATGTACCGGTTCTGCACGTTCTAATAAGTATACATATCCATTCTAAATTTTAGAAAACTGTTTGTATGTTAGTAGATGGATGGTCATCTATCCATTTAAAGTACGTCTATAGATCCACTCGTTAGGGTAGGAAAGGGTTGTCTCACTTAAAGCATAGATTCACTAGAAATTAAAAGTTAACATAGCTTCTATCGTAGCAAGTAGTATTCTCCACATTGCTTATAAGGAATTCTTATATTCTTTTTATATAAAGATTTTGAGTCCCACTTTCAACTTTATGTTAATTCGTATTAGGAGGTATTTTTATGAATTCGAGTTACTACCAACAGGTACTGATACAAAAACTTATAGATGGGTTTATCTCGCAGACAAGATGAGATTTTATTTACAAATATTTCAGTATGCATGGACTTCCACCCGTTATGTCAATGATGGAAAAAGTCAGGACATTGCTCAGGTAACAACTCCACAACGCAATTGGGCCTGAGCTTAAATAAAAGTGCTCTGATTGCATCTCTCATTCTGAAGAACACCAATCCAATTCACGCACTCTTTCGACAATGCTACAAACACGCTTTATTATAAGAGCATCTAGACCGTATTTTAGGAATAGATATAAATAGACACTAGCAAACAGTTCATGGTGAAATTATGATATCCATAAAACATATTTATCAATCAGATAATTCTTTAATGCATAATCATATTTGTGCAAGACATGTATGTCCTTACAACCTGTTCAAAGCCTTTAGTTTCTTTGCATTTGTTGATCAATCCAAGACCTGAATTTAGCTACTCTTGCAAAAACGCTGTATCCTTGAGTTGCATCACATCTTCCAGATCCCCAGCTCACTGCACCATGCAAAACCCATTGGCCATTAGCTCCTGTCTGGCAAACGAATGGACCACCGCTATCTCCATGGCAACCGCTTACTTTTGTGGCTCCTCCGTGTCCTGCACAAACCATATTATCTGTGATCTGAAACAGCAAAAACAACCAGTTTTATTTACCACCTAAGATCAGTAAGAAATTAATATCAATCCAAACAAATCGTAGCAAAAAGCCTTAATGGTTTGTGACTCAAAATCGGCCATAGACCCAAGATTTCCGTGTTTACTTACATTCACATTCCCATTGAGAAAATGCCATATAGACAGAAAGCAGTAGCTATGTATATATCAAATCAAACCTTTTCAATATTATTTTAGTCAGACTATCTTTTCAGAATCTTAGCTCTTTAAATAGCCTAACACTTTTAGCCTCGGGTAAATTCCACAAAGTAAAACGTAAGAAAGATAATGAGATAATGCTAAGTGTGTGCTTCTAAACGATGTTAGATAGTTTTTTATGGATATGTATTATGGGTTATTTTTAACAGTCTTCGTCCATAATGGTTGATATGAAATAAGATAAGAGCGGCAAATCTAAGTTCATATTTTACCTAGAGTATTGATGAAGGCGGTACGCGCTTTGTAATACTTACACGAATTCCAAAGTTTCTGGTGTTCAAGTTGGTGCAAGTTGTTTTAGAAACGACAGGCATCTTTCCTTGTTGTAAAGTGTGATGCATGTTTCCAGGATGTCTAATTTTGCCCCATCCTACGAAATTCAAAATGTTGATTAAAACCAATCAACTAAATGAATATACAGTTTCGGTTACCGTTCAAATTGAAATACCAATTTTCGCTCATCTCCCTCTTGTTTTGAAATAGTAATAGTAAAGTTGAATGAAAAAGGTCTTGTGCCCAGAAAAGTACGCAATCTAGCTCAAGATTGGCACAAAAGTTTGTTATTGTCCCCTAAACAGTGTATTTTTGGCTATTTTTGGTACGCATTCTCCACAGTTTCACAAGTTCCACAAATAGTTCCGATGCTTGAGGCGTAGAATCAGAGATCGTTGGTTTGATACCAACCCAAACCAGTTCATCTTCAAAAATCAATTTGATCGTGTTTCGGAATTTCAAAAATCCCACAAATTCCAACTCAGGATAATCATTATTCAAGAAAGTATCAAACTAAGTCAATTTACCTGTGATGTAGCATTGAGTGCCTACTGGAACATGCTGGTCTTGTTTTGGAAGACAGACTGGTTTCACATATTTACCAAATGTTACAGGTTTGGAAAGTTTCATCAATGCAATGTCAGAATCAATTGTACTCCTTGAATAACTGGGATGTGAGATAATTTTTGAGACTTGAATATCTTCATGCTGTCCATCACTCGAGGTTGATGTTATATGCTCACCAACTCTGTAACGAAGTCAGGTGCAAAGTAATATAAGTAACAATAGTTGTGGCAGAGCTCATTTGATTTCGAATAAACAATACGAAAAACTAAACCTAATAATTAATCAGTCTATCATTAGTCCGTTATAATATACAAACTACAGCTGTGGCGTAAGGCTAGAGCAGTTTTGCCTGTCTTCTAAGATATGCACATTGTCAATTTAGCCAAGAAGGTAATTCATCTACCTTCCTTTTAGAACAATTTAATGTGTATAACTCTGTGGGAGTACATTATAGTGACCAAAAGAATCACGAAAATATCTTCTTAGGCTCAGCTAACAAACAGGTTTCCAGTGCGAGCATCATTGTAATCAAGTTGGCAGAGCCATTACCTAACTTCAAAGCCAGGATCCTATTTCTATGTCTATGTAAATACTTTAGTGACTGAGAACGTACATAGCTCTGAGGTTCCTCTAAGATTAATTTGATCAATGATACCTTAAATTGTCCTTCTAATTCAAGTTTATCTTATGGTTTGAAATGATTTTGTCTCTTTTTGTTCAATATATTTGTTGTGAGTCTATCCTATTTATTTTCTTACACGGGTTGAAATTATTGATATGGAATTTATCCCTAGTTCTGAATAGTACCACTGTATCAAATATCTCTCAGAATTGCAAGTCAAAAGAGGATGCATTAGTAGGTAAAGTAATTTAAAGTTTAAGAATATTAGAAATTATGAATTATCGCTGGTCTTTACTTCGTATTTTGAGCACTATTGTCAGAATAGGGTCACTAGTCTGAGAATTTTGAATTATCAAATATTACAAATTATTGAAAATTACAAACATAGAATTACCTGACTTTGAAAATGCTGGCTGATCTACCAGATACGCAATGTGCTGCAGTAACAACCCAGGTTGGTGAAATGAGGGATCCACCACACCCTGGTCTTCCATTGAAAAGCATAAGTATCTGCCATGGCCAAGCTCCCTTTAAAGCATTCACACCAGCAATGACTCTTCCTTGCTTGATATCAGGCTTTCCACAGTTTCCTAGAAATACCATATTTACTCTTACTATAGAAATTGTTCACGGATAAACTAAAGTATGAAATTATTCGTGAATCTAAAAAATGGTTTTACGGTCGAGATGGTTGAATTGTAGAGAATCTTTGAAAAAAGATTACAATACTTCTTTTTGTGAGCTATCTTCTAAAGATTTTGATCGACGAATCGAGAACTTTGTATTCGTTTCTCCAAATGTAGTACAAACGGATAGGTAATTGTATGATGCTTCAAAAATACAAAAGAAAAAAATGTTATTCACCAATTTGTTGCTTGCGAAACATACTTGGCTCAAATATAAACCGGTGAAGCCTTTAAGAGAAGTTATCAAAGCTATTGTTTTTAAACTGCAGATTTTTCGACCATTATGTAAACATTTGTGATTTGTTTAGGTTCTTCTATTTGTGATTTGTGTAGACCGATTCTAGGTTTACCTTCTAAGTTTCTTCTGAATTTGGCATAACATTTTGCTATCTTACCTGTTACCGGTTGTTGGGTCTTTATAGGTCCTGCAGTTGTAACAGAGGATCCTATGACAAAAGTACAAACTTAATCTTAGGTCTTGTGTATATATGATAAATACATGAAAGTATTTGCAAAATTCAATTAGGACTCCTCATCCAAAAACACCAACTCATAAAAGGACATTTTGTAATGCTGGAAAACTCCCAACTAGTGTCTCAGTAATGTATCTAAGTTTCACAAACCTTAAAGGTTTTCAAGTATATTCATAATGGGTAGTGCAAAGAGGAAATCCTTTCTAAGAATTCAGTTAACATCAAAATCACGCATCCCTAACTTAGTATACAGTAAAAGCTTATTGCTTTCAATTGGACGCTTTCGATGATGATCTATTGTTCAACTTGCTAAACGGTAAGACAATCATCAGTTGTTCTTGTACATTTGCCAATTCACCATTTAAATTCATTTATTTTTGATAAATGCACTTCGCTTCACTTTTGCATCTTAAAACTGAACAGGTCTTAATTTTTTCTCATGGCATTCGCACTTTTGTTAGGTGTGTCAGACTAAATTTGTTAATAATAAATGCTGAATTGAGTCTCAGCACGGCGAGAAAAATTCAGAAACTTAGCTAAGATAATAACCACTGAAGCTTCGAGTCTGTAACTTATCAGAGAAAAATCTCAAGACAGTCTTTCATGGGTACAGAGCTTGAAGTTGGCGAGGGAAATCGGAAATATAGCGAAAAAATAACTACTGAGCTTTGCGTGTGACACTTGTCAGGGTACCACGTCAGAAATAGAGGGAAGAAAGTAAAGTTTCCCAGCTAGATAACAGATGTTACTGTTGGGACTATAAGATATGATATGCGTTTTGAAAATAAATTACTAACCAGAGCACAGACTGCAGGATTTCTTGCAGTTCTGAGACATCCATGTCTTGTATTTATCGCTTGTACATAAGCCAGCATTTACCCAGCTTGGACATCGTGTTGGGTATTTATCACTGCAGGCTAAGAATAAAAATTATCTCATTTTACTTTTTTGAACAACCATGTCAGCATGAGGTAGGGTGAATTGAATTTTTTTTGAGGCATTAGAAAGCCCAAAATTAGATATTACTATTGAATGTTTCATTTCCTTTTGTTAGGAAAGTTACTTGTTCAGGAGATAAATCAAATAACTTATTAAAAATGCCATATCAATAACAACCGATTTACTTACATGCATCAGTTGTTACAACAGGACGTCTTGTGGTAGTTGTAGTTGCAACTTAATAAAGATAATAGCATGATTAGTAAAACTTGAAACTATCACGCAATTTCTAGAAATGGAGTAGCAAAAGTATCGAGATTGAGCTTTGATAAAAAAGACACAGGCCACCCTATGAAAATATAATTATCTGGGTTTGAGAAAGTACATTGGAGCTATTACCATATTGAATAGGTCGAGACTTCAAAATTTCGAAAATTGAATATTTGAGCTTTGCCCAAGGCCATCCCGAACCGACAGGGCCCTAGTAAAAAGATCTAATTCAATGGGCCTTAATTCCCCTGAAGAATGATTTTAAATGAACAAATATATATGAATTGCATTTTCCAGGCCAAGCAGGACCCTAAGGCTTATGGTAACTAACTACCCTAGCTACCACTTTTAGACAGGGCTGTTTTCACCACATTCAGGCAGAGTGAAAATGAAATCTCGACCTTCAGGTAAAGCTCTTGTACAATTATAGGCCCTTATGAAGTTTCATATAATTCTTCCATTTTACTTGATCGGAATGAATATCCTATCTGAGAGCCTCTTAACATTCAATGCTTTACTATAGGCAATAATGGACAATGATATTGTCATGACTTTGAAGAGTTCTGATAAAAAAAGAAACAAAAGAGTCTTTGTGTACCGCATAGCAAACTGTACTGTAATGCGCTCACTGAGTTTTGGCAGAGTTTCGTGAAAATAGTAGTCTACAGACATCCCTTAAACGAAAACTACTTTTTTGTCTAAAGTAAAATCGATTCATGGATTTTTATCTTGCTTTATGAAAGGAAACCATAACTAATGAATTGAAATATTAGTAACTGATACAGATGATAGAATTTGGCACATTGAGATAATTCTTGAGAGGTGCATGCGCAATGTCATTTTGATCAAACACTGCTAAATATCAATGAGCGAACTATAGCATAGGCATGGCAGGAATATATGATGATGTTATATCATTATATGCATTATGAAGATTAATTACTAACCAGAGCAAATATTGCAGGATTTCTTGCAGTTTTGAGACATAAATTTCTTGTATCTGTCATCCGTACATAAGCCACGCTTTGCCCATCCTGAGCATGATGTATATTTATCACTGCATGCTAGAATGCAATAATGAAAGTATCAAATAGGTTGCGTTAAAAGGGATCTTTCGTCTTTGAACGAAATCTGTCCCAATTTTAGATTTTTTTATCAAACGATTACTCAACTATCGAGAAAATTGGCTTGGAAAATATTATAGCAGAATCTGAATCTCAGTATTGACATTTTTGTAATTAAAAGTAACTTAAATTTTGCCTTGCATAGTAGTAAATTCTGGGTAGCCAGGTAATAGATGTTACAATTTAAAGTATTCAAACAAAGATTTTTCACGAAAATTCTGACATTTCTAAGAAACTTCCCTATCATTAAGGTATACATAAAAAGCAAAAATTTTCGCAACCAAAAAATTCTAAAGTAGGCAACGTTCTTTCACAAAAATAAACAAGAACTCCCTGCATTTCTTTATATTGCTTTTTTCATATAAAAGAATCCATGTTGCAAAGTTACGTTCTACTTATGATTAAGTCTTCGCTCAGCTTCATAAAAATCTCCTAGTTTAAAATCAAATAGTAGCATTTCAGAATTTTCTGGGATTTATTTCGCAAAATTTCCAAAACGGGGCTTATTCAAATATTTCGGTTTATTTCGATTGAACTATAAAAGTGCCATTAAAATTATCAATACAATATGCATAAAGCATATACCTCCATTAGTAACTGGGGGGCTTGTTGTCGCAACAGGGGCCTTACTCATCTCCTGGTCGATCCATGATCTGAATTCAGCTATTCTTGCGAAAACTGTGTATCCTTGAGTTGCATCACATCTTCCTGATCCCCAGCTCACGGCACCATGCAAAACCCATTGGCCATTAGCTCCTGTTTGACAAACAAATGGACCACCACTATCACCATGGCAGCCACTCACTCGTGTTGTTCCACCGTGTCCTGCACATACCATGTTATCTGTGATCTATGACACAATGAATAAAATAGAAATTATAATGAAATGAATTTCATAAAATTCAATACGAATATCAATGCAGAGTATTAATCAAGGCATAAATCAGTACCAATATATTATGATATCAACTTACCTTAATTCTTAAGTTTCTGGTGTTCAAATTTGCGCAAGTTGTCTTAGAAACGACAGGCATCTTTCCTTGTTGTAAAGTATGATGCATGTTTCCAGGATGCTTGATCTTACCCCATCCTATAAGAATACAATAATGCCGGTTTGAGCCTAAATGATATGCGATAGATTGACTTACTGCTTCAGACTTAAAGTATTATGTCCACTTTAATACTAATACCTTGGGAATCCTTAGTTCAAAGAATGTGACTACAAAAAAGATATGACTGAGCTTATTTTGCACAGTAAATTGTAACAAATAGAAGATAATGAATCATAATTGGCTAATAGTATCGCTTTTGCACAGTTGTAAAAACACAATCAGACTCATAGTAGTCTTTGATAGTGCACTGCTTTTCACAAAACTCTGACGTTTTATTTGAATAAATGGAAATCAGTATTTTTGGTATTTTGTATAGATTTTTAATCCTCTCATTGAAATTAAGTGTAAGATAATCAATATGCAGGTTAAGCCTTTTTCTACACGATAAAAAAGAAATCATTAAGATATCTCAATTCAATAGCTCATCATTCCTCATTAAGCTCATATCATATTTTCAGAATCACACAGAATGATAAACCAGAATTAAATCTTTATTTTACATAATGAAAAACATTGCATTAAATTTCGATACATGTTTTCTCATACCTTGTCTGATAATAATTATGACCATGATATCATTTTAAAGGACAATTTAATCAACTTAAATTACCTGTAATATAGCATTGAGTGCCTACTGGAACGTGCTGACCTTGGTTTGGAAGACAGACTGGTTTCACATATTTACCGAATGTAGCAGGCTTTGCAAGCCTCATCAATGCAATGTCGGCATCAAGTGTGCTTCTGGAATATCTTGGATGGGAGATGATCTGACTGACCTGGATGTCTTCATGCTGTCCATCGCTTGTTGAAGATGTTATATGCTCACCAACTCTGCAGAGAAACAATGCATATAATCTAGTGCTCTATGTGATAGGAAATCAGCTTTTATTACTAGCAGCAAGTAGTAAGATATGATATCAATGCTGCAGAAATACTTCTCAATAATATGCAGACATATAGAGTGTGATAGGAGAGTAGAGGAGCCTGTAGTGCAAGTAGCATGAAATACCTGATATCAATGATAATGATAATGGTAATAACAACAAAAATGTAATTTGTTTAATGCAGGAAGATACAAATGGACTGCACTGAGAGAATTCAGCATCCGAAGATTTGCATTGACTCAGTTATGTCTTACAAAAAGAGCATTGGCGTTTGATTTCAAGAAAGAGAAAGAACCAAGGTTAAAGCAATAATGAATTGAATTGATTTGAAATTTAACTCATTCTCGGATAACGTCCTTTTTCCATAACAGAATAACAAAGAAAAGAAAAAGACTATATCTGATTTGAAAGATCTGGCTGATCTACTAGATACTCATTATGGAAGCATTGTCAAATATCACCCAGAATTTACAACAGCTCGCAATAGAAACGTTAAAAACAATAAGCTGGTGGAATTCAGCAAATTTCCTAATTTCATTTTGTGTTATGGCTTGTCCATGATATTGAGATGTTGATTCAAGAATCATTTCTAATCATTCAGCTAACCATCATGCAGCCACAATTATGAATATGAATGGTTAATAAACGATTAATCAACGTTTGAGAATGATCCTAGCTGTTCGTTAGTATTGATTTCTGTTCTCTTTCTGAATTACTACTCTAGTGAGTGTTAGAGGCCAAGCTACGGTAATAACTACTCTATAGTTATCGTTAGTTTTTAACCGCTCAAAGACTTTCATGAAAGTATCATACCTGATTTTGAAAGTGCTGGCTGATCTACCAGATACGCAATGTGCTGCAGTAACAACCCAGGTTGGTGAAATGAGGGATCCACCACAGCCTGGTCTTCCATTGAAAAGCATAAGTATCTGCCATGGCCATGCTCCCTTCAAAGCATTCACACCAGCGATGACTCTTCCTTGCTTGATATCAGGTACTCCACAGCTTCCTTAAAATTCGTAAGTTTGTTATGATATACGTTCATAAAAATCACGAGTTGATAGCCTAATTTGACTGCCAATTATTCAATATCTGGCAATGATGACAGCAATAAAAGCATCCAAGAATGTTTGCTTCCAAAAATTGGGTGATTGCTTTATTTTTTAGCTCTGGATTCGATCATAACTATAATCATAATCATAATGATGATAAATTACTTTCCAAAGTTACGCAGTCAGAGATGCAGAAGGCTAGCGAACTCAGGAAAATCAGTAGGGAGAAAATTCAGAAAAACTGAAGAAAAATTAGGAAGGAGTAATCAAGATATAATCTACAATGACCATATTTCTTGGGAGGAGAAAAACAAAATTGAAGAGTCACATGTAAAGAACAAAAATTAGTTTTGAACAAATAGAAATGATGAGAAGTAATTGGTATCGTATGTCGTATGCATCTTATCACTTCTGGTAGGAGTTCCTGCATATGGCTCGGACATAACGATTCTCTATGTTGATATAATACCTGTTACTGGCTTCTGCGTCTTTACTGGGGCAACTGTCGTAGCTGGGGCAGCTGTTGTAACTGGGGTAGCTGTTGTAGCTGGGGGAGCTGTCGTGACAGGGGCAGCTGTTGTAGCACCTGATCCTACGACAAAAATTGATGTAATCATGGGGTCGTTCAATAATTCAAAATTTGATTCCCGTTATTACCTTTTATCCAGCCATGGAAAACAAATCAATTGAGAAATATCACAATAATGCATCCGAAATTTAAATAAATTTCTTTCAAAGAAAAATTCAAGAAAATTTCAATACATGGGAAATGCATATTGACTGATTGGGACACTCAAAGTATTTTGATACTGCAGAAAAGTAAACGAAAAATAATTTTCGAAGTAAACTAACAAACGTTCTCACATGCTATCATATATTGTAATTATATGCATTGTAAAAATAATTGACAAACCAGAGCATAAATTGCACGACTTTTTGCAGTTCTGAGACATCCATGTCTTGTATTTATCACTTGTGCATAATCCAGCACCAGCCCAACCTGGACATCTTGTTGGGTATTTATCACTGCATGCTAAAATGCAATTTCGTAATTATTGTGTGTTTTAGCAAAAGAGTAAACCTGAGATTATGTAAAAAGTTTGGGGATTTTGATTGACGCTCTGCTTCCCTTACTAGAACAATTGCTTATAAATAAAAAATTCTAGTGTAAGGTAAATAAGTCATAAAAATCTGAAAAGATTTTAATTTTTGTATCTGAAACGTTGCACTTGAATGCTATCAATGTTGCATTACATTGCCATTAATTTTTGTTGCAAGTATCAATGAAATATCAAATTTATTACGTACATGCATCAGTGACAACGGGAGCGCTGGTGGTTGCAATAGAGGTTTTGCTCATCTCCTGGTCAATCCAAGACCTGAAAGCAGCCATTCTTGCAAATACAGTGTATCCTTGAGTTGCATCACATCGTCCTGATCCCCAGCTCACGGCACCATGCAATACCCATTGGCCATTAGCTCCTGTTTGGCAGACGAATGGACCACCACTGTCACCGTGACAGCCACTCACTCGTGTTGATCCACCGTGTCCTGCACATACCATGTTATCTGTGATCTACGATTAAGAAATATAAAAAACTGTCACTATAGCCTGCTCATCACAAACATTCTAGGACTAATATCCGCCAACTAATTGTAAGGGTAGCGTAATAACTAATTTTAAATTGTTTCTAAAAATGGTTTTGTGATAAGAGTGTAATAATAAGAGCAAAGTATCAATCCATCTATTGTCAGCATCCATATATGGTAAGATCAACTTACCTTAATTCCAAAGTTTCCGGTATTCAAATTGGTGCAAGTTGTTTTAGAAACGACAGGCATTTTTCCTTGTTGCAAAGTGTGATGCATATTTCCTGGATGCTTGATCTTACCCCATCCTAAGAAATTCACAAAAAAAATTACATCAGATTTTCCCGTATCAATCAATTATTTCATACCTTGTCAATGTCATGAATCGGTAACTGCAGTGAAATTTCGATAAACTACTTCATTTTCTTTTTTATATCTCTTTAAATCATCAAGTCGAATAAAAAGAATTGATACCAAATATCGAATATAGTGCAGATATGTTATTATTTCTATGAAACATTTTCACTTGATTTCAATTACCTGTGATGTAACATTGAGTGCCTACTGGAACATGCTGGTCCTGTTTTGGGAGGCAGACTGGTTTCACATATTTGCCAAATGTAACAGGCTTTGCGAGCCTCATCAATGCAATGTCAGAATCAATTGTACTTCTTGAATAACTGGGATGTGAGATGATTTGGGACACTTGAATGTCTTCATGCTGTCCATCGCTCGTTGTTGATGTTATATGCTCACCAACTCTGAATAGAAAACATTTATACCTTATTATCATGAAGAATGTGATAGAAGGAGAGAAAAGCCTCTACTAAAATTCGTTGTAGGTATTGATATAACTGATATGAAAACACAGCCAACAAATTTGTTGCGATACACCATACTCAGAATTAAGTGAACTGTATGAATAACGAGAACGTGAATTTATAAGACACGGTCTAATATTGGGTAATATAGTCTGACTAATGGGCAAACATAATTTTCCCTACTAGGTCTGAAACCTGGGAAGGATGACAAAGATTAGTGTTGTACTTGTAGAGTCTTTATACATTTATATTAAGAACTTGATATTTTGTAATGTTTGTTATCAGAATTTAGGAATTTCTTCAGGGTTAAAAATACAGTCTTAATTAGAGACTTAACAGAATTTTCATGTTTTTAGGCGCTCCTACCAAAATATCTACAGCAAGTATGAACTGTGATAATGACAATTTGAAATTCATGTTTGTTACGAAAAAAGGGTGCATCTTGATAGAAACGGATAGGATACAAATGTTATACCTGATTTTGAAAGAGCTGGCTGATCTACCAGATACGCAATGTGCTGCAGTAACAACCCAAGTAGGTGACACAAGAGATCCCCCACACATTGGTCGTCCGTTGTTAAGCATAAGTATCTGCCATGGCCATGCTCCCTTCAAAGCATTCACACCAGCAATGACTCTTCCTTGCTTGATGTCAGGCACTCCACAGCTTCCTTGAATTTCAAAAGTATATTAATTGCTATGATATTTGTGGATGAAAATTTACAAATTTATCGCCAGAAGTACTAATCTTTAATAGTTTAGAAAAATGGCTACGACAAAAATGATTACTATGACAACAACATCAAATATGTTTTGAGACTAAGTGTGGAGGCATATTGCTACTATTCCATTTGGATTCGATCCAAAATGCTTTTAGGGTCGTCACTGTTCATAGATTGAATCTTATTTGTACATAGTGGTAACCTCCATATTCTTGTTATTAGATATATATGAACGTATTTTTACTGTTCATACTTGATAGCAAGTGTAAGAACCGTACTCCGAAATCCTTACCGGCAAGGGCAACTCATGCAGATAAAAATAGCATTTTAAAGCATTTTTAGATATTATCAGAATTCTAGATGGTATGCACATGGTTATACGTTACCTTTCGCTGGCTGCGTGGTCTTTACTGGAGCAACTGTCGTAGCTGGGGCAGCTGTCGAGGCAGGACCAGCTGTTGAAGCACCCGATCCTGTAACCAACACAGTAATTTCAATCTCGAGAAGTCCATTCAATTCCATCATGAAATGTCCGTATTATCATACAGCATTTACTTCACCCTTTTTCTTTTTTCAAACCATCTTTTTTCAAACCATAGAAAAAATTCATTGAGAAATATCATGATGATAAAGAAATGTTTGAATACATTTCTTCTGGGAAAAGGAGATTTTCAGTTAGCCGATCAAAGGCGCAATAACACTTGATCGAAATTTTACAGGTATGATTCAGACTAAGCCATTGCTTGATAGATGTTTTGTTGTATTCTGAGTACGTAATTGTCCACATTATTAGACAAAGGTTCTCTTACCACCACAAAGACTGCAAGACACTTTGCAGTTTTTAGCCATGAAGTCCTTGTATTTGTCTGCTGTGCAGTGTCCCTTACTTGCCCAATCAGAACATCCCTGGTACTGGTCGACGCATGCTAGAAACGTTCAAAGGTAATTAAGAACTAAGAGGCAGTCAGTATTCTATCTTATTTTATGATGGTTGGCTTTACGAAACAAATAATCTATGACAACAGTCATATAGCGGTTGAAAATATCGCTTTCATCTGATCAGAAAAAACACGTCATACAACGTTAAATATATAAAAAGTGTTCTGGTCGATCATAATTTCAAATGTTTTCTTTCACATGTTTATCAAACATCAATTGTAAAACAAATACCGATATACAATGTTTGAAATAATAGTCATCAATTACCATGACCAGCCTTCCATATTTCAAACAGGAACGTTTGGGGGAGACCCGTCTCCCATCTTAGGGCTATGAGCAATGTGGTTTCTTTCCTATTTATTGTAAAGATACCAGTTTATCAAGCATATCTTAAAGATGTGTTCCATAAAATGGTGACATGATTGTCATTTTCCTTTGCTTACTGTGGGATCGTTTTCGTGAATGTAATTTAGTAAAATGTATTGTATTGTAAAATTCACTTGAATAGGAAATATGTTTTCCAATGGCCAAAAACATATCCTTTAATACTCACATGATGAACCGGTTGTCACAACTGGAGCTTTTGTTGTCACAACTGGAGCTTTTGTTGTCACAACTGGAGCTTTTGTTGTAACTACTGGGGCCCTTGTTGTCACAACAGTAGAACCGACGTGCTGATCGATCCATGATCTGTATTCAGCTATTCTTGCAAAAACTGTATACCCTTGAGATGCATCACATCTTCCTGATCCCCAGCTCACGGCACCATGTAAAACCCATCGGCCATTAGCTCCTGTCTGACAAACAAATGGACCACCACTATCACCATGGCAGCCACTCACTCGTGTAGTTCCACCGTGTCCTGCACATACCATGTTATCGGTGATCTACGACACAATAAATAAAATAGAGATAATAGCAAAATGAATGCGATATAAGTCAATACGTAAATAGACGTAGAGTATTAATCAAGTCGTAAGTAAGTACCAATATATCATGAGATCAACTTACCTTAATTCTAAAGTTTCGGGTATTCAAATTGGTGCAAGTTGTTTTAGAAACGACAGGCATCTTTCCTTGTTGTAAAGTGTGATGCATGTTTCCAGGATGCTTGATCTTACCCCATCCTATAAAATAAAAACACTCAAAATAATTTGTATTATGAATATGAAAATGTTCACAGATATTATTACTTCAGATTAAATTCTATGAAATAAAAGCATTTATAAAGTAATTGACTGCATCAATCAATGGCTATAAATTGTCTAATATTGTTTAAATATGGTAGTAATAGGGAACTTTGGAAAGGTCAAGGCTGGCATGTGCCAAATTGAAAGTAAATCTTTTGTATTGAACGACTCCCTGCTTGTGGTTTGATTGCGTTGCAAAAGAAACAATTGTTTATGGGCGTTTCTCAAGCCCATCTATATTCACCTGTCCATTTGGCTAAATTTATTCACTCTAAGGAGTGTTTATTGGAGTTTATGAGAGTTTAAAAACTTATCAACAACCGATTTCAACTATCATTTTTCCTGTTAATTACAGATTATGCAACAACCCATTTAGCTTTAGACAAGCAAGGTGGAAGAGTGTTTTGGCCAATTAGGGTATTTATTTACTAATGATTCTTCCAATCAAATTGCTTGAGAGACAATAGATTTTGAGAATTCAACTGCTCAAATGCCATAAAAATTGGCGGAACGAGGCGAAAGCTGTGGAGAAAATAATTTTTCTGTTGTAAACACTTACAGTATTTGGTACCATCCTTATATTTACCGCTTACGAGGTGCATATTTTACGCAAAATTTGAGTAAATCCACTGGATGACTTGCTCAAAAACGCAGTTCCAAAAAAGCTAAATCGGGGGTGGTCTCGAATTCAGCTAAATATACGTATCTTCCTTATACAACTTATTTTATCTTTATGCAAGTAGTTAAAAATGTTAGTCTATTAGAAATATTTGTTATGATTTATCAGTTATAATATTAGTTTACTATGACATACTCGCAATTAAAAGTTAAGATTGTTTTTGAGTAAGTGTTGATGGCAATAAAACAGAGCCCTGAACGCTGTTTTCTCCGCAGCTTTTGCGTCGTTCCGTCATTTTCACGGTATTTGACCTGTTGAATTCTGAAAATCTATCGTCTTTTTGGCGATTTGATGGGATTAATTATTAGTTAAAAATGCCCAGGTTTGTCAAAAATATTTTCCACATTGCTTCTTAGACATGAAAATATAGGTTCTTAGCTGCAGGCTTTATTAGCTCCTTTATCAGAAAAAAAAAACAAAATTAGTATTGTTTACCTGTAATGTAGCATTGAGTGCCTACTGGAACGTGTTGTCCTTGTTTTGGAAGGCAGACTGGTTTCACATATTTACCGAATGTGACAGGTTTGGAAAGTTTCATCAAGGCAATGTCAGCATCAAGTGTACTTCTTGAATAACTGGGATGTGAAATGATTTGGGACACTTGAATGTCTTCATGCTGTCCATCGCTCGTTGTTGACGTTATATGCTCACCAACTCTGCAAAAAGATTTTAGATCCTTTTTTAGGTAATGGGCTCTAATTTGTTGCAAATTTTACGGGCATTGATATCATTGATACCATTGGTTGATAGCAAAGCAGAGTGCATCAAATTTAAATTCAAAGCATAAAAATATCTTGCAATCAAAATCTTCAAGAAAATAAGCTGTCTGAACCCATAGATTTCTTTATTCAAATTGATGATATTGGGTTCTTCAAAAGATTTGCAAGTCGATTCAAGAACCATTTTCAGTCATTCAGCAAGCTTTATGCAGCTGCAGTTATGAATATGAATGGTAAATAAACGATTAAGAGTTTGAGGGAAATGTTAACAATTTGTAAGGTTTGATTTTAATTTTCTTTCTAACGTACGCAATGAGCGTCAGAAGCAAAGCTATAATAGTTTCTATCTTATGAACATCCTGAAGTATTTTACCAATCCATATAAATATCATACCTGATTTTGAAAATGCTAGCTGATCTACCAGATACGCAATGTGCTGCAGTAACAACCCAGGTTGGTGAAATAAGGGATCCACCACAGCCTGGTCTTCCATTGAAAAGCATAAGTATCTGCCATGGCCATGCTCCCTTCAAAGCATTCACACCAGCAATGACTCTTCCTTGCTTGATATCAGGCACTCCACAGCTTCCTTAAATTATAAAAAATGATTAAATTTACCAAGATATGCATTCACAAAAAATCAAACAAATATTTTTTAGCCGAATTTGCCAATTTATTAAAGCTTAGTGAAGTGACAACAATAACAGCATGAAATAAATTTAAATCCAACAGTTAGAAATCTCAATTCTTAATAAATAACATGAAACAAAAAGCTGAAATATGAAAATACAATTTGATAAAGGGACTAGCAAATGGAAGTTTTGCTTGCACTTGTGTATAAAGCGGTTTCAAAACCATTTTCTATGCGACTTATTGAAATGTCGAAAATTAGCAATAAACAGGAGTAGAAGCAGGATTTGGAAAATAAACGGAGATAATTTGTGAGAATGACAATGACCCGAGTAGGACTCGAACTCACGACCTCTCGATTCGTACTCTACCACTGGGGAATTCGCAGTAGTCGCGCTCTAGAGTAAGTTGAAAAATTAGGAAAGAAATCTGCCAATAATTTAACTATTCTAAGATAGATGAAAGCTTTGCAGTTTACTTGATACTAGAAATTAGATAGCCGGTCAGAGTATGTACATTTTAGTGCATGCTGTGTATATACCCTGAATAGGATAAGAAAAAGAAAGGAAAGTGGCTTTCATCTACTAAAATTTTTATGCTAATGCAATCATTAAACAGCCTATAAGGACTTTTATCATAGTCGGTGTGATGATTGCGTAAAAATCATTATAGTCTGTCTGATGAAAGTTTAAACATGAAACTTTTAGTAACATAGAGTCAGACTCCTTTCTTAATTCCTATTTTTTATCTTTCATTGCTCTTTACGTCTGCACATCGAACACTGTAACTTAGGTATAGAACAGGGCATGCCTCAGAGATATCACCTGCATTAGATATGGTACATTTACCTGTTACTGGTTGATGAGTCTTTATTGGACCTGCTGTGGTTGCAGGAGCAGCTGTTGTAGCACCTATATTAGTAATAGAAATAAACTCCATATGAATGATAAAGAAACATGAACTTCCCTAAATGCCATTATCTTCGCTATGGATAATTTCTTCAATCTAGGCATTGTCAACTTCTTGAAAATATCGAGATCAAAAAGTATTCTCATTAAAAACTGATTTTGCTATCTTTATGGCTCTTAGCTGCTATAGGCCTACGACGGCTAAAATTTGTTCTGTAATCAGGGTTCTATAAACTTTCACTATAGTTACCAAATTCTTTGGGCCCCCTGGGACTTGAACTACTAGAAACCCATCTCATTCTGTGCCTGATCTTGACTTTTATGTTGCTAATCTAGCTAAATTTCTTACTCATTAGTTGTTTATACAAAAAATTATAAATCTTAAGATCCGTGAAGGCTAGTTTATACGAGCACGTATTCTTTGACAATTTCTGATTGATAATTTTATTTTGCACGTGTAAATAAGGTCAATTTTAGCTCATTAGACATTTTTTCATATGAACTGTGTACTTTTTCAAAAGCTGAAATACCAGCTTTCTGAAGAGTACACTTGTCATAAGAAAAATTGCCATATGTGAAACTTGCCCGTGTTAACGTTTTAACAAGTAATCTTGCCAAGTATCTCAAGACCCTCGTATTTCTTCAATACTAGCGCTGGGGTAACTTTGTACTCTCATACGGATATCCCAGTTCCAATCTTATGTTTCTTGGCTAGATTCTTTTATCGATATTGTGAGATTAGCATACAAAGCTGAAAAATACCATTGGCTAAGGCAACTGCCTTGGAAACAATAGCTGATAGAATAAACTTGGTACTCATGCAGACGAGCAAAGACATTTGACGATAAAAATTGTTAAATCTCTATCCACAAGGACAAGAAAACTTGTCAAATAGAATTTTCTAAGAACATTTCCTTTTCAGGTGATTTGAAATGTAAAAAGAATTAATGTACTCTGAAAAATGTAACTCACCAGTGCATACGTTGCATGTTTTTTGGCAGTACTGAGACATCCATTTCTTGTATCGATCACTTGTACAATAACCACGACTTGCCCAGCCTGGGCAATGTGTAGGGTATTTATCACTGCAAGCTAGAATAGAATGTGTGAGTGTCATACAATTGATCCAGTTCTATCACTGTATGCGTTAATTTGAATGCATATTAGTTATATGATTGAGTCACTGCTATCACTGTTCTTATCGGAAAGGAAACACTCAATGTTTTGGTAACTCTAAGCTTGATGATGATGATTATGATGATAATCATTATACATCTAATAGTGCAGAATTTGAAAAAGTACAGTTGCTTGGTTTTTCTGGACTAAACATATTATTAATTTCATTAATTTTTATGTACCCCTTGAAATATGTGCTTTTGGAACAAAGCTATTCCTACATGAAATAATGAATAATTGGAGAAATACAAACCAGGAAAAATGTTGATATTCACATACATAAAATCTATGAAACACAAAAAGAATTCACCATACCTTCCGTAGGATTGCTTGCAAAGACAAATAAGGCACAAGTGCCCAGAATAAGCAGCATTGTACCCATCTTTGAGTCGTTACTTTGCCAAAAATAAGCAAAGATGTGATCTCAAAGCATCTCGCTTCTGCATTTATACTAAACTGTTACGAAGAAAGAGGTTTTCGTATTATATCAACTAAAAAAACAATTTGACGTAAGAGGTATTAAGAATGTAACGTTTTGATGGTATACCACATCGCTGAATACACACCTAGCTTAAGTAGCTCGATATTAAGCAAACCTTATTGAGATAGGGTTCATTTTGCCTCAGCTGTATTGAAGGGCCCACTCAATCAGACTGCAGTTGTATTAACAAAAAGGTTTCATTATCGAGACTTTTTTTTGACTGTTGACTTTAACTTCTTCCTAGGAACATAATTGTTTGCCGTACCTTTTTTGCTAGGTTCATTCAACTAGAATGATTGAAAGAATCGCAGAATTCTTATCGAATACCGCTGGGCGAAAAAAAAACTGGTTAAGTTTCTTAATTCAAATGAATTATGGGCATGGTAGATTTAACCTCTTTAGCCAGAGTTCTTATTGAGTACTGAGATGCAAACAAAAAACTGGTCAGGAGCTTCCATCTTTCCAATGTATCCCAATAAAATTTGTTGGGGTAGCTTTTAATTCTAATTTTGATAAAAATATAAATTTGGTCGTTGAACATGTTTCTTTTTACGTCTGGTTATTTTTTTTCCTTCAAATTTTCCGTAAAATACATTGTATTTGTAATAGTTGAATTACTGAAATCTTTTTATTCTGTTTGTGTTACGTATAATACATACATGCTTTATTTAGAAGTTTTTGTCTCAATTTCCATAAATTCTATGCTCAATACAAAATAGTAAAGTAATGAATATACTTATTGATTGACAGAAAAGGAACAAGAAATTAGTCGTTGATCTCAGCAAGCCCGTTCCATGAATCACGAAACAGCCTTGTAAAGATGAACAAATAACCTCTTGCCTCTTTTCTGCTAATAGATACACATACGTAAGTCAAAATAAGCAGGACTTTGATGAGGCATGAAAACCCTATTTCGTTCATCTAATAAATGTTCCCTGTATATCTCTTTGCAACATTTCGCTATGAAACAACAACAGGCCAAGTAGTAAATCGAGGAATTGACTATTGGGTAGTCCTTTTGGAACTGAACTCTCTAGCATCTATGAATGCTATCACGGACACCTGGGCTTTCAACTACCATATGTAAAGATTTAGTGCATGCCATCGTAGCTCAGCTGAGAACAAGGCACAGTCATCAAGAAGACCTCTAGTAAGAAACTCACTATCATACAAATGATCCTAATGTTAGATGGCATTTTATAACGATAATAGATGTAAAAAGTTGTATGAATGGAGATTGGTGTATTTGCAACTATAGTCTGCAGATGATGAGAAGATTTTCTGGGAAGATACGTTTGGTCTTATCAAGGCTGTTTCTGACTCAATATTCGACATTATAGTTACCACTTATCATGACAAGCCTTTGATATTTAGAGGGCAACTTTTTGGGAGAGATCCGTCTCCCCTTATCGGTCAATGAGAAATATGGTTTCTACCCTATTGTTACAAAGGTAGGATCCAGAAGTGTGAACACTGAGCTATTCTCCTAGGAGGTTTTCGAGATATTGGCGCTTAATTTCTGTCATTATTGGCCTCAAAGTTGCGTTCGGTGCCCTTGATATTGTGGTTAAACAGGACTATCATGTCGAATATTGAGATGTGCAAAAGGCGACTGTATTCAATAACATAGACTCTCAAGATCTCAATTTATTCCAATAAAGTTGGACAAGAAGACTTTACATCCTCATTTCCAACAAGTCTACGAGGCTTGCCAAAAAATCAATTAATATACCCTTTTGAGAAAATATTGAGAATCTCAAGATAATACCTAAGCTGACATGAAATCATCCTGGAGAATCATCCTGAGGAACATCTGTACAGTGCTTTGGAGGGGTTCAGTACTAGGGAGGATTTTCAGTACTATCAGAATACCATCGTACATTGGAGACTGTTTGGTACTGCTAGGGATACTATATTGTACTATAAAGGATGTTCATAACTGCGGAGGAGACCATCAGTACTGCTAGGGGATACCATTCAGTACTGCAGTGGATGTCCAGTATTGTGGGATAATACCATTAATACTGTGGAGAGATACCCTCAGTATTGTGGACGATATTTAGTGATATGGAGGAAAACTACAAGCACTATGAAGGTAATATTGAAAGTAGGCAGTAACCACTGACCATTGTACTGAATATTTTTCATAAAACTGACAGTTTCAACTTGGAGGAGTTGGCTTGAATAAAACCAAGGAATATCTTGTCTTGCTCAATGCAATATTCTTATGAGGAGAGAGGGCCAATAGCAAGTTTCTTCAGATTCGTGAACAGGAAACTGATGGGGTTTTGTTATCTTATAATTGAAATTGAACATAACTTAAGAAATATTAACTAACAACTATACTTTAATCATACATTAATTAAATTCAACATTTGTGAGGCTTGGGAAGTGTCGTCCATTGGCATGAAGCTGCAAGGAGGAAGGGCAAAGCTTACCAGTAAAACCAGTGAGGTAATACTATGGGCTGGCGACGCCCTAACTGTAGTTTGAAATATGCTTATGGTAGTTGAGATAATTTGTTGAGCTGAACTTTTGGGGAAAGTTGTGCAGTGTTGCCGCAAACTCCCTTCTATGCAGGAGCGTTATGGTGACCCTACTGACGTATATTGAAAACAGCCTATGAGCTTTTAGCGAACGAAGATAGATACCGGGGGCGGTCTACCCTCCTAGATAGTCGCCGTGCAGCGGACTACCCGTGGGAAGTACGAAGGTGGGGACGTGACCCATGCCTCCGCATTCGTTCTACGTAAGAGGGTTATGGTGACCCTGCTGACATATATTGAAAACAGCCTATGAGCTTTTTGCGAACGAAGATAGATACCGGGGGCGGTCTACCCTCCTAGATAGTCGCCGTGCAGCGGACTACCCGTGGGGAGTACGAAGGTGGGTGAGTGACCCATGCCTCTGCATTCGTTCTACGTAAGAGGGATATGGTGACCCTACTTAAGGCAAGTTTCCACTTCAACGAAAGCGGTCGACTCGATCGATTCGGTCGAATTCGATCGATGTTGCACATGCGCACAACATTTCTCGGGGCCTCGAATTCGACCGCAGAAATAGTTATAATGCTTTTAACTTTTTCATCGATCGACAGCGATCGAGAGCAGTCGAAAGACTTCTCAACCAATGAGATTTGAGAAGTTACCCGCATGTTCTCACAATAGGAAAAAATGCGGGTGTGGATAACTGAAAATAACAATTTTGGAATATTTCAGAGATTAGTTTTTTCTACAACCTACGTAAAAACTTATTACTGCCTATTGCCCGTAAATTTAAACCACCTTTTGTTGTTAAATTGAAAATATTTCCCTGTATATTCTAACTTTCTCGTGTCAGTATGCCTTCAATAAACAAGCCTTGTGAAGAAGCTTTAGCATACCCATGTTGAAAGCGTAAACAAACGAGGATTTTTGCAAATAAATTTTTGAAGTCCTGAAGGGGTTAGCGATATTTTCGATACTGTGAATTCTCACTCAGGTCTTAATTTCTCAATCCATTTAAAAAGATTCCACTGAAACACGCAGTCGATTCGATCGATGTCAAATCGACGTCGATCGTATCGACTGCACACGCTCAAGCGGAAACTTGCCTTTACGTATCTTGAAACAGCCTATGAGCTTTTTGCGAACGAAGATAGATACCGGGAGCGGTCTACCCTCCTAGATAGTCGCCGTTCAGTCGACTACCCGTGGGGAGTACGAAGGTGGGTGAGTGACCCATGCCTCAGCATTCGTTCTACGAAGGAGGGTGATGGTGACCCTACCTCCGTATTTGAAACAGCCTATAGTATACAGATCTACGAAGGAGGGTGATGGTGACCCTTGTCTCCGCATTCGTTCTAAGATGTGAGTTTGGCAATGTGTGTTGTGCTGCAAGTGTTTGGAAAAGAAATATTTGACTGAGGTTCATGCATCCTGTATCACCTTAAACACTTCCATTTAAATACAGAGGAGTAGCTACGTTTCGGTTAAATGTTCAAATTTTTATGTCAACCTGTGAAAGGAAAATTTAAATACTCTACACGAATACTAGTTGTACGAGCCCAATAACTTTACACAAACTTAATCAATAAAGTGGGAAATTGATGCTTTAATCGGTACGCTTGTTAACCGTAAAAGGTGGAGAGCAGTTGTGGTATAAACCGGACAAAGTTAATGAACGGATTCAATATCACTGTTAGATTTGAGATGGTGTGGGTGGGCGGGAATTTTTTAGTTTTGCAAAGCAGGTTTGGTTTACTACATAAGAGGATCAGAGTGTCTTTCCTCGCTTATTTGTACCCTTTGAGATATGCGGGGACTGGAACTAGTCCGGACGGGGATTGGCACTAGCTCGTAAGTTAATTCATTCATTCGACAGATTACCGCTCGTGCAATTTTTCTACTGTCTGTGTTGAGACAAAGCCCTTTTCCGTATCGAGACATGCTAATTTACGCATTTGCAGAGTCGTGGTGGTTCTCTTTCAACTTTGTCAATAGATAGCTGTGAATAGTATTGATCCTCTGTGATGAATCAATCTATGACCGGCGGCAGGAATAACCGGAAACAGTTGCTGATCTGTTGTTTGCGTTTTATTAGTGAAGCTTTGCCTGCAGTAGTGAAAGAAGTAGGCCCCATTCTTTTTTATAAGAAATTCAGTGCCCTTTCTCAATGGGCTTAAGGGCTAAAATAAGGCCTAGAGGTGATGAGGGTAGCAAGTTTCAATTAACCACAGTTCTTGTTTCGCAAGAACTTAGAAGTCGAAAAAGCCTGAGACTGTCCTAAGGCAATCTGCTGTATCTACTGTGATGTTCTGGGGATCTGGACCCTAATGTGACTTGGGGAAAAACGACATTCGTGTTGGACTTACATGCTGTACTGCTGTGTGTTATTTTTTCGTAAGAGCTCTAAGCTCATATATCAATATATCCTGTTGCGTTTTAACAGATATCAAAATGCTATGTTAGTGGACTTCACATCTACTGAAGCAAAAGAAATTCAGTAGATTCAGCAGAATAACGTATTCCGCAACAAAGAGACAGCGATATTGTGAAAAATGCAATGAGCGTAAGGTCTTACATTCTTGCAAAGATTTTATTTCACTTTAGCAAACACTAACTATCAACTCATCCTACCAGAAAATAAAAAAGACTTTTGCTCAAATCACATGCAAGTCGAAAGAGATTCTATAAAAGCGGCAATTCAGGTTTTTCTTATAATCTTGCCTTTTGAATTAACATTGAGCGTGCGAATCTAAACGAAATTCTATTTGAGCTTTAGATCCTTACCTTTGTTACAAGTAATGCTGTTATCACAGCTGTACCCATGAACAAATACTAGTAATCATGCCATTGCTAAATTTAGAGTTTGCGTATATGAGTGGATCTCTTAGAGTCAAGAGGATTATAGTAGAAAGGGGAGTCTGAAATCATCCTCGAGTGGTGAGGACTTTCAAAACATTTTCGTTAAAGTTGTAGAATATTGCGACAACAGCATTATTCCTTTTGTTGAAATAGGTCCTATTTCTGTCAATAAAAAGGCTCGGAAGCTACGTGTTGACTATTATACACCAACACTGTAAAGCTTTCTAAACTTTTACAAGCTACATCAAAACTTTTTTTACAGATTCTTATTGCAAATTTTGATGCAAAGTCTTTGGTGTAACTAGGAATGTTGCTCGATATGATTTCTCTTTGATTTCTCTGGAGAAGGAAGGGGAGATTTAGTTCTATGAATATGTCGATGAATAGGATGATTAACCTCCTTTTAATCAAAAGTATCATCAATCTATCTGGTGAAAATACTTTGGGAAAGCATCCAGTTCGAGAAATAATTTTTTCAATTTTTTCGATATGGTATAAAAGTGTTAGAAAAGAGAGTTGAGCAAGCAAATTTTTTTTAGGTAATATCATAACATATATGCACCAGCTCTGCACGACCTAAATAGATATGAAAATCCATTCTAAATTTTAGAACTATGTGTATATTAATAGATAGATGGTCATCTATTTATTCTTGTCATCATGATTATAAACCCTTTTTAACATTGATATCGTTTCAATAAAGACAATGCGCTGATTGATAGATCTGTGATCTTTAGGAAATAAATCAGACCGGCTTTTTCACCAAGATAAGGGGAAATGGGTCCTGTTGGCAAAGAATGTTATATAGTCGGTATGCTCAACTTTCAATTTCAAGTTTGAGTTCAAGTGTTAAGGTTTCAAGTTTCGTTTCACTAACAATCCACCTTATATACAATTTAAAACATTGAGAAATACACCTACGTAAATACAAGTACAAATCTACAATAGAGCTGATTAAGGTCACAATACACACACAAAGCAAAATAAGAAAAAATACATAATTACATAATTGTGTAATAAACTAATAGAGAGAGAGCCCCCTCCATAAAAACAATTATTAAAGAAACAAATAAACTTCTTAGATAAAAACTAACCAGATCAACTTTGCAAATCAAATGTAAGATAAAATAAAACATTCTTTAAGTTCAGAAGGAAACTTTGAAACACTGCAAGCAACACGTATGAAAAGTTGGAGAGTATTCCATAATTTACAGCCATCAAATAAAAGCTCCCATCAAAATATTCATTGATGTATATTTTCATCGCAAGAGGGTGTTACTTAGTGCAGTGCCTAACATACTTGAAGCTTACCTAGCAAAAGTAAATTGAATTTTCATGACTAGTGCCTAAGTTACCATAAAGTTTTGAAAATTATTCTCAAATAAATTTCCAAAGGCCTATTTCAAAAAGCTTGTGAGCTTAGCCTCGTTTCAATATCGATTCAAGTGAGGCCAATACTACAAGCTTTTGTTTCAAACTGGAATGGTCGCTGCGTGGGAGACCTGTTGTACATTTTGAACCAGATAATGGTAAAATGAAATGATCTAGAGGTACAAGCTAATAGGTACCAGGTTGGCCGAAAAGCAGCTGAAACGGACTATTCTTATTTTCAGTCGCTTTCTAAAGCAAAGTTTCCAACCTCTCAGGCTGAAGTTCTTCTTTTTCTTTTTATCTCTTGATGGGGCGAAATCAAGCACCCAGGCGACATGCATTATTTATTGTAACAAGCCATGCTAAAACGCTGACTGTGCGCAATGGAACACTAGAATAATTAAAATAGTGACGAGTAATGAAATAAGTATTTGAAATACAGAGCCAATGGAGCTTGATAACTAATGGTTCTCAAACTGACTTGAATTGATTTGATATGCAACTACTAGATTTTCTATTCAGGTAAATTTTACGTACACTTGAATAGTGAAAATCTGATTTTTTAGTACGTGAAACGTTAAAGATTGTTGAGTGAATAAGATCACAATTTATGAGAGCCTACATAAAGAGAGTTGAATAGGGGTCACATGGTGTTGGTTTTCGGTTGGACGTGGCAAAAAGAGAATTGCCATTATGTATCTTTCCAAGTTAACTGAACAAGTGATATGCACAGGACATGGTGAAAAAACAAACGTTAGTAGTTACCTTGGTAATAGTGGTGGTCTCTTTTTGTTTGACAGGAGCTGGTACGCAATGGGTTTTGCAGGGGGCTGTGAGTTGAGCATCTTCAAAGTGTGACTCAAAACATGGATATGCAGTCTTTGCAAGGGTTTCAGAATTCAGGTCTTGGACTGATCAGCAGATTGAAAAAAAAACTAAGAGATCACATCAATGCTGATTGGATGATCAATATAATTCAGATTCAAATAATTAATATAGAATGTAGTGCATGCTAATTGAACAGCCTTTGAATGGTTAGAACTTCAAATCAGGCAGAAAAGTCGGAAACACAACAAAGCGAAAACATGGATTTCTTAAGCTTTTCGTCTTAAATAAAAATAAAACCTGGCTTCATGTTAACTAAAAGAATTTAATCGACCGATTCTCAATACATCGCTTTATTCGTTTCTTTATTCCTCCTAATGTAAAATCTTAGAGAGAATAAACGGACATTCAGCATATTTAGAAATATCGATTCTGGCAACCACTTTGATTACAAACTTGGTAATCAGAACTTTCATATTAGGAAAAGACGATTTTATTATCTTCCTTAATCTCTAATCTTGCAACTGTAAAATTTTCAGTTTCATTCCAGAGTCTCGTTCCTTAGTTGCAAGTTATCTTAAGGTAGCTACTACGTTGAAGTAAGAATTTCATGCATAAAGACGAGCAAACTAAAAAATTAGACTTTGATCTGTGATACGTCAAGGTATGAAAACCCTTATGGGTTAAGGTGTTCATATGGACAACACAAATATCTTAGTGTGAAGATACTTTGTTAATTAGTAACACTTTGCGCCTACTTTTGTAATTTAAACTGCAAAAAACAGGTTAGGCTCTTCACTACATTTGGTAAAAGATAATAACATTTATATTGTTGATGTAGCTTAGGTAGCTTGAGTGCCTCGATGGCTCCGTGGTAGCGCATTTACGCAAAGCCCAGAAGTCGTGTGTTCGATTCTTATTAATGCCGTTTTTGATCACACAGATTATCTCCATTGATTTTCAAAATTATTTTTCTTCTGGAAAAAAACATTTTTCTGGGTGAATTACTGGGAGCTCCTTGTTCCTTGCTTGTTGCCTTGAGAAAGGGTTTAAGTGAGAGCATTTTGTTATGAAATGTTGAGCTGAATTAGAGAAATTGGCATTAGCTTTGAGGTTTGAGCAACTGTTCCCATTTAAAGAATAGAATAGTACAGCTGCAGGCTGAGTGAACTCCACTTAAGAGTTGGTATTTGTTGGCAAGGTTGCTAAGCTGGTGTAGAGGGGTTTCGCAGCGGTGGTTGTTTGAGAGGATTAAGCTGATGAAATAGTATTCTCGAACCCTACTGCATCACTCTTGGATACATATATATGATCAGGAAATTAACTTAGCACATGCAGTTTAGCCACCGGCATCGCGTCCAAGGCTCACTAATGGGTACGATGATGAAAATTGATCTTTGTAGGCCTCTTGCTTTTTTTATCCTTTGAAGATAAGAAACTTTCATTTCATCTTAATCCTTACAAAGTCTTTGTACTGCTTGTTCCAAAAAATTTTCAATTACAGTTTATTCAATCAATGCTTATATGGAGCATGTAAATTATTGAATTGAAATTCAAAGCAGAGCAAAGTGTTTCTTCACCCAGAAACTTTTGGTCATATCTTTCGTGGATTATTATCATATCAATTGTTATATTATTACTATATTAATTGTTATCATGATTAATTACTATTACAATTGATTATAATCTACCATGAACTAAGAATTGAGATGGATTTTTACATTACAGAGTTGATGCTCTGGTCTTACAACGCTTTACCACCTCTTTGTCGGGTGAGGTGGGACCTCAAAAAAAATCCTAGCTATACATTCAGGGAAATGACGAACAAAATCACACGCAAGGTAGCTTTACATCTCATTCACTTTATATGATGGCTATCTTAAACAAGAAAGTGAAGAGTGACACCAGTATGGGGTAAAATATTTCTTCACGAAACAACCATATTACAATAAAACGTAAAATTTTTGTACCGTAAAGTATAGCAAGTGGGAATAATTTGAATCTGAAGGTTATTTACATAAAATGGTGCAACGCTTTTAAGGTCCTTTAATGGGTGGCAAGTGATGTCTAAGCTATAGCACTTCCATTTTCAGACTCCCAACCCTATCGATTAAACCAAAATATTTTCTGCGGAAAAATCAAAGACACTCATGGTCTTTGAGGGTAAATAAATGTTAAATACTTATTTACCTTACTTATTTCTAGTAATTTAAAATCAAAGCTTCCCCATTTTTAAGAATTCAAAGCATAAAAACCAGAACAGCTACATATCACGGTTTATAATAAGATGGTTGGAACTTGCAATCACTTGATTTGAGAAGAGGGAGGTCTGGATTACAGAGCCATTATTACAATTGTGTAGTGAATTCTTGGCCAAAATCTCCAATATATGTGTAAATTTAAGAAACTCATAAGAAATTTTTTAATTCTCAAAACCAATTTACTCATCTAGTGCTGGATTAGCAGAGGGAAGAAGCGGTAACAGACTTACCTCAAGCTCTTCAGGATTGTTGTTCGGTGGAAACGGCCGTTAGTTTTTTATCTTTTTTTTACTTTCATTTATCAGCCATCATGAAGGTCGTCCACGTGGAGTAGCACGACGCCGACGACACAGTTTGAAATAGGCCATTGAAAAGCCAGAGCAGTCAAACAAGAAAAACACGGAGCAAAAACTTGGGAACCACCACCACTGATTCAAATGAAGAAATAATAGACTAGGTTTGGATAAAACCAGTCATATACAAAACACATACCTGTCATTCAAATCTGACTTAGAGAAGAGGCTCGGAACATATGATTGGTAATTAGAAAATATCAAACCAAGACCAAGACATTGATACCATGGTTAAATTCATACTATCTACTCTAGGCAATGCTAGACAAGCAATGCAAAGGATCTGTCCGCGGTGAAACGCCTAATTAGGCACAAGGCTGGACACCCCTCTACTCTAGCTATTCAAACTTTTTCCTACCAACCCAGATTTAGATATACATCAAGGCGAGGACATAATGAAACAACTTTCCCTACGTACATGCACAAAAAGCTACTAGGTTGCAGATTAATGGTAATAAACCCATGTGTTTCTCAAGCCCCGTAAACAGTAAATAAAAGTTTGGTAAAGTTTGCTAGTTTGAACCAGATGATAAACTTGAAAGAACTTCAACAACTCATAGTTTGGACAGGAACCTTCTTGCAAAACTAGTCTGCAGAAGTTTGATAGAGCCTAACCAATCAAATATTAGGCTGGAGTCACGTGCGTGGTAGAATTTCACGAGAATAAGTCCGTTTTCACATTTCTTTGTCAAGTCAAAGTTTGGTGGTGTGGAAAGACACCAAAAATTTCTCTCAACTTTAAAAAAGTTGAGTTTGCAAACGAAAGTTTGGAAAAGTTTTCCAGTGTGGAGCGGGCTTCAGAACTCAATTCCGTAGTGAACAATTAGAGAGCAAAATAGCCATTCTTAAATCACTTATTACAGATGTCAATAATGAACTAGTTTAGGGGTTTGTATCCTAAAAGGCTCCATTTTGACCGTACCAGACTCTTAGGGCCTATTTATATTGGTTAAATTACTTCACCTACTAGCCTGGGGTCTGGCAATTGAAGTGAGTTTCAAGCACTATCTATATGGGATTTTCATGCTTGGTCTGAAAGGCGAGGTAAATCCCAAGACGTCATTAATCTTCAATTAAAGAAAGATCGAGTTTACTTCACCTCGGTAGTTTTGCGTTTTAATGGAAAGATTTCACTTCACCTGAGTGATACTTTACTTCCTTGAAGGTGAGCTTTCACCATGCCGGTAGTGTGAAGTCAGGTTTTACTCTCCATTTGTATATAAAAGCGAGCTGAAATATCAATTATACTCTATAGGAGAGTGAAATATCACTTGGCAGTCCCAGGTCTGGAGGTGAAGTAATTTTACCAATACCAACAATACAAACAGACCCCTAATTTGAGCGTCGTATTTCTTACATGGATAGCCTGGTACCCATGGAGATTATATAGGACCTTAATAATGTATGGAGTTTAAAGTGAGAAGTAAACCAAATCAAATTAGAACTTATTGAAGGCAAACACTCACCAGAAGGCAACGTTTGCGCAACTGCTAATGATTTGATGGCCTTTTGAAACAGCTGCAGGGAGAGTAATGCTTAGTCATTTCTAAAGATTATCTGCCAAGGTTCCCAAAAAATCAAAACGGAATTCAGATCAATGTAATTCTTGAAACAATCAAATGAAAAACATTAGTTGGTATTATTTTCTTAGCTGAGAAAATGCCCTTTATTATCTATTTGCCTCCTTTCTGCATAAATATAATCTTAGTTCACTTAAGCTTGTAGCTAACTGAGCCAGTCATGAAGACCATGTTACAACTAGTTGCTTTGGCAATCTTTGCCTCTTTCACCGTGGAAGGTAAGAGTTCATTTAATCTTATTCACATATTTCTACAGCTAGCATGAAGTAGATTTCAATACATTGATGTACAGTATAAAGCACAGATCCTCATCAATATCCTTGTGGAACTCTTACCTGTGGTAGTTGTGAAAAGAGTACCCTTGATGGTGCTTGTCTTAACAGTGCCAAAGAAAGAACATTTAGAATATGGGAATTTTGTACAATGCAAGATGAGCTTTGAGCTTTTTTTGGTTTAGTATACAGAAAATATACTTATTAGTAAAAAGTATTTCTCCTGATGCAGACTATCTAATAGTGGATTTGCGATACCCCATTTTGTTATGAATATCTTCTCCAGGAAGTAACTGGAACCTCTCCCAGGTTTTTATAAGCAATTGGCAAAATCTCAGATATAAAGTAAAACACAACATTCCTTAAACAGTCCCTGTGAATTTGTACCCTAAAAAGTGCTTTTTCAAAAGAACAATCAAAATAATAGAATCAATTCTGTTGTTAAGATAAGACAAAAAGAAACCATACCTATAAAACGTTTCGAAAATAATATCTTCTTCAGATACTTTTCTTACATTGATTCGAGGACCTACTTGAATAACTGATTCAAAATTACATAGAGATTAAAAACGAATTAGTGTTTGGGAAGTTTACTTAATACATATATACTCTAGCTAGAATCTAAGAAAAAGAGGGCTTGAGCTAGGAGTAATAGAAGAGATCTAGAGCCGAGTGGAACAGAGTAAGAGAAATCCAAAGCTAGAAGCGCTATACGTAACACCTTATTCTGTATTATGTATTTGTAACACCTTATTCATTATTTATGATACTTCACACAACTTTATTTGATTTTTTGATTTTTCAACTGTGATATTTGACTTATACAACAGATAAGTACGGTTCTGCTGAACACAGGAACGCCTGGTACCAGCAGAGAATAAGCAGTTAGATAATGCAGCTATGGTAGGAATCGAACTCACAACCCCTTGGTTAAAAACATTCGCTAAGGCACTTGGTTTCTTTTCTTACCAAGGGGTTGTGAGTACGATTCCTACCACCTGCACGACTTCACACAACATTACTATTATTACAATAGGATGTTAACCACTCATTAGAAAAGCAATCTGCACCACAAGTTTTGAGCATTTATTTCAAAATTTCATGATCTTTGATTTGCATATATCATTGAAGGTGGATTTTGAATAATCCTTCTAGGATTCTTATTTTTCAGCATATTTTCCAATGCCACAAGGATGCGTGGATTCTGGAGCAAGATGTGCTTATTCAGCTGGACACCTGTATTGTTCATCACGTTTTCACATAAATTATATGAAGATGTTCTGCAAAAAGGCATGCGGCTTTTGCCCAGGTGACTATCTTAACCAATATTTGCAACGGCCGGATGCGAACTTTTTAGAATTGGGGCTTAATGCTATTTAACCCCCAGTGGTTATGTTTATATCATTATATAAAGCATTCACGTTTGACCCAATACTTTTAAATATCTTCCAAGTCATTATCTCAGTATTTCATCATTAATTCAGCATTATAGATTTTATGAATTTGATGTTTTTTACAAATCAACGTATTTGTCTTAGAGGTCAGTAATCGATTGGTTGGCTGCTTTGATTCTCCTGGTCGCGAGCCAACGAAACTGAAAGAGTTGATCTTCACAGAGAGAGACACGTCAAGCAAAGTTTGGAACGGAATACCGATCGATTGGAATAATTGGGATGCGTACATGACGGCTTTGATCAACAGATGTGCTATAAAAGCTGAAAATAAAGGTTACAAAGTCTTTGGCATCAGATATTTTGGTAAGAAACCTTTCACTTGCTCATTCTATTTGTTAAGTTTTCTTGCTTTTAATGGCAAGATATATTCTAGGAGTGCAAGACGTACCACATATAAAACTTTGAAGATAGACTACAAATATCATAATCTTGATTTGTCACTTTTAGCCGAGTGCTGGGGATCCTCAACAATTACTGATGCAAGTGCAGCTTTTAGTGGCAGCATGAGGAATCCATCAAAGTGTGTAAAGGAAGGTTACAAACCATGTGAGAATCGCGATACCAGATGCATTGGTAAAAATCATGGAGTTGCTGTTTATCAACTTTGAGATTAGGTTAGTCCTTTTACCTATCATTAAGAATGTATGATAAACAGACAAAACCAGTGGTTATAGTGATGCTATTTCATGAATTAATAATTTGAATGGCTAAACTTTCATTGTGATGTTAACCTTTTGCACATGACTATTTATTATCATTTACTTAATCGAGCTAAGTACTCTATCTACCCTTTGGCCCCAGTCTAAAGTGAGTCTGGTTCTTATTATAAAGGCATCATTCCATATATTTAAGTAAGTATATTGTTTTTTCTTTCTTCAATTTTTACAGTGATCAAGATGCAAGTCCCAATAAAGATCTTCAACCGATGTATGAAAATTTCAAAACTATCATGATTATTGTAGTTTCTTTACGAAATCAAATATAAATGAATTGAATTGAAGCATTCACTGTAGCTTTTCTATCTTTTTTCAAATTGAATTGAATCAATGTCAAGGCTGAAGTTGTTTTGAAATGATTCCTTAATGAACTGACATAATTTTGAAGGGGTTTAATTGGTTTAGCATTGAATCTTTCACAGAAATGTTATTCGACAGGAAAAAAGCATGAAAGTTGATTCATTGTGATCTCTACACAGAATATAAAATTTTCTTGGCATATTTGCTACTTAGTTGTTGATAGAAGTTAATTTAGAGTGATTGAGTTATGGTTGGGCAGTCATCTGTTGATCGATCTAAGATCTGAATAAAAAGACTCTGGCAAAAACAGTGTACCTTAATCTTGCGTCAAATCTTCTTGAACCCGAGCTCACGGCACTTTGAAGCCTCCACCCGCCATTAGCTCCTTTATCGGAAACAAAAGTTCCACAAATTTCACAGGCAATTCTCGAAATTCAAAACATTTTAAAAACTTTTAGTCCCGTAAATCCCTGAATAAGCTTTGACCACCTAATATTTGATTTTTGCAAATAAGGTCCCTCTAATAAGACTAAATGTTGCCTAATTTGGGGAAGCATGATTGCAGAATAGTATGCTATTTTGAGAAAACTCACTTATGATACAGCTATAAAGTAATACCACCATTACCGAAAGAAAATAGGAAATACGAACGTAGGTTTCATGGTTATTTGTAAACTCCGTTTGAAAAATAGTAATTTTTGCTATTTTTTAACATAGTTGACATAGTATATCTTGTCATTTTTATGTCAACATTTTTAGTGTGACAATTATGATAAACTTCAGAAAAGCATCAAAAGAGTTCATTCAATGTAATCAGTACGATAACGAGACTAAATAATAAGGCTACCACATTTCCTGCTACAATTCGAGGATTTACGGTACTAGCTACATTGATTGGTTTTAATTCATATCATTACGCCTTTTCTGAAAATGGGGCTTTTTATAGGCTACAAGTTAAATATGAACTCACTCATTAACGTTACCATTGTACCATAAGCTGCTCAGTTACAGACTAATGGTAGTAAACATGTGTCTTTCTTATAACTCAGTCAAGTAGTAAACAACTTCAACCATTAAAGAAAAATTTCATTCATTTAGTAATCAATTACTTTCATTATAAATTACCTTGCGAATCTGAATAATTACTTTAGATACGAAAAATCTTCGTAGTCAATGCTTTGTTTTAAAATCACCTAAACAAATATAAGAAAATAACTAAAATGAGGAAAGACAGAAAAAATATACCAAGAAAGAAGTAAAGTGATGAAAGAAAGAGAAGAGTATTGTAGCGATTTGCATCTTGAAGAGGTTCCATTTCTTCCATTCCGTATCAGACTCTCAGTTTGGTAAGTATCAGAGTCTCCTATTTTTGAATTGAGGCTCTATTATCCATAGTAATAATAAAGGTCCGTACTGTTTTTTTAAGCTGCAAATAAGAAATCCACCGAGTTTAATTAATTTTATTGAAGGTAGAAATCCCTTAGAAGGCAAATTTTGCGCGAATGCTAATCATTTGACGGCTTTTCAAACAGCTGCTGGGAGAGTGAAACTCAGTCAATTTGAAATATTTGCTGTCAAGGCTGCCAAAAAAACCAGAAAGAATTCAGGTCAAGGTGATCCTTTAAACAATTAATTCAAAACTTCGGCTATTATTTTTTTTCGCTGTCAAAATGCTCTTTACAATCAATTTCCCTCATTTTCGTAAAAATAATCCAAACTCACTCTAGCACTTAAGCTTCTAGCTTACTGGGTTTAATGATGAAGACGATTATACAATTAGTTGCTCTGTCAATCTTTGCCTCTTTCATAGTTGAAGGTAAGAGTTCATTTTATCTTATTCATAATTTTTTAAGGCTAAATCTCTACAGCTGGCATGAAGCAGTTTCTAACATCATAAATATACGGTAAGAAGCAAAGGTCCTAATCAAGATCCCTGTCAAGCTCCACGCTATTCGAAAACCTGTAAAAGCTTCACTAGTCGCGAGAAAAAGGAATATCCAAGGCAAAGAAGCAAAATCAATTCCCTTTGATGCGATAGGATCCTAATTGATCATTTGGAAATGCGATCAGTACCAGAAGTTTTGAGCTTTGATAATAACATTTAATGTTTTACGATCTTCTGTATCTTTGAAGAAAGATTTTGAATAATCCTATTAAAATTTATATTTTACAGCAATATTGCCAATGCCACCATGCAAGTGCAAAGATAATACTTTTGTTTCAAGGTGTGCATATTTGGCAGGACAGCTTCATTGTTCGTCACGTTACCACAAGGGATATATGGAATTGCACTGCAAAAAGACTTGCGGTTTTTGCCCAGGTGAGCATTAGGCATCTACTAAGTTTAGATAAAAAGTCTAAGAGATGAGGGCCATTGAATGTATTTTCAATTTTAGGGGAAACTTTCTATCGATGAGTTGATGTATTTAGAGAGTTCATACTTAGTTATTTCATCCTTAAAATGGGGGTGTCGTGATTTTTTCAAATTTGATATTTGAAAGAAAAAGTAATTTTAAGCAAAAAGATGGTTTGTATTACTTATAGAGATAGATGGTTAAGAAACTTATTTTTGTAGCCTTTTGTGGAAGTTTTCCAAAATTGAGAGTACAAAGTCTTTTTTTGCTATTGTTTTAGCCAACAAGGTCATGGTTAAGCAAAAAGACCATAAAGCCTCTTTTAGTTCTTATCCAGAAATATTCGTTATCTAGAAAAGACTTTATAATATTCAGAATCGAATAAGACATGCGTTGCGCACGTTCAAGTACTGCTCAACATCAATTATGAAACAAAAAATTACAAAAATAGGTTTCCTAACTACCTATTTCTATAAACTTTGTTCTAAGACTAGCTACTAATAAAAACCCGAAAAGGATATTTAATTTCCTTCTCGAAACATTTGGAAAAATGTGTCCCAATTTGCCGGAAGGCCCGAATATTCTGCTCTACCTTTTATCCTCATTAATTGATTCTTGTCTACGTACTAAACTCTACTAAACTGCACGGAACCCTATTCATTTCTATTAAACCCTATTGAGCCCTCCTTAACTCTACAAAACCCTACTGAGCCCTCCTTAACTCTAAAAAACTGCACTGAACCCTATTCATTTCTATTAAACCCTATTGAGCCCTCCTTAACTCTACTAAACCCTCCTGAACCCATCTAAACCCTATGATACCCTATTAAGCCCTTCTTAACTCTTACATCCACTGAACCCTTCTGAACCCTTATTAAAAACTATCCCCAGAAATTGATTGGCGAGGATAAAAGACATAAAAGAATATTCAACATAACTCATTGGTAGTAAACATTCCGAAAAAGTGGATAAGTATCCCCTGGAGTTATCTAATATCAGATTAAGTCCTAACTAGGCTATGGAAAGGAAAAAAGTATTTCTGGACCGAGAAAAAAGCGAATTGGAAGATGGCCTAAAACTGGCAAATGGAAGTACCATCGATAAAGCCGCTAATGCTGAATTTTCTCATGACTTAAACGTTAAGGGCATGAAATGCAAATATGAGTATGAAATTGATTTTGAATATCTTATTGATTTCACATTTTGCTTAAAGGAATAGGAATTTTTTAGTTATGGTTTTATGAAAAGGCACTACTGCATTCGCATACACCATACGGGTGGTCTAAAGGCATACAACTTCAACTTTAGTCCAGTTAGTCATGTTGGGCTGTCATACTATAAAGACAGTATGAAGCCTCGAGGATGCTTATTCAAATATAGTACTTATGAAAATAAATTGTTCTTGAGTCATTAAAATTCTCTAAGACATTGTTGTACTTTATTGGTACGACATATGCAAAAAGGACATTGTCAGCTGTGTCTACCTTTGAATTTGACTAGCTTCAAAACCCCATCTCTTGGGTATCAATTAAGTTTAGAGGGGAGGCAACTCTTTACAGATATTTGTTGCCTCCCCTCTGATGATTAATTATTTCAAATGCAAGCTTTCTTTTTCCCAGTTTGCATTAATCTAACATTGATGGGTTTAGAACCTGGAATACTTAAGGCCAAAAGCTGAGGTTCTTTATAAAAAAACTTGTAAATTAGATTTTTAGGATTTGATTAGTTCCAGTACTAGAAAGTTAAAGATATTTTCAAGGAATTTCTAACATGTAGATATACGTGTACACTTGTCACTTTTTCAAGTTAGAGTGATAAAATTACCCTATGGTACCGTATGCCTTGCCTATTTGGTATCTGCTTCCTCTTTTGTTTTTTTGCTTATTCAGGCCCTTTCCTATTTGCACATTTCCTCCTCAATACAGCAATTCACTGATTTTTCTAGTATTTGAAGTCTTTGAATGACAATATATGTCATAAAACTCAATCTTTCAACAAATTGTCGAAGCCATACACCATATATAAATAGTTTTCCTTTCAACAGATCGAGTTCTCAAAGCACTCCACACTTTGATGGTCTAGGCAACCTAACTACACTCGTAGTTTGTACCATCGCTTTAAGATAATGTTTCGAATTAGATAGTTTGTGAAATACGAAATTTCTATTCAAAAATATTTGACATTATCATAACCCTTTACTTACACTGAAATACCTGTGTAAGAAGTTTAATGACAGCGCAAAGTAAGTTGTTACAAGGCCATTACATAAAGATTTCAATGTGAATTGAGAATCAGCTGAGTACCTTGACAACTTCTGACGTCACGCAGCATGTTGGACGAAAACTGTTTTGTGTGGGGAGAATTCGGGTTTTTTGCCCATATCTCAGAAATGAAATGTCAGATTTGATTCAGATTTTTTACCTCCTTATCTAGACAGCTATATAAATAGCAAATGGCTGTGAAACTCAAGAAAATCAAGGCAATCAAATATTAGATACCATTGATGCTGTGGTCAATCTAGCCTCAAATTACAATAAAGAATTTATTTCTTCGTAAATTTAACAATGTGAAGATAATAATTTTATAACAATGATGTGTAATAAAAATTTACTTCAAACTAAGTAAAACAATAAAACTCAATTTGCTCTATCGATTGGTGGTATTTTCAAAACCATAATGGCCACCAATGACATCAGAATGACGTCATACGTCTGAAAAACTATGATAATTGCTTGAAGGCATCTAGCTTGTGATTGAAACTATCTTTATGGCTTTTTTGCCACTCAAATGAGATATTTATGAACAAGACGCATTTTTAAAGTACAATTTTCATCAATTTCATTGCTATCTTTTATGTTCTATTACATTTTACCATTTTTTTCATAATTTTTCAAGTCTGCAAAGTTTACAATGAAGAAAAGTAAGAGAAAATTACCATTTAGATTAAAAAACAATTTTTCTCTCGTTTATCTATATTCTATTAGATTTGATTATATCCTATTATCTATATATGCCAGAAAATGATTTTTAAAAGAAAAAAATAATTGTCTTTTATAGATATGCCGTTATAAAAATTGATGATATCACAGATTAAAAAAGCTGCTTACGACACCAAAACATAATAAATCATGCATCATATGAAAGCTATAATAAAAAAGGCTAATGGTGCTTTTAGTAACCTTTATGTGGTATTGTTGCAGAGATATGGTACGCAAACATTTTTACACTTAACTGCTTATTGACATAAAAATTGTCACGTGATCAACATAGGTGTGATAGTAACGGAAGTGATATTTTTTGGTAGTCTGATGATATTGAGGAAAAGTCAAACAGGTTCCAGTAAAATTTCATGTCTTTCTCTAGGAGGAACAGCATTTTCAATTTGCTGCGGACACTTTGTTCCCTCTGGTCGTAATAGGGTTAACAATCAATCAAATCAAAAAAGATTCCTAAAATTGATGCTTTGATGGTAATGCTTCAAATTGGAAAAGAAAAAAATAACTTCCAATGACAATCCCAGATTTGCAATGAAAACATAATTTCTAATCCTTTCCTTGAAGAAATCCTTACTTTCTTAACTAATAGTTACAAATTTTACAAATCAATGTATTCGTCTTAGATGTCAGTAAACGATTGGTCGGCTGCTTTGATTCTCCTGGTCGTTTACCAACCAAACTGAAAGAGCTGCTCTTCACAGAGAGAGACACGTCAAGCAAAGTTTGGAATGGAATACCAATCGATTGGAATAATTGGGATGCGTACATGACGGCTTTGATCAACAGATGTGCTTTAAAGGCTAAATCTAATGGTTACAAAGTGTATGGCATCAGATTTTATGGTAAGAAGCTTTTCACCAGCTTACTCTATTTCAGTAAGTTTTGGTGGCTATCATTTTACACTGAAGATATTTTCAAGGAGTGCAAAAAGTCCAAGTCAAAACTTTGTTGATAGAAAAACGCCAAAATCAGAAGCTTGATTTTTTTTAGCCGAGTGCTGGGGATCCCCAACAATTAATGATGCAAGTACAGCTTTTGCTAGCAGCATGAAGAAACCATCAAAGTGTGTAAAGGAAGGTTACAAACAATGTGAAAATGGCGATGCTAGATGCATTGGTAAAAGTCATGGAGTTGCTGTTTATCAAATTCTAAATTAGGTTAGTCCTTTTACCTATCATTAGAAATGTATAATAAACAGACACAACATATTAATATGGAAAATGCTATTTCACGAATTAATGATTATACTTTACTTGGATTGCGATGTTAAACTTATGCACATAATTGTATTTATTATCAGTTCATTTATCCAGCTAAGTATTCCATCCCCGCGTTGGACTCTATAGTGAGCCTGATTCTTATTATAAGGCATCATTCCATAGATTAACATTTGAAAATGGAATGTTGGGGCCACCGGACAGTAATTTCTCAGTTATTCAGAGAGCACTATTCCGGCGGCCCACGTTGATGGTAATTTAGTAGAAGTGACTAAGGAATAATATTATTCGTAGCCACAAAACATTCAACAGTCGAGATAAAAGAGAACATAATATACAACGTACATAATGATGATTGAAAACTAGTTCCAATCTCAAAATTTTATTTATCATGTCGTTCCAAATCCTTAATATATATTTTTGTATGTTTTTTGGAGATTTTGGGTCGACTCAAAAGGGGTAGATATATTCCTGCCACTTTACACAAAGGTAAAAGTGGAGAAGTAAATTAAGGATCTGGAATATGAATTCCCAAAATCGAACAAAAACCGGCACTTTCTTGAACTGACTTCATCTCTGCGATAAAAGGCTGAAAAGATGAATCGAGACAATTAAACTTTGTATATAGTAAATTCTCAAGTTGGATATCTCATAATAGACTCAATATTTACTGCCCCAACATGGGGCTTAATTACTGGAATTAGAATTCGCAAATTCCACAACAACTGGCCCTTTCTCCAACTCTTTTCTGTGAGAAAACGCTGAAAGAAATTGAAACAATTAAACATGTTAGATCAGATAATCAAGTAGGATAAAAATGAACTGCCCTATAAGGCTCAACATTTACTGCCCCAAATAGGGCTATAAAACAACTGCCAGAATTGGCTAAGACGTGCGTGCCCCAACGGGTTATAAAAACAACTGCCAGAATTGGCTAAGACATGCGTGCCCGAACAGGTTATAAAACAACTGCCAAAATTGGCTAAGACGAGTGTGCCCCAACGGGTTATAAAACAACTGCCGGAATTGGCTAGGATGTGCGTGCCCCAACGGGCTATAAAACAACTGCCAGAATTGGCTAAGACGTGCGTGCCCGAACGGGTTATAAAACAACTGCCAAAATTGGCTAAGACGTGTGTGCCCCAACGGGTTATAAAACAGCTGCCAGAGTTGGCTAAGACGTGCGTGCCCCAACGGGCTATAAAACAACTGCCAGAATTGGCTAAGACGTGCGTGCCCCAACGGGCTATAAAACAACTGCCAGAATCGGCTAAGACGTGCGTGCCCCAACGGGCTATAAAAACAACTGCCAGAATTGGCCAAGACGTGTGTGCCCTAACGGGCTATAAAACAACTGCCAGAATTGGCTAAGATGTGCGTGCCCCAACGGGCTATAACTGAACTGTCCAGCCGGGTTATACAATAGCTAAAATTGTGACAAAACGTGCTATACAACAACCAAATATACATATGTGCCGAAGTGGTTTAAAGAATAACTACATATACATTACGTGCCTTGACGAAGTACCCAACAAAAGATTTACACGAAGTTACCGATAGGGCTTATTATATACCGCTCCACATCGGGGTCAACATTTACTACCCCGTATTGGAGTATAGAAATTAACTTTTTCCCAAGCATGCTCTACAATAGATAGATATATGCCAAAACGTGCAAAATAATAACCAAATGTGTTATGTGCCCAGACGGGTAATATAATAACTACATATACAAAACGTTCCTAAACGGGCTAAACAATCAAGGATATACACAAATTTCCCAATCGGGCTCATCATATACTGCTCCCACATCGGGCTCAATCTTTACTGCTCCGTAACGGGTTTAACAATTGACTTCTGCAAAAGTATATTCAAAATGTGTGCCCCAAAGGGTTATAAAATAACTGCCCGGACTGACTACAACATGCCTGCCCCAACACGCTATGAATTAGCTCCACAACAACTGGCCCTTTCTCCAACTCTTTTCTGTGAGAAAACGCTGAAAGAAATTGAAACAATTAAACATGTTAGATCAGATAATCAAGTAGGATAAAAATGAACTGCCCTATAAGGCTCAACATTTACTGCCCCTAAAAGGGGCTCAACAATTACTGCCCCACATAGGGCTCAACAATTACTGCCCCACATAGGGCTCAACAATTACTGCCCCAAATAGGGTTCAACAATTACTGCCCCAAATAGGGCTCAACAATTACTGCCCCAAATAGGGCTTAAAAATTACTGCCCCACGTAGGGCTCAACAATTACTGCCCCACGTAGGGCTCAACAATTACTGCCCAAAATAGGGCTCAACAATTACTGCCCCAAATAGGGCTCAACAATTACTGCCCAAAATAGGGCTCAACAATTACTGCCCCAAATAGGGCTCAACAATTACTGCCCCAAATAGGGCTCAACAATTACTGCCCCAAATAGGGCTCAACAATTACTGCCCCAAATAGGGCTCAACAATTACTGCCCCAAATAGGGCTCAACAATTACTGCCCCAAATAGGGCTCAACAATTACTGCCCCAAGTAGGGCTCAACAATTACTGCCCCAAATAGGGCTCAACAATTACTGCCCCAAATAGGGCTCAACAATTACTGCCCCAAGTAGGGCTCAACAATTACTGCCCCAAGTAGGGCTCAACAATTACTGCCCCAAATAGGGCTCAACAATTACTGCCCCAAATAGGGCTCAACAATTACTGCCCCACATAGGGCTCAACAATAACTGCCCCACATAGGGCTCAACAATTACTGCCCCACATAGGGCTCAACAATTACTGCCCCAAATAGGGCTCAATGATTACTGCCCCAAATAGGGCTCAACATTTATTGCCTTCAATATTTCATAACCTTGTAATGGAAATACTATAGATAGATAACAGACCCAATGAGGTAACGTAACAATAATGATAAAGTAACAATGTACTCCATGCCGAAAACGGGCTAGACCATGGTAAATATGTACGGCTAAATCCGTTACTGCCCACACACCCGAATCAACAATTACTGCCGAACTAAGTCTTAAAATTCGTTTCCAAAGGCAATAAATTAAGAGCTATAACAGTTTATACCATAGATAAATATGTTGGTGAATATGCACGATGTTGTCAATAGGGGTCATTACTTACTGCCCCTGCATTTGGCTAAAAATTTACTGCCCCTGTACCGGGTTTAAGAGTTACCTTCTGCCAAGCATATTTGGAAATGCGTGCCCGAACGGGCTATAAAACAACTGACAGAATTGGCTAAGACGTGTGAGCCCCAACGAGTTATAAAACAACTGCCAGAATTGGCTAAGACGTGCGTGCCCCAACGGGTTATAAAAACAACTGCCAGAATTGGCTAAGACGTGCGTGCCCGAACAGGTTATAAAACAACTGCCAAAATTTGCTAAGACGTGCGTGCCCCAACGGGTTATAAAACTACTGCCAGAATTGGCTAAGACGTGTGTGCCCCAACGGGCTATAAAACAACTGCCAGAATTGGCTAAGACGTGCGTGCCCCAACGGGTTATAAAAACAACTGCCAGAATTGGCTAAGACATGCGTGCCCGAACAGGTTATAAAACAACTGCCAAAATTGGCTAAGACGAGTGTGCCCCAACGGGTTATAAAACAACTGCCGGAATTGGCTAGGATGTGCGTGCCCCAACGGGCTATAAAACAACTGCCAGAATTGGCTAAGACGTGCGTGCCCGAACGGGTTATAAAACAACTGCCAAAATTGGCTAAGACGTGTGTGCCCCAACGGGTTATAAAACAGCTGCCAGAGTTGGCTAAGACGTGCGTGCCCCAACGGGCTATAAAACAACTGCCAGAATTGGCTAAGACGTGCGTGCCCCAACGGGCTATAAAACAACTGCCAGAATCGGCTAAGACGTGCGTGCCCCAACGGGCTATAAAAACAACTGCCAGAATTGGCCAAGACGTGTGTGCCCTAACGGGCTATAAAACAACTGCCAGAATTGGCTAAGATGTGCGTGCCCCAACGGGCTATAACTGAACTGTCCAGCCGGGTTATACAATAGCTAAAATTGTGACAAAACGTGCTATACAACAACCAAATATACGTATGTGCCGAAGTGGTTTAAAGAATAACTACATATACATTACGTGCCTTGACGAAGTACCCAACAACAGATTTACACGAAGTTACCGATAGGGCTTATTATATACCGCTCCACATCGGGGTCAACATTTACTACCCCGTATTGGAGTATAGAAATTAACTTTTTCCCAAGCATGCTCTACAATAGATAGATATATGCCAAAACGTGCAAAATAATAACCAAATGTGTTATGTGCCCAGACGGGTAATATAATAACTACATATACAAAACGTTCCTAAACGGGCTAAACAATCAAGGATATACACAAATTTCCCAATCGGGCTCATCATATACTGCTCCCACATCGGGCTCAATCTTTACTGCTCCGTAACGGGTTTAACAATTGACTTCTGCAAAAGTATATTCAAAATGTGTGCCCCAAAGGGTTATAAAATAACTGCCCGGACTGACTACAACATGCCTGCCCCAACACGCTATGAATTAGCTGCCAACACGGGTTATGCAACGCAGTTGCTTAACATGTGCAAAAACTTGCCATACAATAACCAAATCCACATTATGTGCCAACACGGGTTATAGAATAACTACATATACATAACGTTCCTAGACAGGCAAAACAATTGAGGATATACACGAATTTACCAATTGGGCTCATTATATACCGCTCCCAAATTGGGCTCAATATTTACTGCCCCCATATCTGGAATGGAAACTATAATTTACTCAAGTAGCTTTTAAAATGTGTCCCCAACGGGCTAAAAAGATAACTGTAACTACTGGGTATACAATCATTAAATAAACATAAGATGCCCGAACGGGCTATGCGACAACTAAATAAACATCGTTTACCCCGAACGGACTATCCGATAAGTTATTGTACTTAACTTGTACTTAACTTTAAAACGGGTACATATTCAAAGGTTCCCTAGAAGACTATGCAATGACTGCCCAAACGGGTTTTGATAAAGAGTGGCTTATACCAACGCGATCTGCCCCAACAGGCAAATTAAAACAAGGAGTCGACCGGCTCAACCCAGGAATATCCTGGGGAGTTTGTTTATTAAGGGACAGCGAGGGAAAGGGAAGCTGCATGAATCAAGGCTAGAATGACATCTCTCAGGAACAAGGAACAACAGAAAAGGGAGGGAAGGGAGGGGATAAAAGTTTTCTTTCACACAAGCAACCAGCTTGTGTGAGACTTGAGTCTTAATAATTTGAAATCCAAACGACTGAATTTATAAACTAGAAACCAGAAACGGCGTGGTGTCCAATTATTCCCAAATGAGGGCAACCCCGTATTCGTAATAAGGTTGAAATCATAAACAATGCTGATGTATTTCCCTACGGTAATCGCCATGATCTACTTGCTCAATGTAGCGAAATGGCTTAAAAGTACGTGCCTCAATGAATAAACAATGCCTAAATTCCTATAAGTCCCTAATGGGAAACCAATCCATATAACAATGGATGCACGAGCATCTCAATAGTTTTCTATAGCTGATACAATGCACTGAACCAACGATGTATAACGCTAAAAACGATTTCATCTTATGCTAACCAGCAATACGATCAAACATTCCACTTGCAAATGTTAACCCCAGACAAAGAGGCCTTTGTCTCTCGATTAACATTTGAAAATGGAATGTTGGGGCCACCGGACAGTAATTTCTCAGTTATTCAGAGAGCACTATTCCGGCGGCCCACGTTGATGGTCATTTAGTAGAAGTGACTAAGGAATAATATTATTCGTAGCCACAAAACATTCAACAGTCGAGATAAAAGAGAACATAATATACAACGTACATAATGATGATTGAAAACTAGTTCCAATCTCAAAATTTTATTTATCATGTCGTTCCAAATCCTTAATATATATTTTTGTATGTTTTTTGGAGATTTTGGGTCGACTCAAAAGGGGTAGATATATTCCTGCCACTTTACACAAAGGTAAAAGTGGAGAAGTAAATTAAGGATCTGGAATATGAATTCCCAAAATCGAACAAAAACCGGCCAAAAGCCCAAAGACCCTACCCGAGTCATTCCCAAAACTCCAAGACCAAACACACAAGCACAAACCCTCGAACGAAACAGGAGTGCAGAAAACAGCGACGTGAGAAACCAAGCTGTTGCTTCAATAATATTACAGATACCAAGCAATCAGTATAGAACTCGTATCAATCTGAAGTTGGACGAAAACTTTAATCCAAATTCAATCAACCAACGAAATTCATGTTTACAGCGGGATAGAAGCCGGTAAAATTAATGTTAGAACGAAGTTAAGTTCCAAATGGGCTACAACAACTAGCAAAATCAAAACTGGCTTGTTCACACGCAAGCCCACAGTTTGCATTGTTATAATTCAACACACATGCTCAAAGGGTATTATCGTTAAGCAATTGTAAAAACAAATCATCAAAAGCAAGTGTACCGGGTCTGCCCTCAAACCTTGTCAAAGGCTGGAGTAATCACTTTTTTAAAAGTATAACAATAACATTCCGAATTTCACTTCCCGATTTTTGATTTAAGATAAGAGCGCTTTGTTTCTCAAGCAACGTCAAACCGAAAACAATAATTATTCTTAAAAAGCTGGAACAATTATGCATAATGTTGTTTCGATGAAACGAGAATTAGAATGAGAGTCAGTTCAAAGCTCAAAGATTAGGTATGAGGCCTCTACATAAAAAAAATACTGACAAAATGACCTTCAAAATGAATGCTGCATTCCTTTTGTTGTGACAACTGGTTTTTGCCATAAAACTTCGACATAGAACAAAGAAAATTTCTTGAGCACAAATTAAGAAGACGAAGAAAACTGGCTTTAACAAAAGCAAAATAAAAGCGACTTTACTTGAGTAAATAACTAAGCCACTGTCTTGACAAACCTCATTAGGCAGTTTTGAATTATGAGGATTGCTACTGACAGATTCACAGAATTTTTACCCCGATGAACGCGTTTCCTTCATCATATATATTTATTAGTGGCCTTTCAATAAGATACCTAGTACCGTAACACGAAATTATTAAGAAACGGTTAAAACAATACCTCGGTATTTTTCATCAGTCAACGGAAGAAGATAAATTCAGCTACCTAAAATTTTTGTTTTCTTATTGGAATCGATTAATTTTCCAAACTCTAAAAAAATTCTCACTCTAAAAAGTCTGATTTTAGAGATGATTGATTTTTGTATCACAACACAGAGCGAATTTCACCGTCAAAGTCTGGAATAATAACAAAACTAGATGATCCCAGGAGAACAGAACCATTGTGGTTCAGGCATTGGTGCCGAGTAACTGTAAAATTTTATTTGTGCAAAAACACTTCAAATAAAGCAAATATCTGTCGTAAGAGAAAGTCAACATAACAAAAACATTTTCAGTTCCATTGTACCATGCTGGTAGAGAAGGATATTCATATCTACCCTAACGAACAAAACATTTTTAGGTTAGATTTTCAAATCAATTCAACACACATTAACAGGCCACCCTACTAAGGTACTGCTTCACAAGATAACAAAACCGAACATTGCAATGCTCAACGAAAGCTATTGTAATATGTTGAGATACTTAGGCCTTCATCAATACCAAAGAAACCAAACCGTGTGTGGATAGCCATTCGCTTCTGCATCTGCTCTGCCACCAAAAAGTTTTCTTTCACACAAGCAACCAGCTTGTGTGAGACTTGAGTCTTAATAATTTGAAATCCAAACGACTGAATTTATAAACTAGAAACCAGAAACGGCGTGGTGTCCAATTATTCCCAAATGAGGGCAACCCCGTATTCGTAATAAGGTTGAAATCATAAACAATGCTGATGTATTTCCCTACGGTAATCGCCATGATCTACTTGCTCAATGTAGCGAAATGGCTTAAAAGTACGTGCCTCAATGAATAAACAATGCCTAAATTCCTATAAGTCCCTAATGGGAAACCAATCCATATAACAATGGATGCACGAGCATCTCAATAGTTTTCTATAGCTGATACAATGCACTGAACCAACGATGTATAACGCTAAAAACGATTTCATCTTATGCTAACCAGCAATACGATCAAACATTCCACTTGCAAATGTTAACCCCAGACAAAGAGGCCTTTGTCTCTCGATTAAAAAATAAATTATTTTTTCTATTTTCAATTTCTATAGGGATCGAGAGGCAAATCCCATATGAAGATTGTCAACCAATGTATGAAAAGTGTCAAAATTACCTTAATCATTGTAGTTTCTTTATGAAATCAAATAGAAATGAATTAAATTGATGAATATTAAGGCTTACTTTTCTGTCTCTTTTAAAAAGTGAATTGAATCAATGTCAAGGCTAATGTTTTATGAAAATTGGCTTTTTTGCGTACAGAAGGTTTATAAGTGTAACTGTCAGTGCTCAAATTTCGAAGCGTTTTTAGAAACTTTAAGAACTAGTTTTATTGTTTGGTTTTGGTATTATCAAGGGCAGTAGGAAGAGAGTAGAGAAGGCCCACAAAAATTTAGGCCAAATTACACAACACCGTAGTAGTTAGCGTTAGTCTAGTTGCTAATTCAACTGTAATAAAATAAAAGAATCATTGTCTCATCTCTTGTTGGTAATCCTTCTCTTTTCAAACGAAACAACATCCTTCTACAGACTCTTATAAACCATTGGCCCAGCTTGGCGGCCATTGCTTTTGCATTCTCAAAACTCAAACCAAACGAACGAAAGTGAGGCTGAGGCTGGGCTGACCAAACTACAGTTTGAAATATAGATGGGTCTGCCAACCTCGTTTGGTTTTTATTTTCTCAAAGTTCAAGGCTTGTAACTCTGGCACTACCATATATGGTATCGTGTCCGGACAGATTTCGCAGTTGAACTGGGGGTCTCTGTTGTTCAGCGAGTACTGTTCAAAATAACAGGGACCCAAGAGCTCAGATTTATCAACGAATGCAAATTGGGTGCCAATTTCGAAAATAATTCATATCACATGTGGTCTGATTGCGATGGACCGATACAGATAGGATGGCTTGCCTCGAGATAAACGTTTCAGCCTCGTCCTCCTCCATGTTTCAAAACGTTTTCAATAAATTTTGCTACCTGCTTCCAATAGACCTACAGTTTTCTATATATTTATATATCAATTAGAACGAATACCCACATTTTTTTAAGGAGCCTACCCTTTAGCCTATAACACTCTTTTTTTAAAAGAATACTTGACTTCGTTTTCAGCCTGCCTGGTTTTTATTTTCGCAGTGATTTTCACCAACCTATCACACCCCACCCATCTTAGAAATGTGTCTAAAATGCATTTCTATGCGGGTGCTTTACGTTTTCGTTTATCACAAGTCACAAATAGTTTTAGTGATAGCAAAAAGTTCTGACCAAAATTTCAGTCAGTGTTTCTAATAAATGTTGCTCTTATAAAAAAATGTATGTTGGTTTCTTTCAAGCGTTTTCTCACAAATTACTTAGTATATTCTTGGACATAAAAATCTCCAATCCTTGATATTTTATTTTCCAAGTCGTTCTTAAAAAGCAGCCCTTGTGAGTCAATATTTGAAGCATACAATTAGATATAAATTTTTGTTTAAAACATTTTGAAATCAAGAATATTGAGTACTATTTGGAAGCTTAGTTTCTTATAAAAAAATTGGAGCTATCAATTTTTTATCAAAATTGATTGATTTAAAACAAAAACTTCGAAGGAACTCGAGACAAAAAACACTTGAAAATGCCCCACCTTTCCAAACAATGGTTTCCGGTCAACTTGTCGATACTCGGTGGAAAGTCGGTTTTACAGGGTACACAGCATGAAATTTTGTATGATTAACATCATTGGCGACCGAACACGATAGCAAAATAATCTTGCTTTCAAATTTAATTTTCAAATCAGTACGCATGGATAACATTTCTCCTCCTTCCTTCCCCACTCGTGGACGTTTTTGATTATGTAAATTATTAAGTCAACCCCCCGTGATTTGGAAAAACCACAGGGTCCCAAGAAGAAAGCAAAACAAAAGGCAGGGTTACAAGCCCTGTACTATCACATGACACACATACAGCTTCCTGATTGGCTAAGAGGCACCGGTTGGCAGACCCATCGATATTTTAAATTGGAGTTTGGTCAGCCCAGCCTCAGCCTCACTTTCGTTCGTTGGTTTGAATTTTGAGAATGCAAAAGCAATGGCCGCCAAGCTGGGCCAACGGTTTATTGGAGTCTGTAGAAGGATGTTGTTTCGTTTGAAAAGAGAAGGATAACCAAGAAGAGATGAGACAATGATTCTTTTATTTTGTTACGGTTGAATTAGCAACTAGACTAACGCTAACTACTACGGTGTTGTGTAATTTGGCCTAAATTTTTGTGGGCCTTCTCTACTCTCTTCCTACTGCCCTTGGTATTATGGAACAATATGCGTTATGTATGCTACTTCATCCATTGTGGTAATAAGACTCTCTGTGACCTTAAGCAGGCTATAAGTTAAATAAAAACTCACCCCTTAAATATGGTAATGTACCATAAGCAGCTCGGTTACAGAGAAATGGTACTACAACCATATGTTTCTCATAGATAAGTCGCATGATAGATAATTTGAGCCAGATGTCTTAAGCTAAGCATGCTCAAATACATAATACATTCGATGTTAGTCACCTTGAGGGTCAGAAAAGTTGCTCAAGGTACGAATAAACTTTCACAGTAAGACTGCCTTGTTTTAAAATCACTTGTATAAAGATATACCAAGAAAGAAGTAAAGTGATGAAAGAAAGAGAACAGTATCGTACTGATTTGCACTCTTAAGGGTTACATTTTTTCCATTCCGTATCAGGCTCTTAGTTTGGAAAATATCAGAGGGTCTTAGTTTTTAATTGAACGTGTGTCTCACATTTTTGAATTGAGGTTCTGTTATCCATGGTAATTATAAAGGCATGTCCTAATATAATGAGATGCAAATAAGAAATACACTGAATCTAATAAGAACTTGTTGAGACCAATCATTCACCAGAAGGCTAAGTTTACACAACTGTCAATTATTTCAAGGTCTTTTATACAGCTAGTAATCTGGGAGAATAATGATAAGTCAATTTGAAAGATTTGCTGCCAAGGCCCCCAAACAAGCAAGATGGAATTCAGAGGAAGATGATCCTTGAAACAATTAGTGAGAAACATTTGCTTTTACTGTTTTTTAGCTGTGAAAATGCTCTTTGTCATCTATGTTCTTCACTTTTGTATAAATAACCCTAATCTCACTTTAGCACCTTAGCTTGTTGCTGACTGGGCTTAATGATGAAGACCATGATTCACTTAGTTATTTTGTCGATCTTTGCCTCTTTCACGGTAGAAGGTAAGCGTTAAAATGATCTTTATTTTATCTTTTTTAAATCAAATTTCTACAGCTGGCACAAAGCACTTATCAACATCATTAATGTACAGTATAAAGTAGATTTCCTCAACAAGATTCCTGTATAATTACATCCTAGATCTGACATAATCAAAACACCAATAAAATTTGAAAAAGAGATATTTAAGGCAAAGAAGCAAAATCAATTCCTAATGATACGACAGGATGCTGACCGATCATTAAAAATGAAATTAGCACCACACCTTTTGAGCTTTGATAGGAGCATCTTAAGATCTAAAATCTTTGGTTTCATTGAAGAAAGATTTTGAATAATGCTAGTAAACTCTGTATTTTACAGCAATCTTGCCAATGCCGCCAACAGGATGTGAAGATTCACCTTTTGTTTTCAGGTGTGCAGCTCTGGCAGGGCAGCTTCATTGCTCATCACCTTACCACAAGGGATATATGGAATTGTTCTGCAAAAAGACATGTGGCTTTTGCCCAAGTGAGCATTAGGTATCTGCTAAGGTTGGATGCAAACACCTAAGAGATGAGGGCCATTAGTTAAATGTATGTTTACTTTCGTTGGGAAAGTCTCTATCGATGAGTCTAAATATTTAGAGAAGTTTTCCTTCGTTTGTTAATCCTTGTATGCCATTGTTGCTGTGGCCAATCTAGCCTCAAATGACAATAAAAAATTAACATTTTTTTCAATTTTTAAAAGTCTGAATATCCATATCCTGATTTTCTAACAATGATGTGTAAATAAAGTTTTGAATTCATGTATGGATAAACTAATGGTTTCCAAAATGAGATCGTTTCAATTCAGCCAATGCGAAGAATTGACCTATTCTTTAAAGTCGAAACTCAGCTATACGTTTAGAAATTGGATTTAGGGCAAACTTGATGTCCTGTTTGAAACTAGCTTCATTTTTGTATGAAAAAAGACTTTATCCATCGATATAGAAATCAAAACAAACATTTCTCAGGTATTGCTACAAATTGAAAAGCAAGAAAATAACTTCCAACGACAATCATAGATTTGCAATGAAAAGAGAATTTCTAATTCTTTCCTTGAAGACATCGATACTTTCTCAATTAATGTTTTCTTTAATATTCGGGAATGTTTAGGACGATGAATCATGAAATTAACCTCTTTATGCTGTAGATAGATATGAAATGACCACAGCCCATATCATTGTACAGAAAATTCAATTTGAACAAAAATTGTATTTATTCAGCATTATGTAACAGATCTATTGTTTTTAACAAATCTATGTATTTGTCTTAGATGTCAATAAGCAATTGATTGGCTGCTTTGACTCTCCTGGTCGTGTACCAACCAAACTGAAAGAGCTGCTCTTCACAGAGAGAGACTCATCAAGCAAAGTTTGGAATGGAATACGTCTCGATTGGGATAATTGGGATGCATACATGAAGGCTTTGATCAACAGATGTGCTTTAAAGGCTAAATCTAATGGTTACAAGGTCTTTGGCATCAGATACTATGGTAAGAAGCTTTTTACTAACTTATTCTATCCTCCTAAGTTTTTGTTTGCAATCGTTTTACTGGCAAGATATGTCTAAGAGGTGCAATAAGCGTTACAGGCAAAACTTAGTAGGTAGATTAGAACAAGGTAAATATCATAATCTTAATTTGTTCCTCTTAGCCGAGTGTTGGGGATCGCCAGATATTACTGATGCAAGTACTGCTTTTGGTAGCAGCATGAAAAATCCAACAAAGTGTGTAAAGGAAGGTTACAAATCGTGTAAAAATGGCGATGGCAGATGCATTGGTAAAAATCATGGAATTGCTGTTTATCAAATTTGAAATTAGGTTAGTTATTCTATCTATAGCTAATTATAAATGTATGATAAACAGACACTATAAGTGGTTACAATGAAAGGCTTTTTCATGAATTGATGATTTGAATGCCCAGCCTTTTCTTGCGGTACAAAATTCATGTACAGACATTAGTGTATTTATCATTACATTTTTTATCGAGCTAAGTACCCCCATTCACCTGTTAGAGCCAATCTAATGTGAACTCTAATCCTACAATAAAGGAATCATTTCATAGCTTTGAATTAAAAGTATTTTTCTTTCTTCAATTCTTACAGTGATCGAGATGGAAATTCCATATGAAGATCGTCAAATGATGTTTGAAAATTTTAAAACTACCTTGATTATTGTAGTTTCTGTATTAAATAATATGAATGAATTTAATTGGAACTTTTAGTGTTGCTTCTCTGACTCTTTTTAAGATGAAATAAATCAATGTCAAGGCTGAGATTGTTTCGAGATGAATCTTTCAAGAACTGACACGTTTTTCAAAAGGGTCTATTGGCTTAGCACTGAGTCTTCCGGAGAAACGTTACACAAAGGGAAATTAGCAGAGAAAAGCGTAAAGGATCCATTTCATTATGATCTCATCATTGAATCAAAAATCTTAAACAATCGAAAATATATCATGTACCTCTAGCGTGTTTTATGTGTATTTGTGGACATTACATCAATTAAGCTTGATTGTATAAACGGTAATGCACCCCCCGGTTCCGAGTTCCAGAAGAAATTCAGTTGAAAAAAACACTAATAACTGTGAACACACGCTTTTGTAAGATTGTATAAATTTCATGTTGTGCTTTACGAAGAACTCAAAAAGTCTGCTTATTATCTGAAATGTTTGCTCCATGTGCCGGGCAGGGCTTACATTTCTTGGCGCCCAACGAAAATTAAAGAACCGAGGAGAGAAAGACAAAAGTTTGCAGTTTCAGTTGCAGTTTGACACAGCGTGCGATGCTTCACTGAAATGTGAGTCACGTTGATCTGTTTTCTCGATATCGCATTTCATCGATTTCTCGATTGCTTTCATGATACTTTTTGAGAGAATATCATCAATGTTGTGTTATTGTTACATTCTCAATTCCTGTGTTTCTTATCTCGTCCTGATGTTTTGAAACGAATTTGCCCTTTTGAATTGGTTCCACTGTGTGTTTACTTTTGTCGGTGTGCAGCCTAAGTCGTTTTGTGCAAAATGGTTGAGAAAGCGTATGAAGATCTGGATTTGTTGCTATTTAGAACAGATATACAGACTTTGCGTGAGTTTTCTAGCCATATTGGACTTGGCACTGCCCAAACTGAAAATTTAAACAAACGAAAATTGTTGAAGCAAATTCGTGATTTTGTGGGGGACTCCCTTGATCAGAACACTGAATCAGAAAATGTCAGGAATTTAAGTGAGTGGATTAGATTTCTGCGACGGGGGGATGAGCCCGGAAGTGAGAGTGAAAATGGAAGCGATGATTTGCAGACCACTGGAATACCAGACCAGGACCCTAAACCCTCCGAAATTCGGGATAAGGACCCTGGACCCTCCGGAATTCAGGATAAGGATCCTGGACACTCAGGAATTCGGGATCCCGTCCCGGGTATCTCAGGAAGTGGACCCTGGAATGTAGGAATACAGAGCCATCATCCTCAAAGACAACTGCTAGATGAACAGATTGCTCAAATTCAAGAAAAATATGAATCCCTCCTTAAAAACCAACTACATGAGATTCAGGAGACCCTCCGAGGAGCAGAAGGGGGTGAAATTAATGTATTAAGGGCACCCTATGGAAATTCAGAAAATGGGAATCGCTGGGCAACTGGGGACAGCCCAGATGGGGAGCCTGGTGAAAAGAATATCTCTGGAAATTTCCAATCCCATCCCAATATAAGACAAAATGGTGCACAGATAGCAGAAAAGGGAAGGCGCTGGACAACTGGGGGCAACCCAGAAGGGGGGTCAAGTGGAAGGTATACTGAGCAGCCAAATATAAATTCTTTTTTCCGCCGTGAGTTCAAAATTTATGGACAAATAAATGAGCAAGGAAAAGGAGATCAATTAAGCTTTGTATCCCTCTCAAGACAAATCGAAGGTGCAATAGAAAAAGGGTATAGTGATAGGGAAGTCATAGAGGCTGTCATAAAAGCAATGAAGCCAGGAATGCAACTCAGAAGCTATGTTGAAACAGTTAGAGACCTTACATTGCCACGTCTTCGTCAGATTTTGATGTCTCATTACAAAGAGAAAAGTGGGACACAATTGTATCAAGAGCTGGCCACAATCTGCCAAGGCCAAAAGGAAACCCCGGAAGCTTTCCTACTCCGATGTTTAGATCTAAGACAAAAGATCTTGTTTGCAAGCCAAGAAGCCGATGCATATTTGAAATATGACCCTACTCTTGTGCAGGGAATGTTCTTAAGATCATTGGAAACAGGCCTAAGAGACGACAACATCCTTGGAAAGCTAAGACCTCTTTTGCAAAGAAAAAGAGTTTCAGATGAGGAGCTTATCCAACAAATGAGTGCTATCTCCTCCGCAGAAGCAGAGAGGCAGGCAAGGATAGGCAAGAAGAATTACAGCATTCAAGTGAAGCCTATAGCAGCTGAGCAGTCTGGAGATAAGGAACCTGTGCAGGGTAAAAATAAATGTGCTTCCAGAGGCTCAGAAGCAAATATCCTCGCCACTGTTGAAGCCATGCAAGTTCAGATTAAGTCACTTCAGGACCAGCTTAAAGAAGCCAACAAAACAGCCGATAAACCCACTAGTCAACGAGAAGAGACCCCTAGACCAAATAACCGTAACAGATGGACCAGTAGACAACCGAGTGGCACTAAAGGAACAACTCGTGCTTGTAAAAACTGTGTTGAAAAGGGAACAGAATCGTCATGCAGACATTGTAACTACTGCCTGGGAGAAAACCACTTCGCTAGAGATTGCTTAAAACGCCAAAATGATCAAAAACAAGGACAGGGAAACGAGAAGGGGCTGCGCCAATGGGACAAAGCGTAGACCCTAAACAAGCCTCAAAGTCCCAGATCTGTACATTTTGTAGGAATGAAAATAACAGTTTGATGTTTTGTTCATCCTGTAATGCTGTGAGGTATTGCGGAAAAGACTGCCAGTCACATCACTGGCCGGAGCACAAAACAATTTGCAAAGCTATTGTAGATCTTTCATCAAAGAACGATACTGCTACAGATAAAACGTTAATTTTCAAGTCCCATGCAACTCCACAACAGCATACAGCAATTGCAAAGCTTGTGGGTGAAAAATGCACTGTTCATATCAAACTTGAGGGTTTGAAGATGCAAGGTTTATGGGACACTGGTGCCCAAGTCTCCGTGATTTCAATGGCACAAATCAACAGATATTTTCCGGACAAGAAAATTAGGATGATAGAAGAGTTGATACAAAGTGAAGGAAATGTAACGTTAGTTGCAGCAAATGGAACGTCGATACCATATGATGGTTGGATTGAACTAAAACTTGAGTTGATGTCTGACACTGCTGAGAAAAGATGTGTTCTTGTACCATTTTTAGTAACAAAAGGAGAGATGGATGTACCAATAATAGGATTCAATGTCATATGCGAACTTACTCGTAATAAAAGTGGAACAATAGAGGCCAACAACCCAGAGATTTTGGCAGAAATAGAAAATACTTTTCCAGTATTGAAAGATGGACAAAGTCAGGTATTTATCAACATCATAAAAGAATGCACAGAAAAGGATTACGTTTGTATAGTAAAAACCAACAAAAGGGACATGATAATACCAAAACAATGCTCTATCGCCGTTCCATGCCGTGGAAATGGAGGTTTTGTGCCAAATTCTACGCTTGCAATGTTTGAACCAGAGATTGACCAAAGTTTACCTGATGGACTCCAGACGACCGAAATGCTTGTTTCTTTGAAGAGTGGAACAACCCAGAGACTGCAGATTAACATTGAAAATTCTACAGACCATGATATTCGCCTAAGAAATAGAACTGTGCTGGGGCGAGTGCAACTAATACAGTCGGTCACACCAATAGAAGTCAAAGATGAGAATTTGCAGGACACTTCCAGCTCGAAGTACACCAATAAACAGACACCTCATCATGAAAAGGAAAATAGTTTTGTTCCAAAAGTTAAACTTGGTAATCTTTCTGAAGATCAAAAGACTACTGTGATGAATATGCTTCAAAAAGAGTCACAATCGTTCGCTGCAAATAGCTCAGATATAGGTGTCGCAAGCGGGCTTGAGATGGAAATAAACTTGGACGACAAAAGACCAGTACAAAAGAACTATGTAGCAGTTCCAAGACCGTTATATGGTGAAGTTAAGGCATATATTGAGGACCTTCTCAATAAACAATTTATCAGACAGTCAAAATCAGCTTGGTCTTCTCCAGTAGTATGTGTGAGAAAGAAAGACGGAACTCTTCGCCTATGTGTTGATTATCGTGGTTTGAACAGTAAGACTGTCAAGGACCGTCACCCCTTACCGCGAATCCAGGAAACTCTAGATAACCTCGGTGGTAGCCAATGGTTCACTGTCCTTGATCAAGGCAAAGCCTACCACCAAGGGTTTATCAAACCAGAGCATCGAAATCTTACTGCTTTCATCACGCCATGGGGTTTATTTGAATGGAACCGAATACCTTTTGGTTTAATGAACGCTCCCGCTGCTTTTCAACGCCACATGGAAGACATATTGCGTGATTTGCGTGACAAGATAGTTATCCCGTATCTTGATGATTTGATTATATTCAGCAAGAGTTTCGATGAGCATGTACAACACGTGGAGACAGTCTTAAGACGTCTCAGAGAACATGGCATAAAACTAAAAGGTCAGAAATGTGAACTTTTCATGAAAGAAGTTAAGTTTCTCGGGAGAGTAGTGAGTGCAGAAGGCTATAGGATGGATGAAAGTAATGTAAATGCTGTCACAAGTTTGTTAAATCATGCACCGAAAAAAGTTGGTGATGTCCGAAAAATGCTTGGACTACTGTCGTATTACCGTCGGAGCATCCCATCCTTCGCACAGAGAGCCAAACCTTTGTATGATTTACTTGTTGTACCAGAAGGTAGTAATACCAAAGCAAAAAATAGCAATGGACAACTACACTCAAACGCAGAAATAAAGTGGACAGAGGAATGCCAGAATGCCCTTACGTGCATCATCAATCTGCTCATCAAGCCTCCACTACTTGCTTATCCAGATCCGCAACAACCATACATCTTACACACAGACGCGTCTCAAGAGGGACTGGGTGCAGTACTTTACCAACGACAACAAGGGAAGTTAAGGGTAATTGCTTATGCATCCAGAACTTTGTCACAATCTGAAAAGAGGTACCATCTTCATTCAGGCAAGCTTGAATTTCTAGCCCTAAAATGGTCCGTAACCGAGCAATTCAAGGATTATCTTTATTATGCTCCGTCATTTCGAGTGTACACCGACAACAACCCTCTCACATATGTGATGTCCACAGCGAAATTGAATGCCACAGGTATCCGATGGGTTGGAGAACTTGCGGAGTACAACTTCACAATACACTATCGTCCTGGTAAAAAGAATGGAGATGCTGACGGACTGAGTAGGATGCCACTAGAGATCGATGAAGTTATCAGAGAATGCACCGAAGAAGCTGACAGTGATATAATTCATGCTACAGTACAGTCAATGCAACTTCAAAGTTCAAGTATCAACTGGATGGCAGCCATAGATAGAATAAATTCTGTAACTGATCTAGAAGTTGGAAAAGAAAGCTCAGACCGGAAGAATAGTTCAACTAGGATTGATATGTTGAAACATCAAACGCAAGATCCTGACATAGATACTGTGCTGAAATGGAAGAAAAATGATACAAAACCGTCCCCTGAAATAATTCGTCGTCAAAGTCATATAACAAAGCGTTTGATTTATGATTGGTCGAAACTGTTTATTGATAATGACGGACTCCTTCGACGCAAATCCGGCAACAAAACTCAAATCGTTTTACCGAAAAATCTGCAGCCAATCGTTTTACGTGAGCTTCACAATGAAATGGGACACGTTGGAGCAGATAAGGTGCTACTGCTTACAAGAGACAGGTTTTTCTGGCCTCACATGCAGAGAGATATAGAGTTCTACGTAAACAAGAAATGCAACTGTTTGAAACAGAAGAAACCTGTTGTTCACCAGAGAGAACCGCTGAAACCGATTATTACGTCTGCACCGTTTGAACTCATATCGATTGATTTTATGCACCTAGAAAGATCGTCAGGAGGTTACGAGTACATACTGGTTGTGGTCGACCATTTCACGCGTTACGCACAAGCATATCCCACCCGAGACAAATCCGCCAAGACAGCCGCCGAAAGATTGTTTAACGATTTTTTCATGCGCTTTGGATTTGCACAGAGGATTCACCACGACCAAGGAGGGGAATTCCAAAATCAATTATTTGATCAATTAGAGCAGTTATGTCGGATGGATAAATCAAGAACGACACCGTACCACCCCCAAGGAAATGGCAAAGCCGAGAGGTTCAACAGGACACTGTTAGGTATGCTTCGAACGTTACCTGAAGGATTTAAATCAAGATGGAAGGATCATTTGCCGAAAATCGTTCATGCTTATAACTGTGCTCCACACGAAGCCACAGGATATTCTCCATTTCATTTGTTATTCGGCCGCAGTCCAAGACTCCCGATCGATTTAATATTTAAGACACCAAGAGCAACTGTACAAAAGAATTACAAAGGGTATATTGACCAATGGAAATCAGCTATGCAAGAAGCGTATGAGATTGTCAAGAAACACAATGAGAAAGCTGCAAGTAGTTATAAGAAGCAACATGACAAAAAGATTAAAACAACAACTTTATCAGCAGGAGATAGAGTATTGGTCAGAAACCTATCAGAACGAGGAGGACCTGGTAAAATTCGTGCTTACTGGGAAGACAAAATTCACTTAGTCACGCGTCGTTTAGGAGAGGACAGCCCTGTCTATGAAGTTAAACCGGAAAAAGGAGAGGGAAGGACGAGAGTACTTCACCGCACACTTTTGCTGCCTTGTGATTACCTAGATACAGAAGGATCGAAACAAACAAGGAATGTTCATCACCCTAACCGGAATAAGGAAGGACAGGCTAAAGTTAATCGGAAGCAACCAGAACCATCGGAGAGTGATAGTGAGTGTGACTCAGAAGAAGACGTACCCCAAATCGACCCAAAAGATCTTGAACAGTTCCGTGAGAGAATCGACATGTTTGAGACAGATGAACCTATTCTAAGGGAGACGATTGATAACGATGACATCGACGTTGCAGAAAGCATGTCTGAACAAAGCGTTGGTAATTTGTCATTACCTGAAAATGAACACGTCCCTGAAGAAACTGCCTCATCATCGGGTAACTCAAGTATTGTCAGTGAACAGATTCAACGATCAACTAGAAGCCGCCAATCACCTGATAACTTGAGTATCGTCAGTGAACAGGTTCAACGATCCACTAGAAGCCGTCAACCACCTACACGCCTCGTATACCATGAGCTGGGTCAACCACAACTACAACAACAGTATGCCGTAAATAATGTGATGCAATCAAATGTTCAAAGACTTAATCCGTATGCCAACGCGTTCTTACCACATCGATCGATCTTCACGCCACCAATGTTTTACCCCTTATGGTATCCGCGAGTGAACGTTACGCCAGTAGTTTATTAAGAGAATACTCGTTTTATATGCACGTTTTGTTGAGAAAGGACTCGTAAGACTGAGAAAGGACTCGTTATTATGAATTAAGCTCGTTATATTTACCTCGCTTCAGACTATAGAATTATATTATCGCATTTTGGAAAACAGGAGAACTTCGTTATACACATCTACGTATGCCATTCGCTACGATTATATCTACGTATGCTATTCGCTACGATTATATATCTACGTTATGCTATTCGCTACGATTATATCTACGTTATGCTATTCGCTACGATTATATATCTACGTTATGCTACTCGCTACGATCATCTATATCATCGATCGATTGTCTACGTCATCGCGTATTGAATGCTGTTAACTGAATTTTGTGTCTTTTGGATTATGCGCGCAATCCAACTGAGCAAGACGTTGAACTGAGTATGGAAGAAAAGAAGATTAACTGCATTTATACTACGAATTTGTCAATGTTGAAGACAACATTTCTTCGAATGGGGGAGAGTGTGGACATTACATCAATTAAGCTTGATTGTATAAACGGTAATGCACCCCCCGGTTCCGAGTTCCAGAAGAAATTCAGTTGAAAAAAACACTAATAACTGTGAACACACGCTTTTGTAAGATTGTATAAATTTCATGTTGTGCTTTACGAAGAACTCAAAAAGTCTGCTTATTATCTGAAATGTTTGCTCCATGTGCCGGGCAGGGCTTACATATTTGCTATTAGTCATTTCTATAGGTTGATTAAGAGTAATTGAGTTATGGATTGGCAGCCATCTGTTGATCTATCCAAGATCTGAATACGGAAACTCTGGCAAAGACAGTGTACCCTACTCTTGCGTCACATCTTCCTGATCCCCAGCTCACGGCGCCTTGAAGCACCCATCGGCCATCAGCTCCTGTCTTGCAGACAAAAGGTCCACCACTGTCACCATGACAGCCACTCACTCTTGTTGCTCCTCCATGTCCTGCGCATACCATGTTGTCAGTGATCTAAGGAAGTAGATTTGCAAGAATGACAAACATTTTAAGATGTTGGCAAGCACAAGAGCATAAGTGCTAGATGGCAGAGGGTATGAATTGATTATGGTGTATGGATTTTGGTATAGGCAACCTACATCTGGTAGTCAATGCACAAGAAGTGTTAGAACAATTAGCCTAATAGTAATAAGATAGTGTTAAGTTAATTGTCTATTCCCTTAAACATGGCATTGAAGGAAGTAAAGAAAAGAGTAGAATATGAGAAAAGTTTTTAAATAAGTTTCTTCACCCAAAAACCTAACTTTTTTGTCTTATTGTTAAATGGGTGAGAAATGGAAAACTTGAAGGGGGACCTTGTTAAAGTAACAGATAACATGAATTAATTTATCATTTTGTGGCAACGAAGGGCATTTAGCTTCTTTAAACATATATGTTTTGGAAAAACAACATAAAAGCTTCTTTTAACTCCTTTGATTAATAGAAAATCTTCTTTCTAAGTATCCTAATTTTTGAAAATCTGGCCCTATGTTTCATATAAACAATTTTTTATGGAAAAATGAGTGCATATATATATAAAGTATAACAAGATCAACTTACTGGTATTCTTAATTTTCTGGTATTCAAATTGGTGCAGTCTGCTTTAGAAACGACAGGCATCTTTCCTTGTTGTAAAGTGTGATGCATGTTTCCAGGATGCTTGATTTTACCCCATCCTAGAAGATTTAAGGCGATATTAGAATTTACAGACTTTTCCTGGACAAATTTTAGCCATAATTTCTATAAAAAAATGATAGTCTAAATATATATATCTGTACACTTTATCTCTATAGCAATTACGTTGTCAAGACTGCATCGTAATGTTTAATGGACATGAGTACTGAGCGATATAGAGAAGAAACAAGAAAGAGAGGTTCCCTCTCCAATCGCAATCAACAAAAAAGAGAGATCTGTATATTTAATAAATTCAAAGTTTATTCAAAAGCCAAGGGACCCATGTCGTTGATGCAATGCTTGCATTGTTGAGTTATACAGATAAAGATTAAAGGAAACTACTATATTTACGCAAGTCTTGGTAAAAAGTGTTAAGAATTTCAGTGCAGCACGTTGAATTAGGCTAAGAATATGGCAATCAAAGGCTAGTGAAAATATGAATTATTGTAGCCTATTTCATTAAAGGCAAAATTCCCTCAGTGTTTCTCTTTTGATAATGGAAATTGCTAAAATAGAATTGTTACTCCGGTATTTAGTTTCCCTGCAATGCAACACTAATTACCTCATCCAACCATATTTTCAATGATGTTCTAGAGGCAAAAAATTTCGAACTTTGATTCAATAACTTTGAAGTAAACGTGTTGTGTTTGTGTAATCTAGTGTCAATATACGAATGTCTTAATTGTTAACATGATCCAAAACAGTAAGAGTTCTAACCTGTAATATAGCACTCTGTACCAACAGGGACATTCTCATCTTGGTTGGGAAGGCAGACAGGCTTCACGTATTTACCAAATTGGACAGGTGTGGCAAGCTTCATCAATGCGATGTCAGCATCTAAAACTCTTGGTGAATATTTTCTATTGACAATTATTTTTTCAACGGCAACATCCTGATGACTTCCGTCACTGGTTGTTGAAGTTATGTGCTCACCAACTCTGCAAGAAAAATCATTGGCAGCTTACAAAATAATGAAAAAATACGAAAACATACCAAGGTTGCCTATCGTTATGCTTGAAGATGATAAAACTAAGTATCCAATGTAAATTTGAAACATTGATAGCTCGATATCTTTGAAGAGAGGGAGTTAAAAAAGACTGAATATGTCAGATAACAATTTATGATTGCTGAACAGATTATAAAGCAAAGAGCATCAGTACATGTTAGGTTCTCTTTTACGAAGATAGTAGAGCATCACCATACAACATACACCTACCTGACTTTAAAGGAGCTAGCTTGAGATTGCCTTCCATATACGCAATGTGCTGCAGTCACTACCCATTGAGGTGCAATAAGTGAACCTCCACACATTGTTCGTCCATTGCGAAGCATCAGTATTTGCCATGGCCACGCTCCTTTCTTTGCATCAACTCCAGCAATTACTCTTCCTTGCAGAACATCAGGCTTTCCACAACTTCCTGCAGGGTGAAAACAGACAATACAATACCCTAGCGCGTCAATAAAAGGTAATACTATATTTAGTTATAGTAATAGTGGTAACATACAGAAAATACAATAAGATCAATTAACAATCTTTAATCCATGGACGTATAACATACCTGTAACAGGGGGAAAGGTTTTTGCTGGACCTGCTGTTGTAACAACTCCTGTGAAAAAGAAATCAAGCCGTGATAAATATGGTGATATTGAACACCCTAGTTAAAGTCCTGTCAATTTTGAAAGTCATCGTCTAACTTTAAAAGGCGTATCCCAAATGAAATATTTGGACTAATTGAACGAATCTTCTTTCCTGAACAGGATTAAGTGTATTTGAAAATACGTAGATCAATCCCCTTGCCTTTAATAATCGTTAAGTCAAACTGCAGCAATTTATTTCCTGCGTATATTAAGACGCATTCCATTGCAGAGAGAAAAGTCTTTTTTGGAGTTCGGATATTGTGTGAGTGAGTGTTCTTTTTATTGAATGTGTAGTCCATAAAATGCTATTAGTGATGTATTTCAAGCAGGGGCATAGCTGCATCACTCAATATGATATTAAAAGATACTAGTGAGTTTTTTATTACTAAAGAAGTTCTCAAATTGAAATTACTGCTCACTAGATAATCCCAAGTTGTCCAAAAGATCAACTGATATAGGTAAATGGAAAGACTAACTGACTCACTTGCTGACTCACTTAAGGATCAATTATGAATATCAAAAGCACAAACGAAAATCTTACCACCACCACAAAGTCCACATGATTTTTTGCAGAGTCTTCTCATATAATCTATGTATCCGCTCTTGGTGCAGAATCCTGTGCTAGCCCATCCAACGCATTCTTTGTAAAAGTCTTTGCAGTCTTAAAAAAAATCAATAATGTCAGAGAGAGGATCAACTAAAGTTAAAATGATATTCGCCATTGTAAACGTTGATTGTTTCTAGTATCTTGCAGAATCAGCCATCAAGAAAGCAATCAGAAACTCTCAGTAATTTTTTTGAATTTTCAACCAAGCTCTGTAAAAAAAGCCTTCCTCTTCCATAAAACTTTCAACTCAATTATGGGCCGCCAACAATGTCATTTTGTAATAGAAATACTAAATACAAACTTATCTGTCAGTTGTTAATAGTTATTTAGGCAAAAATCATGCAATTGATTTCAAATTTGATCCATCAACTCTGATTTTCAATTTGCTGCATACGAACAGTAAACTTGATTTTCAAAACTTTATTTGCAATTGATTGATACGTAGAAAATTGCATTGATTTTTTCTTCCACCCTATTTCTTTGTTAGGCTTCATTTCTATTCTCTTCTGACATAATCCGAATATCAAACAAAAACTATATTGGATTGTTTCTAATCTTTCTTTCAATTTTCAAGCTCTGTACCGACCAGAGTTGTACTTAATATTAAATGTTTTCATTATATTTCACTATCAACCAGTAATTTTAGTTTTAGCAGCTAGGCGAAGAGCCACTCTGTGGAGATACTGATCTTGATTTCATTTTTATCATTATCATCATTATTGTACTTCGGTATTCATCGTTCTTTTCTCAATCTCATATCAAGCTCTATTCTCTAATATACAACTTGAAGTGCAGTATAGCATTTTGAATAGGAAACATCCGGTTTGACCCGACCGAAATAAAGGCATTTATTAGACTCTGATAGATCACCCCTGCAGTTCATGTTAATCATCCATCTCGTATTCATAAAAGATTGTTTTTGAGTTTTAACACATGCTTTGACTAAATTTGAGCTAAAGTGTAGATTTGAGCCAATATGATTTGAGCATACATTAAATTAATAAACAATGAATCTACTCGTGTTGCATTTATGATTAAAAAGCAAACAATATATTGAAATTGGATTAGTGGAGTTTTTATTTGGCAATAACCATGCTTACTAACCTGGAGGACTTGTTGTTGCAGCTAGAAATTGAAAAGAAGTAAATGTTGAGTCAGAATATAGAGTGAGAAAGCGTTTTTCTACCAAGACACAAGCTTGAAAGCCTCAGCTAAACAGCTGCTGTATTTTTTGTAACTCTGAAGGGTTAGCCTGAGAGTTATCCTTACCAAGTTGATATTCCACGCGCTACCTTATCAGAATCTACATACAATTTTCTTTTCTTTCTTGAAAGAATTTTAATCCAAGCAATTGTCACTTCATGATTGATGGACTAAATATGAATACATTCAGTTTTATTAAGGCTGTTTCTGACAATATGATTGTAATATTTGCCGCCATTTATCCTGACAAGAGGTTTTTGCTTAGTAGATATAGCTATATAACTATTATCATTCAACGTAGCTATTATCAGTTTACGTGGACTAATTGTCATCATTTATGCATTCATTCTTGGCATCAATCTATTGTTTGACTCGGTATTTCAAACATTTTGGCAATCAGCAACCACTATGTCATGAGAACTTGGTAGGACTTACCACACAGGCCGCAAGATTTCTTGCACATTGATTTCATATAATCCTTATATCGATCGTCTGTACAGAGGCCCATCTTTTCCCATCCAGAGCAGCTCTTATCATAGTCTCTACATGCTGAAAGTCAAAAAAATTGAGAAAACTTCAAGCTTTGAAAAATAGCTTGTATAATACTAAACGGCATGATTATGGTTTCATTTATCAAAGTCAAAAGTTTACCAGCCATCAATAGTAAATTTTTGGCACTGCTTTTCTTTACATCTTCTATTTGGTAGGTGCACATTGGTAGCCACATGAATTGATGCTATTTTTTAAAGTTTTACCTTTGTCAGTATGCTCTTTCGTTCTGGTTTTTGAATTCGCAGGAAGATGTTATAGTGAAGACGATGTCTCTCATTTTAGTTTCTTGATTATTTTTCCCTAATGACTATGACTTTATCCATGAGATGAACTAAATTTATTGAGTAACTCTTCTAAGTTGAGTAAGACACACCTTTAGCCAGGCAAAATTCTTTGATAGTGCATTAATAGCTTTTTAATTGTGCCTATCTCTATCAAATTTATCTGTATTCAAAAATCTTTTTGGTCGACTAGTCTGATTTTCTGAGGCCTTGGTATAGTAAAACATAAAGGCAGCAAGTTTGTTTGAGGGAGTTTTTGTCTACCGTGCTTATCTCAGTTTTGAAAAACTTTTATTCTTCACTTGCCCTCCTCAACTAACGAGAACAAAGAAATTATCAATGAAAATATAATTTGTTACCTTCAACAGCAAAAAAGGCAAAGAGGCCCAAAACGATTAATCTCATCGCTGTCTCCATTACTGAGCTCCAACCAAACCTCTTGCTTGATAGATGACTGAAATGTGTCGTCTGGAGCAATATCACGATCATTTATGCAAAAGTATTCAAGATAGATTTCGAAATACTATTTTGTCAACTAACAAAACAACTTGAAAAATAGACGTTTTTCGGAAATGTATTTTCCTTCAATGCACAACTGAACAAATTCTTCCCTCATTCTTATCCAATTTGATAAGCGATGTTGAGCAAAGATCCCCCATTTTGTAACAAAATATTACAAAAACCTCAAACTTCTTTAACAGTTGCGCAAAGTGAAACGTCTAATATTTACTTATAAAACTAACGAGAAGGGGAATCTTACACCAGGAGGAATTCTTTATGTACATGTATTAACTATCCTAAAACAGAACATCCCACATGTACATTGGTTAACCAAAGGCAGGAAAAGCTTAGGCTCATGATTTTCCTTATTAACAATGTTCTTATGGTTAAATGTAATGCATGCATAAGAAAAAAACCCTAGTTTTGTTAAAAATGGTAAATAAGCTTGTAAGTTTGAGAGACTTCCAACGCTCTAATTCACTTTTAATTTTTTTCTAAAACACATAAATATTTTACTCTTATTCCAGGTTTGAAAGATTTAGCATGAAAGAACTGAGATTTTTACAAACATGCGCTCATCTAAGTAAAGTTTGATCGTTAAGGAGGAAGGATTGAGGCTACTCTAAAATAAAACGCTTGAAATTCTCTGTTGACAATATGTAGTATAGCATTTTTATTACACAAGAAGGTCTATAGTGCAGTAAGAACATTTGAAAAAAAATATAGAGCCTAATCTAGAATATTTGATTAACTAAAGATAAAATAGCTCATATACTCTAAATTGGGATATTAGTGATAAGGCTTTTGATACTTGAAAGTAATGTAAAAAACAATGTGTAAAAGTCACTACAAGAAACAAAATTTGATATGAAGCCGTCTGTATATTGTTATCATATGAAATTAAGCGAGGACAAGCGATGTCGTTGAGAGGGTCAAATGGATAAACCCTTGTGGAGGCTTATTCAGGGGAGCAGTAAAGCCTTATCTCTAGAGAGGGTTGTTATGACAATTTTCTGATAAAATCAAAAATCTCCGCCAAAGATTTTACTAATTATTCAAATCTAAGGGCTCTTCGAAAGGGCTACATATGCACACATTACTAATACGTTAATTCATATAAAATGAATTTTTCCTGACAGATCTGAGTGGGTGATTTTGTAGAAGAATTACTAGCGAGCTTAGCAAGCGAAGAATTTAGGTTTTTTTGCGAAAGCTCAGGAAAAAAGTTTAAAATCCAAGATATAGCAGTAAATTTTAGAAACTATGTCATGTCTTTACAAATATAAAAGTTTGAATCTATTTAAAGAGAGTGTTCTTCATATAGATTAAAGGAGGATGAGATAGAAAAACGGAAAGCGAGCGTCGCGTGAAAAATGTTTTAGTTTACGTTTTCTGGAGGTCAGAGAGCTGAAAGGACAGATGAGGGAGGGAAAATTTACGCTGATTTACCTAGAAGTTCAGGCATGACAGTCCCAAAAAAATCTTCCTATAAATGCTTCCCTGCGTAAAATGGTAGTAGAATGGTTGTACGAAATATTTTTTTTAGCAGTTTTACCGACATATTTATTCCAAGTCTCATCCTTTTAAGCTATAAAATAACCTAAACAAACTAAAAAAAACTCAATAATCCCGACAAATAACTAACCAGGGGGTTCCACCCCTCCCCCTCCCCAGCCAATGCACTCCTGGGCATATTCAAAACTCTACACTTACAGTAAGAAGGGCGGGAATAAAAGAGTTACTTTTCGGTGAAGAGGGAGCTTTATCTGTTCGGTGACAATATGGCACCATTTTTAGCTAGAGAACCGTAGGGTATGTAGGCATAGCCCCTCGCTCCTCTTAAAACCTCCATTGATTGTTTGCAGTGGCTAGCCAGTCCGCTGTTATACATCCGCACAGCTTTGCGAGCGTAAAGATATTTATCAGAGCGAGGAAAGGAAGTGGCAAAATCATCCGCACGATATTATCTTCATTGGTTGGACTGTTAACCTGGAGCATTGGAGCAAAGGACTTTTTACACCACGAAGGCCTTTGACTCCACACTTTCTCAAATTCAACGAATATTAAAATGAAAATTTCAAAAAACTACTAAGCTCTAGCCCGGAGAAGTTTTTCATTTGCAGTTAAAGCAAGATGTACCCTGTCGACTCTAAATAGTTGATATATTTTACAAAGTTGGCACTCATTTCCATTTTTGTTAGGTAAGCGTACAGTGGAAAAATTCATGTTTTTGTTTTCACAACCATCACAGCAAATATTGTGCTAACAACTAACATAAACAACAGTTCTCGAGCAGCTAATTTTGTGTTCACTTTCTGAACAAGAATTTATCACCGCGTAAAATTATCTGTAGCTAGCCTTAGTTATTTGAGCTGAAACAAACCACCTTACTTTCACTCGGCCATACACGCAGATTACTCACAGCTCGTGCCTTTTTACATAGAGTATATAAAGTAAGCACATAAAATGACGAGATGGTTGCAAAATGGTTGATTTCAACTTTTCTTGCTATATTGTCAATTTGGTCTTTGGAAAATATTTGTCATTTGGTCCTAAACATCTCGACATGGAAAACTCACTCTTCCCTGGAAAGGTAGACTAAGTGTTAAGGAACATTTCTGTTCCTGTTGTTAATATAACTTTGTTAGGCAATATTTTGATCGAAAATGATTTTCGTTGCTCACGTGAACGGGAAAGTTTTTGAGGGAGATGTGCGAAGATCTTGGAAAAATATTTCTTGAAATAAGCATACTACCTAGAATCTTTTTCATTCATGTTCATTCATGCTCTTTTAGATTTCAGGAGGCTCTATAATAAACATGATAATTAGGTGGTTACCTAGTTAGTACTCCATCACCACTCAATAACGCCTCCTAATTCCAAACTTGTTTATTATACAGGGTTTAATGGGCTTCTAGATCTAGATACTTAAATCAAAAATCCCAGGAAGCAGTCTTCAAGAAATGCTTAAAACAGCTATTCATACTAATGAAGAAATAAGAACCATCTTTCGAGAACTGCATGACTTAAAGATATACGATATTCTAAAAACACAACATTTGTAAGTTTTCTTCCAGATTTTTGGAGGCTCTAAATAAAACAAAAGTGCTAATTACCCTCGACGGAAAACATAGCAGAAAACCAACATTTGCAATCTGATTTTCATCCCTTTTTCTGAACGCTATATTCCAGAAGCTAAAACTCATTGCTTGAAGTAAATTAAGATTACTCTTTGAAATTTCCTATCAGATAACGATCTTTCAATTGCTCTTTTTCGAGAAAATTTGCTTTGACTTTTTGCTAGACTCTTTTGCGAACCTTGAAAGAGAAATTGTACTGTTAAGTGATAAAATCTATTTCAAGGTGATGTTTGAAAAAACTGTCAAAACATTGTTGATGTTTATGATAAGAAATGAATTGTCTATCTTTATTGCTTCGATTTAATGTTCAGCAAATTATCTTACATTGATTTGACCAATGAAATTTTACTCAAAGAAACCTTGCAATCTTTCATAGTTAATAGAGACAGAAGCACCTATAACGTCCTTTAGAAAATGGGATATTTGCATCTTTATACTTTAAACAAAGCAAAAAAATTAATAAATATGACTTTTGGAAAAAAATAGAACATGGCATAGTTTTGCACATTGAAATAATTTTGGAGAGGCACTTGAACGATCTTTTTGGTAAGAAAGACTGAGATAAAGCCTTAAAAGGTTATTTGCTTTTTTCTGAGTTTTCCTGACTTGCTCCCATATTTCTGGGTTTTTCAGTCCTTTAGGACTAATTTCTCACTAAATTTTCAGGTATTTAACCTCTGTCTAAAAGGAATAGTTAAAAGAATATTTGATCATAGGACTGACAAAAGATACTCACACAACAAAGCAGGCAGCAAAATTTCAATCAATGAAATAGAATTTTGATTCGGACGAATTATTTCATTCATATCAGATGTAATTACAAATATCACTGAGCTTCTAATGATATTAGTTACGAATTGACATTTCAACCATATTTTCTCATCTATATCTCAACGCATCCGAATTCTTACATAGCCCTTTTTGCCGGATTTGTGACTTTTTAGTTTGAAGCCATCTGTTGATCGATCCAAGACCTGAATTCAGAAACTCTTGCAAAGACGGTGTATCCTTGGCTTGCATCACATCTTCCTGAACCCCAGCTCACAGCTCCTTGGAGGACCCATCGGCCTTCAGCTCCTGTCTTGCAGACAAATGGACCACCACTGTCACCATGGCATCCACTCACTCTTGTTCTTCCACCGTGTCCTGCGCATACCATTTTGTCTGTGATCTAAAGGAACATAAGATCAACATTTTGAAAATTGAATCAGCAAACAACATTTGCAAGTTTTAGGAAAATTTACTTAAGCCTTTCCTATATTTATCTAGATAATTTGTGAGAATGAAAACTGACCCTTGCAGGACTCAAACCAACGACCAGTTGTTTGTCACGTCATTTGTCTACCAACTGAACATTTGGCCACTCTATTCAATAGACCATTCTGAGTTGTTCTAAGTTATCAGTTAAGTCAAACTGCTAGGTTGCCTAATGCTTTTAGACTCTGTAACGGAGGAAGATATAGGTCTAGAAAGAATTAACATTATTTGATTAAAGATGTCATAAATAAAAATGTATATGTAGAGGCTGGTAGATCTTGTAAAATTTGGATTTTCTCACACCAAATGTGTTTTTCTCAAAAAACAGGTTAATCTCAAAACGATTGGTTGCGGAGGTCGATTTTAGGGCATAAGCTTCGGGATATCTTCATTTAGAACTACAAATTAAGAAAAATAATAGGTTATGCTCTTTCACGACTTATAACTTATACCATGATCCTGACTCACAAGTATGGCACTTATACAAGTTTATTTAAAATCATAATCATTCTATGATACATGTTAAATCACAATGATACAATTTGTCAGCAAAACGAAGATCACAAATAATCTACTTACCCTCAATCCTAGTCTCCTGGTATTCAAATTGCAGCACGCTGCTTTGGAAACGACCGGCATTTTACCTTGTTGTAGGGTGTGATGCATCATCCCTGGATGTCTGATCTTACCCCATCCTAGGAAAAAGTTGCAACATAGTGGTAAATATGAAAATATCAACTGAGCTCCTTCTCTTAGTTGCTGTGGAACAGCAAAGTTAAGAAAGGAGTCATAATAATTGTGTCCTGAAAGTGACAACTCCCGAATTAGTCGAGACAGTTCGTGTGATTGAAAAATAATTAGAACAAAATAATCTTGATTGTTTTCCAAACCCTGCTTCTTCTAAAATATACAAATTATGAATAATAACATGCTCATTAACTAATTAAATTATGTAATAACAGGCGAATTCTCCTAGTTTTGTACACCTTGATGTATGCTTACCCGTAATGTAGCATTCTGTGCCAACTGGGACATTTTCTCCTTGGTTTGGCAGACAGACTGGTTTCACATATTTGCCGAATTGAACAGGAGTGGCCAATTTCATCAATGCAATGTCATTGTCGATGGTTCTTCGTGAATATTTTGGATGTGAGATAATTTTCTCGACTCTCATATCTTGATGCTTGCCGTCACTGGTTGTTGAAGTTATATGTTCCCCGACTCTATGTAATAGATAAACATGAGAAAAATAAGTGAATATATCCAGGCTTATTAACGTTGTTTTCCTCGTGATATTTGACACATGATGACTTATCGCTAGGAGCCTCTGATATGAATCTATGAATCTCTAACACAATATTTGACATGATAGTTACCACTTATTATGACAAGCCTTTGATATGAAACAACTTTGAATGCTGTTTCTGGCTCAATATGACATGATGATCACAAATTATCATGACAAGCAAAACACTATCTATACCTAAAATTCTTATAATGAAACATGAATATAAAATAATTCAATCTTCTATGTGATCTAGTCTTAATCATTTGGTATAAAATAGTATTTGGATCAGGTAAGTGTTATTGGAGGACTTTTCCCAATGGCAAGATGAGGTATAGGTGCTGAAGTAAAATTGGTCGACTTAACACCTGTTCTCCTGAAACACATTAGGCTTCCTCTCCTGAAACTCAATTTCATGTAGGAAAAGAATACTTACCTGACTCGGAAATAGTTTGCTTGTCCTTCTCTTCCTGATACACAATGTGCAGCTGTCACAACCCATTGTGGAGCAATCAAAGATCCGCCACACATTGTTGTTCCAGCCAAAAGCATGAGAATCTGCCATGGCCACGCTCCTTTCTTTGCATCAACTCCAGCGATGACTCTTCCTTGTTGAACATCAGGCTTTCCACAGCTATCTTAAAAAAGTATGACACGATGCACAGTCAGAGAAATATTCATCAATTCTTGAATTTATGATAGTTGAAAATTGAAATTACTTTGTGTGGACCTTCGCCTTTTTCTATTTGAAAATCAAACCAGACGCAGTTTTTAATTTTTTTCATTTGTCCTCTTCAATTTGAGTTTGTTATAGACACAATATAAACACTCAATAGATGCGTATTTATACTTTATAGACAAAACATACCTATTTCATATATCAGCTGACTAGCTAATTGTTCATCGAGATAGCAAATATGATATATGGCTATATTTCATATCAAGTGCTATCTTTGTCATTGATTACCGGTTGTTTGTGTGTTTTGTTTATGTCTTAATGCTTGTATAATATCTCTTGACCAAAGAAATTTGAAATTTCTACACTATAGATATTTAAGGTTAGATGATAATTCTACCATACTTGGAGCAGGCGTTGTTGTTGGTGCAGGAGTGGTTGTAGGGGCAGCTGTGGTAGGAACTGAAATAACGAAATAGATATTTCAAGGTTGATATGAAGATTTACTACAAAGGTCAAGTATCAATTCACAGGCAAAGGAAGGCTACGTCCCCTTAAGCTGCATTCACTTTTAACATTTGTTTGCGGCCCTCCTTAACCCTAGATGTGGAGCCGAGATTTATGCTACGATATCTACAATTCAAATTTCCTTCTTACTAATATTATATATCTCTATATATATTATTCTTCTGATTGTTAAATACTATATAGAGTGCATTAACATGCAATGTGGTAGTTGTAGTGGCAACATCAAAATATGAAAAGCTCAAAATTAAGTCGAATTTTCTCTAATTCTATTTCCGATCATACCCTTTATGAATTACTTATTTGATATAGTCTGTAATGAAAAATTGAAATTTACCAACGCAAATTCTACATGTTCGTCTGCAGTTCCTTGCCATAAAAGCCTTAAATTTAGTGCAATATCCTTGCTTTCTCCATGTAGGACAGTGTCGAATTTGAGGGTATTTGTCTGCACATGCTGAAAAAGCAAATCATCTTTTTATCACAAGATAGGAATATGTCTGAAGCATTATACTCTACAAATGGAAAACTTACATGATTACTTTTGCCACAAGTTTTATCCGTCTCTACCAGGTTTTCATTCTCAGAGATTTGATAAGCAAAAATATGGACACGTGTATGAAGAAGATAGAAGAGTAAAAAAAATAGCAAGGTATGAATATCAAATGATAGTTAAGGTATTTATTGATGTTAGGCAACATCTGCTGGAGCATCCATTGTGCTATTTGATATTGATATGAAGCAATTTTAGTGTGTTTAAGGCAGTATTCGATTTACAATGGCTTATCCAATTGGTCTACTTTTTCATGCCATATACGATATCAACTAATATCTACCTAAAATTTTTAGTAGTCTTGAAGAATATAGTGAAATTAAAGCTATTCTTACGGCAGAGATTGCACGATAGTTTGCAGTCCTCAGCCATAATGTCTTTCGTCTCGTTCATGGTACAAAAACCGGACTTTGCCCACCTCGGGCAGTAACTTTCTTTGTCGACGCATGCTGAAAAGCAATGTTTTAATCAAAAAATTAGTATTAAAAAAGACTGATATCTCTTGGATTGGTCGATTAAATGGGTTGCCCCAGTAGCTTAGTTATTAGAGTGGTTAAGGCGTAGAGGTCAGATATTTGAATCATTTGTGGGCCATTTTCATCCTGATAGATTAAATAGAGTGTTATGTTATATTGGTTGTAAAAAGGTGGACGCTTGAATTTCAAAATTTAACCCCTACTTAAATTTAGATGGGACTGATTTTCGTGTTTTATCTTCTAAAATGAACAGTGGACAATTTCTTTATCATCAATATTCAACTTCAATTCGTCATGCCAAGCATACCACTGATTAGAGATGAAATATTTCCTAGAGCCTAATGAAATTGATAAACATGGTCAGTAGAGAATTCTATTTAGAATATTAGAAAAACCTGAAGCAGCAATCATATAGCAAACATAAATAACTTTTCCCGAGAAGGGCCTTAGCATTTAGAAACCTATTTAGCATTCTCTTCTCCAGATTTGTTGATCAGAAATTTGTTTAAGATCTATGCCGGCATTTTTAATGATATTTCCTAGCCTGAGAAGGAATACTACCGGTGCTTTTATCAATTACCTCGGCCTCATATATCTCTTTACAGGCTTGTCTGTAGTGCTAATACGCCGTAAATCCTTGGATAAGTCCTAACTTCACATCCCCCACCCACAAAAGCCCGAGCCTTAAATTACATTTCTGCAAATTCCCCACGGGGCCTTATTCCAGAGAAGCATTATAGCAGAATAGTATACTATTTCGAGAAAGCCAAAATAAGTCACAGCTATAAAGCATTACTATCTTCACCTGAAGACAAAATAGAAAAAAAATAAACGTACGTTTCATGGTTATTATCACATTTCATTTGACTGATACTCTTTTACGTTATTGTAACATAGTTGATCAAGAAAATTTTGTTATTTTCTATATCAAATTTTTAAGATGATTACAAACTTTTCGAATGAGCCTGCTCGATTAATCCCTATTCAAAAATCAATTTTTGTAAATAAGCCATCGAAGGCTTATTAGAGGATTTACCGTACTTCTGATGATGAATTGGAATCAATCAGCAGCTTTAGCTTGATAACTAAAAATTTGTCTCATAGATAAGTATGTCTTATTACGTTAGCAAATCATCATTCCTCCCTTCCTTCCATACATTTGAAGTGAGTAATTCATGCTGTCTAATCTAAGTGATCTATAAAACTTAGCAGAACTCTGTAGCCAAATACTGTATATCCAAAATGACAAAAAATAGACCAGCTGCTATTATGAATTTCATGTTTTTGATGCACTGGCTTGATAAATTATGTTGTTCAGAAAATTCAAAAGAAATAGAATTTAGACCATTTTTGATGAATAAATCAAATAGAAAACTTACCTTCAATAGCAAAGATGGCACATATGCCCAGAATAATCAACTTCGACAACATTTCTACTGCAGCCATGGTTCCTTTGGCTTTCTTAAACCCTGAATGATTTCTTTATCAAGTATTCAAGTATTTATGCATATATTTAAGGTTGACGTAGTAGGTTGTGGGACTGTTTCATCAACTGAAAAAACAGCCTAGCAATACATTCTCTTGTAAAAAGAGCACCACTGAGTAAATAATTTGTTTCGAAGCCATGATATTCAATAATACCATATTCATTCTTGTGCTAAAACCTCTATTTGCCCCAGCTGTATCAAAAAGCTCTTTATATTTATCAATAATTATTTAGATTGTGTCTGATACTGTTTTAGCCACTTAAACAATCGGCAACTTTTTAATGAAATATATTTGCACTAAAGGTCAATTTCACAAAATTTCGAACTCATCTAAAACGAGATCTTAATGCATTCAGGAAAGAAGAAAGGGTAGAGCTACAGACAATTGAGGTACTAAAATGGAGTTTCTTTGACTAACTCTTTAAAAAGTTAAAAGAGGAAAACACTAAATGGACGATAAATGTTTAACATAATAAGAATTCTTTTGATTTTCCTCTATAATCGAAATCTTCGTAAGCTCTGCTGTTTCCTGAGTTGTAGATCTAAGTTGTTGTGTCCTTTAAACCTATTACGACCGGGGGGGGAAGCACAAAGCCCGCAGCAAATTGAAAATGCTGCATCTCCCAAAAAAAATTATTTTTGTTACTATCACACCTTCGTTGATCACGTGACAAATCTTTTGCCAACAAGCAGTCATGTGTAAGAATGTCTTAGGACCCATAACTCTGTAACTATATCATATAGAGACTTGCTTGAAACACCATTGTCTTTGTTTTGATAAGGGCTTTTGAATGATATATAATTTATTTGTATTTGCTGACGTAAGCAAAATTAATCTATTTTTATGACGTCATATCTAATAAAAGAAAATTATTTTTTACAATAAAGAATCCCTTTTTGGCTTTCTTAAATAGAGATAAAGTAGAAAAAAGACTATTTTTTAATCTGGATGGTGATTTTATCTTATTTTTCTTCATTGTGAATTTTATCGAATTGAACATTTATGAAAAAAATGGTAAAAATATGTTAACGTATAGAAAAATGTCAATTTAATTGATAAATTATGATTTGAAACTGCTTTTTGTTCATCAAGAGACCATTTGAAAGGTAAAAAAGCCATAAGATTAGCTTTAATTACAAGCTAAATGGCTATAAGTAGCTATCATGGTTTTTATGACTTATGACGTCACTGTGACGTCTTGGTAGCCATTATGGTTTTCAAAACAACTTCAATCGATAGAGCAAGTGAATTTCTATAGTTCTACCAAGTTTCAAGCCTCTATCGCGTTCCTAGCAAGAATTACAGGGGGCGGGCACAATGTGCCCCCCCCTTGGTAGTACAAGGGTCCAAAAAGCCCGGTAATAATAGGGTTAAGGTTATTTTTGACATTGAAGAAACAGTCGTTTTAACGTTTTCCAATGAGAGTATTTAGCGGCTGTTCATTAAAAAACCATTTAACTTTTAGCAAAAGAGTTTTCAAATATGTTTTTTAATGCAATCCAACACAATATACCCTCATAAATTGAAAAATGAAAATGAAAAATAGTAGCTTTTTTATCTTGACTGCATTTGGTTCAATAGAGTTTTTTCATATCCCATCTATAGAGGACTCAAAATGTGATCTCTCTTTAACTTAATTATGTCTCAGGTGCTACTGGTTCAAAAGCGAGAAGAATCTAGGGTAAGTATTAACCCACTGATCTCTTAAAAAGACTTAATAGTGCTTCCTATTTGTTGTCAGTAACACAAATATGTTGCTTGCGAAATCCTAAGGTGAAAACGAACACTTTCTGTCTCCATGATAGGGGATCCCTAGTTTTTATGTAGACTGATTCCAAAATACCTAAGTGAAATGTAGATCTTGCACTGCCAATCATTCGAAACCAATTCTCACTCTAGGCCTTAGCACATTCATACAGTGAGAATTGTTTTCGAATAATTGGTAGAGCAAAATTTATATTTCACATAAGTATTTTGGAATCAGTCTACATAAAAACCAGGGAGACCCTGTTATGTAGACAGAAAGAGTTCGTTTTCGCCTTAGGACTCTTGAAGTAATCTTATTGGTCAGCTCACTGTATCGTGGGTGTTGATTTGTTTTCCCACACCATACCAATCATTCACCTCTTTTCTGATTGGCATATTTCGATCCACATTTGGGTATATAAATCAATCAGGTTTCTAATTTGTTCTCTCTCTGACTTTTTACTCTGTTGAGTGTTAGACGAAAAGCTTAAGTAATCAATTGTTTTCGTTTCACTATGTTTCCGATATCTATGTCTATATTGAAGTTTTCAACCATCCAAAGACTGTTCTATTTCAAATATATTTCCTTTTTTATATTGGTTGAGACATGATATTTCCAAATTGCCTGTACAAATTTAAAGTGGCACACCTCGTGAAATCCAGAAATCAGAGCTTTTCACGACTTTTGGGAATGGCTGGAACGGTCAAGATAGCCCCCAACGCAGCATCACTATAACACGATAAGAAAATCTTGCCATTTTCTTATAGAAATTAGTGCCAGTGAGTACTCTATTATCCTAATAAAAATTGCCTTGTGCAATTGATACTACTTACATGCGATCATGGTACTCGTATACTGTTGAGCCAGAACTGGAACCATGGCGTTGGTGTAGATTGATTTCTAGGCTCATAATTACAATCTCGACCCTTACTTTGCTCTCACTGCGGTTTCAAACACATTCTGGGTTGTTCAATAAATTTTACAAAGCCAAACTCATATTTTTTACCAAATCACACAGTTTAGGTAAATTTCTACAGTGGAAACTTTGGTTCCTAGCATTTTGAAGTACGGCCTAGCCTTAAAGTATTTTTGCAGATGCCATCAGATTTTGAATATTAGTTATCATTAATTTTTACAAACCATTAAGACTTGAAATGTTGAGTCATTTTACATATTTTCTGGAAAAGGCCCTTAACGCCTAGAATAATCGTCATTCTTCTAAAGTATAATCTTATGTACAAACTTTGTTGAAAATCATTCCCAGATTATTGAACAATACAAAATAGATCTGCAATCATAAAAATTCTAGATTCCCATGTAATGCTAACCCACCCATTGCCTTGTTGATAAGAGAGACAATGATACAGAAACTTTCATTACATTAGATTAGACATAACATTTGATTCCTAGTGATGTTAGTTATTGTATGTAAATTAAACCATACTCTCTCGTCCTGATTTCAACACATCCCAATTCTTACATAACTCTTATTGCTTCTACAAGTGTGTTTTTAGTTTGAAGCGATCTGTTGTTCGATCCAAGACTTGAATTTAGAAACTCTTGCAAAGACAGTGTATCCTTGGCTTGCATCACATCTTCCTGAGCCCCAGCTCACAGCTCCTTGGAGGACCCATCGGCCATTAGCTCCTGTTTTGCAGACGAAAGGTCCACCACTATCACCATGGCACCCACTCACTCTTGTTCTTCCGCCGTGTCCTGCGCATACCATTTTGTCTGTGATCTGAAGGAGCATAAGATCAACATTTTGAAAACTGAATCAGCAAAGCAAATTTCTTAGTTTTAGGACGATTTGCTTAAGCCTTTCCTATATTCATCTAGATAATTTGTGAGAATGAAAATTGACCCTTATAAGACTCGAACCAAGAACCACTAGTTTGGAACGTCATTGCTATACCATCTGAAAAATAGGGCCACTCTATTCAATCGACCATCCCGAATATTTCTAAGTCATCATTTATGTGATAATAATAATCATGATAACAATTAATGTTTTGACAGGTTTAGCTGCCCAAATGTAAACCATTTTTTTATCATTCAAGAATCTCTTATCATATCTATTGACAATATTTGCTGTAAAAATCAAAGTAAAATCTAAGTAATATTGAATGTATTTGATGCAAAATTAGAGGTAAGAATTTGTGTATTACGCAAAAAAGTCATTTGGATCCCTGCATAATCTGTTAGAGTTTTATTTTTCGTTTGAACAGCAAGACGGATGAATCGTCACGGGTTATTTTTCAAATTGGTTAAAAGTACAGGCTCCGAGGTATGCAAACAACTTTTCCGTTTCAGTACGTATTTTTGGTAAAACGACGCAAGGGAAATTGCTTCTTTTGTTTATTTCCTGCTGAAATCTTTTGTAGTAACCATTTAGGTCTTCAGGTAATAGATGGTGCAATGATTAATACACGTCAATTGGAACCCTTGCATTTGGTGTCTAATGAAAAGGTCTATAGATTTTGTAACGGAGGAATGAATGGGTCTAGAGAGATTTAAGAATATTCAATTTAGGACAACATAAAAAACATATAAAAACGTATATGTAGATGCTGGCAAATCTTGAAAATTTCTAGTTTTTTCAAATTATGTTTGTTTTTCTCTAAAAAAGGTTATCCTCAAATAATAGGTTGCAGAGGTCGATTTTTAGGCCCTAAGCTTCGTGATATCTTGATTTAGAACTATGAATTTAAAAATATGATAGGTTGTGCTCTCTCGACTTATGACTTATGATCCTGGATATATTTATCAACATTACACTGAAACAAGTTTTTTTGAAAATCATGATCATTCTGTGATACATCCTAAATCAAAATAATGAAATTTTTTAGCAAAAAGAAAACAAGAAATAATCTACTTACCCTCAATCCTAATTTCCTGGTATTCAAATTCCAGCATGCAGCCTTGGAAACGACAGGCATTTTACCTTGTTGTAGGGTGTGATGCATGCTTCCTGGATGTCTGATCTTACCCCATCCTAGGAATGGATTGTAAAAATATAGATATCCATTGAACCTCTTTTCTCAGAGAGTTTCTCTGATACAAAAGAGTTGAAAAGAAACTGGTGATAATTGGCTCCTTAAAATTGCAATTTTTACATTAATCAAGATTATTCAAAAAAGTGAAAAATTATCCGAGTGCAAAATATTTTGATTGATTTTTCACACAAGCTACCTGGATTTTCAAATCCGGCTGTACCTAAACTTTATGAGTGATATGTCATTACATAATCACCAACTAATTACGTTGCTAAATGTTTAGAGGAGGTTTCCTAGTGTCTGTACACCATGTTGTATGCTTACCAGTAATGTAGCATTCTGTTCCAACAGGGACATTTTCTCCTTGGTTTGGAAGACAGACTGGTTTCACGTATTTGCCAAATTGAACAGGAGTAGCCAGTTTCATCAATGCAATGTCATTATCAATGGTTCTTCTTGAGTACCTTGGATGTGAGATGATTTTCTCGACTCTCATATCTTGATGTGTGCCGTCACTGGTTGTTGATGTTTTATGCTCCCCAACTCTAATAAAGCAATTAACATAAAAGAATCAGTAAATAAATTCAGTTTTATCAATGCTGTTGTTGTCATATTGTTTGACATGAAAGTTGCGAGAAGCCTCTGATATGAAGTAGCTTTCAAGGTCAATTCTAAGGCAGCATTTGACATGATAGTTACCACTTATCATGACAAGCCTTTGATATTAAACAGCTTTTAAGGCCATTTCTAACACAATAGCATTCACAATATTTGAAACGATAGTCATCACTTTTTACTGTATGCGTTTGATATGAAACAACTTTCAAGGCTGTTTCTTAGGCAATATTTGACATAATAGTCACAAGTTGTCATGATAAGCCTTTGCAATGGTCCAATCTGAATTATATGGTATAGAATAGTGTTGAGATTAGGTAAGTGTTATTGGAGGGCTTGTTCCAATGGCACAACATTAGGTAAAGGTGCCGAAGTAGAATTGGAAGATTTAGCACCTATTCTCCTGAAACATATTAGGCTTCCTCTCCCGAAACTGAATTTCATGTTGGAAAAGAAAACGTACCTGACTCTGAAATAGTTTGCTTGGTTTTCTCTTCCTGATACACAATGTGCTGCTGTCACAACCCATTGTGGTGCAATCAAAGATCCTCCACACATTGTTCTTCCAGCCAAAAGCATAAGAATCTGCCATGGCCACGCTCCTTTCTTTGCATCAACTCCAGCAATGACTCTTCCTTGTTGAACATCAGGCCTTCCGCAGCTATCTAAAAATAAATATGAGATGGTGCACTGTCGGAGAAACATTTATCAATTTTCAAATCGCTTGAAGTTGATTATTTCATTGCTTTGTGTGAACTGTCGTCTTTTTCTACTTTCTCTCTAAACTCGTTTCGAGAGATGTTCTGATCCAACTGTAAAAACTATATGTTCAGTGATATAGTTATGACTATGGTGATTTATTCTTAACTGTGTTGATCTTGACTATGATTATAATGTTATATAATGATATAATGATATAATTATGATTATGTAAATCTACCACAAATCCGATTCCAGTATACACCTCTATTTCACGAATAAGATTGAACGAATCCAGTATTCTGCTGTATAAGCTACTACCGGTGCTTGGAAAGATACAAATAGAGACAAACTTTATATAGAGCTTGCGTAGGAGGCTTTGTATGACAGAAAATAGGCTAGAAGGCTTTGTCATTTTTTCAACTTATGGAAGTCTCAATTTTCATTCCACTTCTTTGCTGTGATAACACCTGTTAAGCCTATTTTCCACGAGGTGAAATTTGTCGCTCGAACATCATTATTTCGCGCGAACATTTTTCTGGGCATGCGTAGTGCGAAAACATGTTTTTCGCTCGAACTTTTTTTCTTCGCTCAAAGAGTTGAAAGCATTCCAACTCTTGAAACATTTCGCTCGAACTTTAAGGCAAAATGGCTGCTCAAAACTATTTTGAAACTATCGAAGATCAGCTTCAAAAATCAGGGATTGATCTTGGATCTCTTTTAAGACAACTGGCCTCACAAAATAGTGAAAACAACGATTCCCAGATGGGCGATTTTTCTTAAAGTCTTCAAAATCATACGATGGAAAACATTGAGCCAGCAGAGAGTTCTTTAAAAGTCACTGAGAAAGAAACACCGAAAAGAAAAATTTTCGAAGTGGAGGAATTTATCGAGGCATTCAGATATTTACCCTGCTTGTGGAATACGTTTTTATCCTGTTATAAATACAGAACAGTAAAGCAAAATGCTTGAAAAAAGCTGGCAGCTTTATTCGATAAAGAAAGTGAGTGTTTTTACATATCGTGTTGCAGGTAGTGGAACGATGCCAAAAAATGTTTGAAATTGCATTCCACTGGCATTTGTCTTCAACTTTTTAGTTCATGTGGAAATCACAGCAAATTTTCGCGCGAACATTTTCGATCGAACTGTTGGAATTCGTGCGACAGATTTCGCCTCGTGAAAATTAGGCTTTAGACCGGTGTTAGTAGGACTCACTGACTTTGTGTCCTTCCCTTCCATGACTTGCACAGTAGTTATATTTAATTGCTGTAATTTTATCTGACATGTATAACAAGAAACAAGGTTTTGAACCCAGACTTCACGCTGTTTTCCATTATGTTAATTTGTCCTTGTAAACTTAAGTTTAATATGGACACAATATAAACACATAAAAGATGTATATGCATACTTTATAGACACAAAGTATCTATTTCATATACCAGCTGACCAGCTAATTTCTCATCAAGATATGATATATAGCTATATTTCTATGTACTATCTTAAGTAATTGTTATCTTTGTCATAGTTTCTTAATGTTCTGTTTCTGGTTTTCGTCTTTATTTGTTCCAAAAGTCGTTATTTGTGTCTGTCTGTCACAGAGTTTGTATCAACAGCTTCGAAGAAAGGAATTGAACCTGCATATACCGTGTGTATATACGCATGAGTGCGTTTTCTTGTGTTTTTACTTTGTTGGTTTGTAGGATAGATGTTTTGTTTCTATTGATTTATAATTGTTTGCATGTCTCGTTTTGGTTTCAATGCTTTTATAATATCCCTTGGCCAAACAAAATTGGAAATTACTACTCTTTACATATATAAGGTTGGATAATAATTCTACCATACTTGGAGTAGGCGTTGTTGTTGGTGCAGGAGTGGTTGTAGGGGCAGCTGTGGTAGGAACTGAAATAAAGGAATAACTATGTTAAGGTTGAAAAGAAGATCAAAATTGAATTCTCTCTATTTTATTTCCAATGATACCGTTAGTGATTACTTGCTTATATAGAGTTGTTAGGAAAAAATTGAAATTTACCAACACAAATTCCACATGATCGTCTGCAATTTCTTGCCATAAATGTCTTGAATTTAGTGCAATATCCTTGCTTTCTCCATGTAGGACAATGCCGCATTTGAGGGTATTTGTCAGCACAGGCTAAAAAAGCAAATCATCTTTCTATCACAAGAAGAGACTATGTTTGAAGCATTCTATTCTACAAATGGAAAGCTGATGTTATTACTTTAGCCACAAATTATCCGTTTCTACAGGTTTTCAATCTAAGACATTTGAAACGCAAAGAATGTGGACACGTCTATAAAGATATTGAAGGATAAACAAGAAAACCTTGGTATGATTGTTGAATTATAACTAAGTTGCTTATGCATATTAGGGGCATCTACTGAAGCATCCGTTAGGTTTTTAAGGCGCATTATTCGATTTGGATTGGCTTATCAAATTGTTCTACCTTTTCCTGTTATTCACGGTATAAGCCAATATCAAGCTCAGATTTTAGTATAATTGAAGAATATGATAAAAATAAAGATATGCTTACGGCAAAGATTGCACGATAGTTTGCAGTTCTTAACCATGATTTCTTTGGTCTGGTTTTTGGTACAAAAACCAGACTTAGCCCATCTTTGGCAATAACTTTCTTTGTCGACACATGCTGAAAAAGAAATGTTTAAATCAAGAAATGACAAAGATTGATATTTCTAGGGTTGGTCGATTAAATGGGTCGCCCCGGTAACTAAGTTGGTAGAGTGGTTAAAGAGTAGAAGTCGTATGTTTGAATCCTTTGTGGGTAATTTCTATCCTGATAAATTAAATAGCGCCTTTTCTTATATTGGTTGTAAAAGATGGACGCTTTGATTTCAAAATTTAACTCCTAGGAAAATTAGCTGGGACTGACTTTCGTGTTTTAATTTAAAAAATGAACAGTGAACAACTTTTGAAATAAAAATGAACAGTGAACAACTAATGAAATAAAATTGAGACCATTCTTGATAAATGAGTCAAATAGACAACTTACCTTCAGCAGCAAAGATGGCAAAAATGCCCAAAATTATCAAATTCGACAACATTTCTACTGCAGCACTGGTTTCTATGGCTTACTTAAACCCTGAATGATCGGAAGTATTCCAGTATTTATGCATATAGTTTAGGTTGACATAGTAGTTTGTGGGACTGTTTTATCAACTGAAAAAACAGCCTAGCAATACATTCTTTTGTAAAAAGTGCACCACTGAATAAATAATTTGTTTTGAAGCCATGATATTTAGTAATAGCATATTCATTCTTGTGCTAAACTCTCAATTTACCCCAGCTGTATCAAAAAGCTCTTGAGATTGATCAATAATTATTTAGATTGTGCCTGATACTGTTTGGGTCTCTTAAACAATCGGCAACTTTTTAAGAAGATATATTTGTACTTAAGGCTAATTTTACAAAAGTTTAAACTCACCTAAGGCGAGTTTTTAATGCATTTAGGAAGGGAGGAAGGATACAGCTACAAACAACTGTAGTGTCAAAAAGAGGTTTCTTTGGTGAACAGATAAGGTATGTCCAGCACCAAATCATCCTTCGAGCTTTGCAGACAGGCTGGGAGCTTGCCGAGTTACCCTCTTTCCCTCTCTAGCAATATTTTCCCAGTAGGTAGTAATAAAAGCTCTGTTAGCTACTTAGTCATTTTGCCCAACCTTTCTTATCTTTCTTCTGATAACGTTTTTCTCTGTCCCCTTTTTTTCTCACCGCACCTCTTTTTGCAGTGAGACGTGTGCATTCTCACTAACCTTAATAGCTCGTTTTGGTCAGGCAGTAATGGGCAGCATGGCTAGAGAGCCGGGGACCCGGGGGCACTTCTTATTTATGGTAGTTATAGGGGCTGGAAATCCTTTCTCTCTCCTCCAGACACTGGCCTTCATCCTTAGGAGGTTTATGCTCTGACCGACCCTTTGAGGCTGCTCACGGTGGCTATTGCACAAAGCCCAACTTCCTGATATTTATAATTAATATTATTAAAGGAATTTTTAACGACTATTTATTAGAAAAAATATTCCAATTTTAGTCATGGAGATTTCGAAATATGTTTTCAATGCAATCCAACACTATATAGCCTCATAAATTTTACGTTAGTGTTACTGTTCATGCTACCTTACCCCTGGCTTTAAGAAGGCCCAGCCGATGTTTAACTAAGTCAGTGTTTGATTGATACAGAAATTGATGATGGTGGGAAAGTCGGAGAAATGGCACTCATGAAAGTAAACGTTGGAAACAAAATGAAAATAAGAAATAACAGCCTTTTCATACCCAAAAGGTATTTGCAGTAGTTTATCAGACATAGATTTATATGTAATCACAGGTAATAATTTTATTCCCTTAATTTTCCAACAGGATAAACTTTGTGAGTGAATCATTTGGACCACATCTGGTTCAGTAAAGCTGTTTCATATCCCATCAAATGAAGATTCAATGTGAACTCTTAGCGACTAGATTATGTCTCAGGTGCTACTGGTTCAAAAGTGAAAAAGAATTTAGGGTATGTATTGAGGACTGACTGCAAAGAGCTTGGTATTATTGTCAGTTACACAAATATATCGCCAACGAGACTTTGAAACTCGCCATCTTAGCCGTTCCATAGCTACTGTTTGAGACAGAGCAGGAAACAAACAGACAACTAGTCTATTGACTGGTAGGGGCTACGAAAAGCACAGGAACTCAGTAACTGGCCAGAATAACAAGGAATATGAAGACGACATAAGAAAATCAAAGAAATATGAAGATGAAGAAACACATTTGAAATGACAGTCTTCAGGTTTTTACACACGTAAGAATCTCTTTAATTCTTTTAGGCCTAAATTTAGCCATTTTCACAAAAACAATCATATGGTGTATTTAAAGTATATTTAATGTTAAATATCGGTTGAAATATGATCTTAAAAAATATTGAAGCATTAAACTTGCTGAAATCCATAAATCAGAGCTACCTACAAGTTTTGGGAATGGCTGGAATAGCCTGGATCTCCGCCAACGCAGCATCACTATTACAAGACAAGAAGCTCTATGCAGTCATTTCCAGAGATCAGCGCATTGAGAACTTTACGATTCTAATGAAAGTTGCTTGTACAACTAAGAATTTTCGCATTAGATCATGGTAGTCGTATAATGTTAAATCAAACCTGGAACAATTGGCTGTATATTTACTTTCTGGTTAATAATTAATATGTTGACCTTTACATTGTTCTCACTGTGGTTCGGAACACATTCTCGATTGTTGAATAAATGTTGACCAATGCTAAACTCGTATTTCTTACCAAATCACACCATTCAGGTCAATTTCTACAATGGTAGCTTTGGTTCCTGACTTTTTGAAGTACGGCCTAGCCTTTGAAAGTCTTTTTGCAGATGCAATCGGATTTTAAAGATTAATAATCATCAATTTTTACCAACCATTAAGACTTACAAGTTTGAGTCAATTTACATCTTTTCTGAAAAAGCTTCTCATCGCCTAAAATAATCTTCATTCTTCTAAAGTATATTCCTATGTACCAACTTTGTTGTAATACATTCCCAGATTATTGAACAATATAAAATATATCTGCAATCGTAGAAATTCTAGTGTTCTATGTTATGTAAACCCACCCATTGCCTTGGTGATAAGAGACAATGATGCAGAAAATTTTACCACAAAGTAGACAGTAATACTTCACTTTATGGAATCAGATTCTCGATTTTTAACAAATGATTGGATAGCTTTTTATATTTGATAAGACATAAAATTTTATTCTAAGTGATATTAGTTAGTGTATGTTTGATTAAACAATACTCTCTCATCCTGACTTCAACACATCCAAAGATCTACATAACTCTTATTGCTGTTATTATTGAGTTTTTAGTTTGAAGCAATCTGTTGTTCGATCCAAGACTTGAATTCAGAAACTCTTGCAAAGACAGTGTATCCTTGGCTTGCATCACATCTTCCTGAACCCCAGCTCACAGCTCCTTGGAGGACCCATCGGCCATTAGCTCCTGTTTGGCAAACGAATGCACCACCACTGTCACCATGACAGCCACTTAGCTACTCTTGTTCTTCCTCCTTGTTCTGCGCATACTTTTTTGTCGGAAATCTGAAAGAGCATAAAATGAAATCTGAAAGAGCATAAGAGCATTTGAAAGCGAGGCATCTGTTTGCTTTGCTATAATTTTTGAGCTTAAAGATGACCCGTGCAGGAATGAAACCATAAATACGTGCATGTCTAGTATCTATGAAAGTTGACTTAAAGGACTGAATGTAGATTAAGGTTTTCAAAGGCTCATTTATTTTACCCAATCTTAGAAATAAGGTGCAACATAGTGGGGAATATGGAAATATCAATCGGGCTCCTTCTTCTCAGTCGTTGTGGAACAGCAATGTCAAAAAAGAAGCCATGATAATTATGTCCTGAAATCGACAAGTAACGAATTAATCGAGATAGTCTGTGTGAGTGACAAATAACTGGAGCACAAATTTTTAAGATTCATTTTCCAAACCCTGCCATTAGGCATATGTTCCTAATATTTGTACACCTTGTTGTATGCTTGCTGTATGCTTTCCAGTAATGTAACATTCTGTGCCAACAGGGAAATTTTGCTCTTGATTTGGGAGACAGACTAGTTTTACATATTTTCCAAATTGGACAGGAGTAGCCAATTTCATCAATGGAATGTCATTGTCAATGGTTTTCCTTGAATAGCTTAGATGTGAGATGATTTCCTCGACTCTCATATCTTGGTGTTTTCCGTCACTGGTTGTTGAAGTTATATATCCCTCGACACTACAAAATTAGTAAAAATAAAATGATATCTATAAAATTCATTGATCCTCACAGCCCCTGATTTGAGATGATACTAACAAGCAAAATGACCTTACCAAAGGTGGCTAAACTGTCTCTAGCCAGGAGAATAGCCCTTTCTTTTAAAATCTGCTTCCGGAGATGGTATTACAGTAGATTGTCGATTAAACTCTCACCCTCGAGTAAGCCCCCACCCTCGAATGACCCCCCTTCCTCGAATAAGCTCTGACCAAGAATATTTTGGGTGGTTAACTAATGCTGATAACATGCTATAGATTGCTACATGATTAGATTTACAAATAGCATATTCGCATCAATAAGTACCAGACTCTGAAAGAGTTTGCTTGTCCCTCTCTTCCTGAAACACAGTGCTGCTGTCACAACCCATTGTGGTGCAATCAGAGATCCTCCACACATTGTTCTTCCATTTAACAGCATAAGGATCTGCCATGGCCAAGCTCCTTTCTTTGCATCAACACCAGATATAACTCTTCATTGCAGAACATCAGGCTTTCCACAACTTCCTGAAGGAAGAGTAAAGTCATAAGATAAGAATAAGCTTGAGAAACAAGAAATATCAACCTTTTGAAGAAGAATCCAGCTAATTCGAATTATTTCAACTTTTTAATGTGCAATTTTGTCCTTCTCTGCTATCAAATTAGGCTTGATGCACTTTTCTATTTGTTCTTTCGTCAGCATGCACTTTTGAATTCTTGTTTAGATGTATCATAGACATATATAAATCGAGATAATTTGTGAGACTCGAGTCCACGATCTCTAGATTTGTACTCTAGAGCGCTACCACTGCGAACCGGGGCTGCAAGAAACCCAGGTTATTTCATTCAAACAAATTGCACTCGCCGAATGCACAGACGAACCTATCTGGGCTCTTTGACACTTCACTGGACCTGCCGAAGAGCAAAGATTTCCTCACACCAGGAGGACCATCGCAGTCCCACCATTGAATAGAGTTGAAGGAACATATAAACTGTAAACTGTTTTAAACATATATGCTGTAAACATATAAACACTTAGAAACTATTTTGAATGAATTACCCAGCTAAGTATGCATGACGATGCTAAACTTGATTTATACAGAGTAGGAAGGCAAATCATGATTCTACATCATACCTTTTACTGGAGCAGAGGTTGTTATCTGGGCAGTGGTCCTTATCGGAGCAGCTGTGGTAGAAACTACAACAAAGGAAAAATGTTAACGTTTATGTAAAGATTTTTGTAAGATGATTAAGCATAAGCTTGTGAATAGAATAAGGTTTTCCTTTATCATCATCATAAAAGGCCAAAGCACGCATCAATAGAAAGCCTTTGCAATTAAGGTTGGCCAGTGTGCACACCTCCAGGTCTTCATATCTGGACTGTTTAAAAGTGTGAAAGAGATGGGGAGCTTCTGAGCAGCCGAAAAGAGAGATTGATTTTAAAGTAAGTTAAAAAAAAATTTGGCTCAACAGTTCCAAAGTCAGCATCAAGTTTGTTTTGAAAATTTACATCGACTGAAATAATGAAGTATTCAACAAAAGTCCTGAGAAAAATGGCATGAGATAATATTAGGATAACAAAACAAGCTTTTAAGTAGGAAGCAACCATTAAGCATCTAATGCTGTTATCAACATGTAAGCCTGTCCTCATTTCTCATAAGTTCAAACTTACCCCAAAGAAAAAGATTGACCCTAGATACAACGAGCATAGAATTATGCAACAGCCTTTTCTTAGATATGGATCCTCCAATAAATCCTCCTATCCTTTAATGTTTCATTACTACACTTTCATACCTAGATTTAGTTGCAGGAGCAGGATCAAAGTACACAAATTAAGAAAAAATTAAATGCTTTGTCTTCTTTATACATATCTTTATTCATACCAGTAATATATTCCTTGCTTTGATAAGATCTGGTAGAAAATATTTAACCTTACCAACACATATTCCACATGTTCTTCTACAGTTTCTTGCAATAAAGTCCTTGTATTTAGTGCGATATTTGCCCAAGAAGGACAATTGGCGTATTAAGGGTACTTGTCAACACAAGCTGAAAAAAAACATCGATATGATGCAAGTGGCTCTCAATCAATGAATAAGATACATTTTGGTATTACATATTTTGAGAAGTGTAATTCTGCAGCCTTTGGTATTTTTGAATTCTCCTCCCGCTGCACAAGGAGAACAAAGATACAATATGAATTACCATGTTACATTACCTTTTTTTGTCTATTTGATAGTTTAAGCCTAGAAAAGCTGTACATATTCTCTTTTATCTAGACTTGTTTTGATTTTATACTTGTTGCGTAAATCAAAGGAATCTGTATGAAAACGAGGTAATAAAACGTGAAAAAGAGGCTGTTGACCCAGCCCCGCCAACGATTTTTGAACTCAGCGCCCCAAAATTGACCAAGCACATTAGTTCCCGTAAATTTCCCCGTCGGGGGACCCTACTCCCTCTCTCCGCCTTGTCTATACTTAGAGGCTGAATGCTTTAATAAGTCGTGCATTGCAGTATTTATACAAATTATTAGCATAACGATTTCTAGGATTGTCTCATCAACTGAAAAAACAGCGTAGCAGTGCATTTTATTGCAAAAAGTGCAACACTGAGTAAATTATTTGTTTCAAAGCCATGATATTCAAGATTGAAATGTTCATCCTTGTGCTAAACCCTCAATTGGCCCCAGCTGTATCAAACAGCTTTTGCGATTTATCGATAATTATTTAGATTTTGCTTGATACTATTTGCATCATTTCAACAATCGGCAAATTCTCCATGAAATATATTTGCACAAAAGGTCTATTTCATCTTTTAAAGAGACACTAAAGCAAATTTAACCGTGATCTAATCTTACCGAAAATTAAGCAGTGAGAATGCCCTTATCCTGTGCTGCTAGACACTACTTTTATCATGCTACTAGCCCCTAGAGGGCTCTACAGTAATTTGTGATATATCATACATGCTACAAAATCGTATAATTGTATGGATATCTATAGAGCCCTTACCCCAGAAAGAGCTGATAAGTAGTGAAATATAATACTGATAAAAAGTAGTGTCATCAAATAGTTAGTTAGTAGTACACCCATAGATGCATCACATCTACCGTATTCCAAGCTCATGGCACCATCCGCCTCCAGCTCCTGTCCAAAAAAAAAATCGGTCACCACTATCATCATGACATTCATCCACTTCTTCCCCCTGCTCTGCACTTACCATTTTGTTTAAAGTCTGTTACAACTTACATTTCACATATTGTTGATGGAATCATTTAAGATTATCGTGGAACAAGTAAGAGGATTATTTAGCTTCAAAGCAATGAATAATATTTTTAAAACATTTGAGCTTTGTCATTTTTAGAAAAAGGTTTAAACCTTTGATAGTGTGATTTTTCTCTGTTACACTACACTATGAAGCAACATTACCACTATACTCATTGAGGCACAGTCTGGCGAGAGAGCCTGATTGCTCAGATAGGCGTGCTTATTTCTATTTGTGATGCCTCTAGTACCAGTCCCTTCATCTGCATAGGCTTATTTAGGCGCTACGAGGCCCATAAGGCTCTTTTTCAACAAACCACCAAGACCAGGTAGGATTGCACAGCTCCTTCCCTTCTTCCCTCCTTCCCAGGTACCTGTTCGGCACGGGTCACTTTCCTTGTCGGGTATGGAATCTTCTTCGCACACTCTCCATATCTAATATCCGAACCAATCCGATAAAGAGAGGAGAACGCCTCAGTGAGAATACAACACTATATTACACCCTAGGATGACTCTATGATATATGTTTCAAGTCAAATGCAGGAATCTTAGGTTTAATGAGAGCCAACAAAAATCAACTTAACCTTAATTCTAGTTCGTAAGAGGACTGAGATATTTTTCCAGATACGTAATATGCTGTTTTTACAACCATTAGGTGTGATGAATGACCCTCAACATATTGTTTGAAAGGCATCAGTATCTGTTATGGCCATGCTCCTTTCTTTGCATCAACACAAGCGACGAATCTTCCTTGCTGGAAGGAACAGTGTCCCGCTAAACGTTAAAACACCTATTTATTTGCCTATTTGTGCTTTGCACATAGAAAGATACCTTAAGAGTACTGTAAGCGAATTCCAAATAAACAGGATAGAATCAGTAAATATTTTGCCTACCTATCACTAGAAATATCAGAATCAATAAGAAAGATGGAAAAAGTTTACAAAACTTAAGAGTGTTATGTTCCCACAATCATTTTGTTTTTAAGGAAAACAGCAATGAATTTCTTCAAAACATCAGATACCCGTTTTTATGAAACCAGCAACATTCTTGGATTCAAGCTTGTCATAAAATCGGTATGTATATTGTGATTTTTCTTTTATATTGAATATGTCAAGTTATTGTACCTCTCTTGTTATGAGCTGTGCTGCATTTTTGTTAATGGAGAGCATTGCAAATTGCAATGCTTGTCTAAATTAGGAGAGTCGGGCAGTGTGGGGTTTCATATTTCATTCACATGCTATGACCTAGCAGATAGAACAATACCTCTAGACCTTTGACTTGGTGCATTGCATGTTAGCTAACTAACCAATAGCTTTTATGTATTTTAATCCACTTGGTAATCCCTACCTTTGTACATGTGGCACTCCTTACTTTGCTCAGTCTGGAGGTCTTGTGCTATCTGCAAGGCAGCTATTCTCGCAGCACGCAATTCATATTTTGCGTTCACCGGCCCTTTCCTACCTCAAATTTTTGCTTATTCGCTGATTCGCAAGGTAGGATTTGCTATTATTAAACTTTTTGTTACTCGCTCATTTGCTGATACGCTGATACGCTGATACGCTTAACCTCAATGGAGGATTTTCTATTAAACATGTAAAACTGAATACTTGTATGTTTAAGTATCTGTACTGTAATGTAGTGTAATTTAGTGTATTGTTAGTATAATGTGTTTGTTTTTGTGATGAAATATTTTACCCCATACTGGTGTCTTTCTTGGCTTTCGTAGTTTAGGCTCTATTAACAATCTCCAGAGTATGGAGGAACGACGAAAAAGGGAAATATGCGTGCGCATCCTCTTAAATTAGCAACAACATCTACTGGGAGAAGGCGACATCTTCAATGAAGCTCAAAGCCGTTCAACGTCAAATCCTAAAATCTCTGCACTAGAGATATTTGGAGCCTGAGGTAAATGATATCTATTTCAGTAGTGCAGGTATTACCAGTTTGTAATGCATTATTGATAAATTTTGTCTTTAGAGACAAGGCTTTCATAGCTAGCACAAACCAGTGGTCAGTGTTGCAGACTTAAGAATATTTAGGCCTTGTACTCAATTTCAATTTTTCAATCACCTATCCATACAATCTTGCTTGTTAATGAACGTTTTAGACTAGGAGAGATAAGGTCAGACCTTTAACAGACCGTATTTTTTGAATTTCTATAATAGGAATGACGGGTTGAAGTATAAATAACTAATATATCAATAGTTGGTTATCACTGTGAGAATATCATCACTGAGGAAGGCTAACTTTGTAGCAATTACTCATTTAATGAGTATTCTTGGTTGATTAACAATGGTTAGGCCCTTTTGAACTTTCAACCTCCGTTTTACGTGTATTGAGCTACAGAAATCTTTGCTCATGGGCTTCATTTTTGCCTTAAAGTGTTTTCTATCAATAAGTTCTCTATCAAATGCTACCCACTTATAACATCCCCCTATTTTATTAACTTTTGAAATAAATTCTCCTCACTGTGAACTCTTATCACAAGCAATGTGATGGAATATTGAATGGAATCTGCCCTTCTTAGACCTCTTCTTAGTGTACATAGGTACTGCACTACGATCTGAGCATTAGGAGTTACGATCCTCCACTTGTTCAGATCTTCCAGTTTGGAACGGACTGACAGGAAAATAAAAGAAGAAAAAACAAATTGATGCTTTATCCATGAAAAATACGTTTTGGTGAATTATACGAGAGCAAAAAAGATAGAATTGTTGGATAATTCCTCTTATTTTCGTACACAATCTTTCTGTGACATCTCAAAATAAAGATTTGCCAAGCATCACCTAAAAAGAGGAAAGTAATTATTATCAAACATACTAATCATCAGTGTAACTCATAACCCTGTATGTGTTTATTTCATAATTCAGTCTGATCCGAGGAAGAGAGATATTCAATACCTAGAAACTGTGTGTTTATTTTGTCCAATAAATTCCCTCTTGTTCATGCTACAGCTGGAAAAAATTGTTTTTCTGCTTTTAGTGATCTAATGTATCTGCTTGGATTTTTCATAGATGTATATCATTTTATTCTTTTTAAGTATCTTGTATTATAGCTGAAACTGCGTTCGCATAATAAGTTTCTCAAATATTTGAATCTTTCAAAATTTGAGCCAAGAAGGTTAAAATTAAGGCGTTGATATTGTCCTTTATTCACCGGTTCATGTTTAAATTGAATTAAATAATGATAATCTACTCTAATACCGAAACTATACAAGCTATTGGCTATACATTAGAGATTATAGAATTTAACACGCAAAAAGGTAACAGCGACAATAATATCTAAACACACCACATTACAGTGAAGGGATATTAGTCATGACTGCCTGGGGATCATTGAGACTGCTTTTGAAGATAGATCTTGATTAAAAGATTTACCTCAGCAGAGTCCACACGAGACTCTACAAAGAAAGCCTTGATTAGCGCAAAATCCTGGCCTTTTTGCTGCAATATCAGGGCAGCCTAGGTAATCGTCAACACAAGCGCCTGTAAATTGAATAGTTTATAATCAATAAATGCCTCTTAATGTTTATTTTACAAATAAAAATTGTTAGCTTTAAAGTGTATATGCTGAGCACAGGTCTTATATTTTGAGTCATATTTTAGGGAGAGAATGTCTGTTGCATCAATTTAATTATGTCGGAAAACTCAGAAGCAATCATCAAGCAAGGATTGAAAGTTGCAGTTGATTGTGTCTGTTATCAAGCATCAAATATGATATTGTGATGTGTATTGTGATCGGACATACGTTGTGCTTCATTCAACACGACAAAACATAAAACTTGATACAAACACTCATAACAATCATTCACTTTTATAACATATGCTCACGCAAAAGGAAGCAAATTACTCTAATTACTGATTTCAAGGAAGATCGGGAGGTTAAATTGAAACCAGAGCAATGAGTACGAAAAGAACACATTGAAGAGCTGGTCTTTCGTTCAAACAAGAATTGAACTAAGGTAGGAAGTGAAGCGTTACCGAAAATATGAAATATCTCGTTTATTGCAAACTCGAAATTAGATCTGCTATCCTTTGATGAATCAGCTACGCTGCTGACACAAACAAGCGATAAAATCATGAAAATTGAACTTAGTGTATGCTTACCGCACAGGTTACATGCCATTTTGCAGTATACAGCCATGTGTGCTTTCTTTTGGTTGTTGGTACAGTGACCTAATCTTACCCACTGCTGGCATCGCCAATCTCTGTCCATACAAGGGAAAGAAAATTGTCCAACAGCTTTGCTACTACCCAGATCTTCATCATTGTCGGTTGGAAACCCTACAATACAAAATTTTAATCTTCAAATACCTTATCTTTGTATGAAAATGAATGAAATATGAACGATATTAAGTAAAAAAATACAAAATTTGATATAACTGAGGAGCTGGTATTGGCGAGGGAACTGTAGTAGAGCCTATTTTATATCTCGCATCTCGCCTGGCTCTAATTCTGATTTCTATAAATTTATGATTTTTATAATTTCTTAGTGATATCAAGCTCGACAAGATTTTCATACGAGTATTGAAAAAACACAATAATTCGTGCTCTTTACTTCAAAAAGAGGTGTATTGAAGTACTGCATATTTCAGAAAGTTGTAAGTTTCTATACTTCTAGCAATTTACCTGAATGATATTTTTAGACTTACTTAAAAGACTCAAAACAACAGAGTTCACGAGAAATCCTATATCTAGAGATTTTTGCTGAGTAATAGACTGATTATTTGTATATTATTTTTCTAAACCATAGAGTAAATAGAGTAGAGAAACAATTACCTTCAACAGCAAAAAAGGCAAAAATGCCTAAAACGACCAACTTCAGTACCATTGCCATCATAGAAATGATCTTCTTTGCTTGCTTGCAAATGCAACTGTCTTTCTCGAATTATACCTCCATTATTTATACACAAAAGGTCGACTAGATTTTCCACGAATGTTTTACCACCTAAATAAATAACTTAACAAAAAAAACTTGATGGGCCAATTTAGATGTAAGAGCACTCACATTTGCAAAAAAGATAAGTATCACTTAATCCCTAATCAGAAAAAGTGCTGCTTTTACCTTTATTTTATCATGAAAACTTTTGACATTATAGTAACAGTTGCACAAATGTTGCCTTTATACTATTTGTTTCATTAACATATTCTGTAACTTAAGCAAGATTTAATTTTTGCTGGAGATGAATTTCACATTATCGGCTTAACTTTCTATTTGCTTTTACACATGCGTTGGTGCCAGCTTTGTGAATGATGACACTAGATTATCAATAGAGTTAATCTTTTCTCAGAGGAGAGAGCCCATGTTTGTATCAAAGTAGTTGAAATGAGTTGAAGTGAGCAAGGTTGAGAATTTGACTTTATGTGCCAGAAAAAAGGGGGCTTGAGAAAATAGCTTACCCTTACTCCTAGTTTTTTGTATTAGATTTAGTGCACGAAGTATTTGAAAAAACAATTTTTCTTTGTTGTGGTTTGTGACGCATACTCCCTAGATGTTTGATTTTGTCCTATCTCTGAATAAGTTCCAAATGTTCTAAATATGAGATATTCATATCTTCTCAAGTGGAGCTTTGGTAGCAAAACATGGGCTCATAGATGTTGCAAATAAACTAAAAAAATTAAAAGGAACCATTTCATGCAGAAATAATTAATATTCCCTTTTTTAAGAAAAAATTAGTATAAAGGGCAATGGTTTAGTCAAGCTAAAAGGGTGCTTTTTGAGGGTAAAAAGGACATTTTATTTTTCTTGCACAGTATAAGGAGTGAGACTTGCCTCACCACCCTCCGACTTTTTTGACTTAACCAAGGAGCATGCTCACCATTAATGTAACATTGAATTCCATTAGTGAACTTTTCTTCTTGGTTTGGAAGACAGCCTGGTTTCACATACTTGCCATATTGAACAAGAGTGGCTAGTTTCATCAATACAATAACATTACCAATTGTTTTACTTGAATTGTATGGACGTTTAATGATTTTGTTAACTCTCTTATCTAAATGGCTTCCATCCCTTGCTGTATATGTTATATGCTGACCGGCCCTATGAAATCAAATAACATGAAAAGTAAGCTAGATACACAAAGAATGTGAGATATCACATAAGAAGTTGAAGCATAAATCATTACATTCTCATTAACATTTATAAGTTGAAGAAAATGTGGCGAATACTTGATATAGATCAAGGTTGACATAAGAATGTTTGCGTTTGGGTCAAAAGATAGCTCTCCCTGACCATAAAGGATGATATGTTTTCGTTCTTTATTGAAGATTCAAAATAGCGTATGATCTCAGTTTTGCATTTACACTGTCCAAAAGACTTGCCAATGTTAAAATGAGCTTCTCTTCATTGAAAATAGCAAGGTAAGTCTTATGGACCACTTTGCAATTAATCTATTAAATGCAAGAATCGACTCTAGGTAATTCATGTTTTTGTTTATCGGTGGTAGGAGGAGTTTAAGCTAGCTACAGTAACTCATAGAATTATCGCTACTTATTATTCTCTTCTAATTCATCCTTTATATAACAGACTGTTCAATTTAGCTCGATAGCTATTTCGTATTAATAAAGATGAATTCTGTTACCTAAAATCTTACCCCTACACCTTTCCTTGTCCATCAAATTGTTGACATTTTAATGAAAAACATTTTTTCAGCTCGTTATTCAACGTTTGTTGTTGACAATCTAAACTTGATCAAAAGAAAGTTTTAATAAGAGATTTACACTGCATTTAATTGACTTTTTTTCTATATCTTAATTCTAAATATTCTAAATCACTGACGATAGAATTTAGTTCAAGACTTTTTGATATTGATTTTTATCTAATCCGTTAATTTCACATCCTGTCTCATTGTTTGAGGCGATTTATTTCAATTGATCACTATTTTTTTTGTTTTCATTGGAAAGAAGAATTTGGGGAGGGCAGTGGCAGCACCACCTCCAAAAAAGTGGGAAAAATTGAGAAGGGATATTGTGGGGGTATAGCTAACTAATCTCATGCCATTTTTTTGACAATTTTGCTGACTTTTTTGGAATTGGGAACCAAGGGCTCACAGGGGAGCCAAGGGCTAAGTTGATTAGCTCCAACGAATGATAGCTCTTGAAATTTGAATATTGTTCTTTGATGGTTGCCAAAAAGGGGCCGGCGCCAACTCACTAAATCAATGTCTATATTTTGTAATCATCAAGTATGCTCCAAGATAAGACCATACATTTCTTAAAGAGAGCCGGGCCTCCAACCATCCAACCCAGTTGCGGCGTCAGAAGAACCAGAAGAGGTCAGCTTCCGCTCTTAGTCAGAAGTTATATACTATTTTATCTTGTTTGTTTCGGAGAGAATTTTGAATCCCAAAGAAAAAAAGCCCATCCATGTAACAGACTTTGTTGATTGTAATGGAATCCTTTAAAGATTCTAACCCCCTTCTGAGAGAAAATCTAATCCCACCACTGAAACAGTCTGATTTTTGTAATTTTTCCAATTTCCCTTTTCTTTTTAAAAATGATATAATTGATTCCTTCTCCAACAATATAATAGCCCCATCATCAATGTATAGATTTATCAATGTTGATTTGTATAATCTGCAATCACTGATCTTAAAAAAAGACTCGACCGAGCATCTGTCATTTTCAAACGAAGTCGCTCACTGCCATATTGGTAGGTCCAGCTCAATACATTTAGATTTTACTACGGACTACTTTTTTCTTTGCTTAATTTTTGGAATCTAATGAATATTCAGCAAGAGATTAAATAATGGTGCAGCTATTGTTAGCGAAGAACACAGGCATCATAATCTCTTTGGCAGCCACATTGGGAGGCCAAGTGCAAGCTGGAGCAATTGGCTTCAACATTGAATCTAAAAACAACAGAATGCTCAATCCAGTTTTGATTTTAAGATAAGACCTTGCTATGTAAACAAACCAGACTTGCAATACTATAATTCCATAAGGAAATCATTGGCAATCTACTGCTCTCTGCGCAGTTCAAAGCCAGCCTCGTTAGACAAATATCACAGCATTATTTATTTTCTTGTCTTGACTACATTTTGGTTTCCTTCTGAAGCTCATGGCTTTTACAAAAGTCTCAACTTTAGGGGGAAGGAGGCAAAGTATAAGGAGCTTGAGCTTTAGGCCAAAGTGAGAACAAACCCAGGTCGGGTCAAAATTCAAACGGAGATATCACTTGACTGAAGAAAACTATCAAAATATGAAGTGATTTTAGTTCAAATATTAATGTAACCGAAGATCTGAAAAAGGTGAAAAAAATTCCAAACCGGCTTGCAGTTTTTTATTCTTAGGAAGGAAGTATTTCTATTGATTTCCCCACAGCTTTTATTTCAGATAGTTTTTTGTTAAGTCATGCGATATTAAATAACAAAATCTGATTTGCTGAGGTTATAAATATAAACAAATGCGCTGATTTGCTCACTACTAAATCTTTCCTTGTTGACTAATTTAATATTTTCCCCGCCCCAACTGGATTACGAGACGCAAACTGGAAATGAGGGGTCCGAAATTTGCGAGATTTTAGTCCCTGTTTTGAAACTGTTTGTTCGTGAGTCTTTCTTAATGAGTGATGAATAAAGAAACGTTGAACAAATACAAAAAAACGTTGTAAGTCTAAGGCTTCTGTGCAAACGTGTTTTAAGAAAATCTAATTAGGTCCAAAATTACTTAAAAATACCGGGCTGCAGTGATCATGGTATCTCGTATCACATTACATAGCCATTGCAGAGAGCGGCACACGCAGAAAAGTTAGCTTAAGAAAAATCAACGCATTTTTTTGAAAAAAGCTTTCTGCCTATTTAACCAACGGCCTAAACAAAGTTTCAGTTATTTCTTAGACTGGAACGAAGTACACGGCCAATCAGGTAACAAAATATGAAATATGAATGAATTTTATATGATTTCATTCCTGACCCTATCAGAAAGAAATATATCGATGAATTCCATACACTACATCAAATCATTACATTATACTAAGAATATGAGTGATTGCCTCTAATTGTGGCTATTTCCTCCAAAGTTTAGTTTGTATTGTTAAATTTTTTAGCCTGAAGCCATCTGTTGATCGATCCAAGATCTGAATTCAGAAACTCTAGCAAAGACAGTGTATCCTTGGCTTGCATCATATCTTCCTGATCCCCAGCTCACAGCTCCTTGGAGGACCCATCGGCCATCAGCTCCTGTTTGATAAACAAATGGACCACCACTATCACCATGGCAGCCACCCACTCGTGTTGTTCCTCCGTGTCCTGCGCACACCATGTTGTCTGTGATCTGATGGAGTAGAAAAGCTGTGTGACATATATGGTTTGTGTTAATCGGTTCAACCCATGACCCCGGTGCTCAGTCGGTAGAGTGATCCAAGTGCAAACTCTGACATAATGGACTAGAATCCAGCCCTGAAACAATTTGTCTTAACAAAAATCATTCCGATTTCTAAAACGTTATCAATCTAGCGCTGCTTCTAAATAGCATTCCTTTCAAGGTTTGACATAATTAAGTATCTATCAGCTAGGGACAGCTAATAAGGAAATAGAATCATATTATTAATCATCATATTAAGTATCACTTAATATCAGCTATTCTTTATCAGCTGTTCCTTGAAAAAAGAGAATATATAGCTTCTCTTCCTGCTCTTTTCTGATGGCATTATCTTTCCATATGCATAACAACGATAACAGATACCCACGAGCTGATTTGCGACAAAACCCAATAATAGTACAATGTGAAGATAATGTAAATGAAAGCCAGAATAATTCAAACATTTTTCACTGCTTGGAAAATTCCAGAGGTCAGTGGGAGATCCCTTAAATTCAGCCAAAAGCAGTTTTAGAAGTCAAGGTAATTTTCTCGCACATATTACCTAACGTAATAATTCAATCTCTCTATTACATGGTGAAACAACCCTATGCTATAATTGGAATATGATGTAGGTCTTGAGTGACAAGCTAAAAAAAAGCTAAAAGTACCTACCCTTATGCCCATATTCCTGGTATTTCTGCAAGATTCCTTGGAAACAACAGGCATATTTCCTTGTTGTAAAGTATGATGCATTCTTCCTGGATGCTTGACTTTACCCATCCTAAGAAACTAAAATTATTACACGTAAATCTCTCATATATCTATATCTGAGAGTTTTTAATACTGACATTGTTTGAGTGATGGCAGTGCAAACTCAAAGTTCACGGGTTCAAATCCTACTTTGGATAATTTTCAGTCTTTATTTGATTTTCTAAGTTTTACAGAGGACAAGAAACCTAGTTTCACAATTGATTTTATGAGGTAAGATTTTAAAAATTTTAGAAATCTAGAATTTTAGAAAGTTATATATCTCAAAAAACTTTTTTGTAATCTACTTCGATAATGGTATAGAGCAATTTTGAGCATGCTTACCGGTAATGTAGCGTTCGGTGCCAACAGGTACCTTTTCTCCTTGGTTAGGAAAACAGACTGGTTTCACAAATTTGCCAAATTGAACAGGAGTGGCCAATTTTATCAATGCGATATCATTATCACGGGTTCACCCTGAGTAACTTGGATATGAGATGATTTTGTCTACTGCAATATCTTGATGCTTTCCCTCAATCGTCATTGATGTATTATGCTCACCAACTATACAAAATCAATTATATGCCAGATCAAATATCGAAAAGAAGCTGTTTTATAATGGTTTCACAGCACAACGTATAGTCTTCATGTCTTATAAAGTTTTCTGGATAAGGTGTTCAGTGAACTATAACCTAATAGATTTAGGTGTTTTTGAGGGCTAACGGTATATTTTACAGGAAAAAACTGTGCAACAAGTTAAATTAAATCTCTAAAAATTGTTATTCCATAAAACTTTTCTTGCATCACTTAATATCACTATGAATCGTTAACAAAATTTTTCGAATATCAAGAGGATCTGCACCTGACTGTGGAAAAACGGGCTAGTAATTTTTTTCCAGATACGCAATGTGCTGCTATTACAACTCACTGAGGCGCAATTAGCGATCCCCCGCATCCTCCTCCTCCTTTGTAAAGCATGAGGATTTACCATGGCCATGCACCTCTTTTTACATCAACTTCAGCAATGACTCTCCCTTACTTGATATCTGGCTTTCCACAACTTCCTAAAAATGGTATTACATGATTCGTTATTATTCTGCATCATTTTGATCAAGTATAGTTAAATCACTGAACAATTGTTCAAAGGTTCAAACAAACGTCAGAAATAAAGTGTACAAAGGGAGAACTCACCAGCTTTCTTTATATCTAGACCAAAGTGTAAGATGAGTCACGAGGAATGAGTAATAAAGACAAAGGACTAGGGATGCAGTACTTGTTAATATACCTGTTCATTTGGCTCTTTGTGTTTTGCATATCAACCAATACCTTACGAAGATAGTAAGCGTATTTGCCTAACTACAATAATTGCACTGCTTAGATCATTTTGCTTATTGATGAGGCTCTTTGTGTCTCGCACTACACATTGACCAATACCTTACAAAGATAGTAAGCGTATTTACTTAAGAACTATCAATGCACTATTCCAATTACTCTGCCTATCAATGTGGCCCCTTCGTGTTTTGCATATAAGCTAATACCTTAGGAAGATAGTAAGCCAATTTGCAATCGACTGAGTACATTCAATAAATATTTTGCCAACCTGTCACTGGTGCAAAAGTCTTTACTGGAACATATGTGCTGGCTGTTGTAGGAACTGGTCCTAAAGAAAGTAAAGCAATCTAGTAGAACAAAACATAAGTTTTTAATTCTCTTATAAACTATGTCATTTGAAAGAATGGTTATGTCGTGAGCTACTTAATCATGAGTTACAGCGCGGCAATGGAGATGTGATTTTAGTCTTCAAACATCCAAATTGAAATATCGGAACTAATAAGAAAGGTAGACTATTAAGCACAAGTATGTACCTTAATGGATAATAACTTCTATCACTGATGGTAGAATAAAACTAATTCAAGGTTTACGCCTGCATAGTCCACATGAAGCTCTACAGAGCCAGCCATTTTCGGCACAGAGTCCTGGTCTTCTCGTCAATTTAGGACAACCTGCGTAATTATCAACACATACTCCTATGAATTGAGTGTATTTAATCAATAAGCAGTTCTTTTTGTTTATCTTACAGCTAGAAACATAGCAATGCTTGCAGTTTTTGGCATTGAATTTTTTGTCTATGGTTACCACAGCTC